>WOXC01010835.1:0-328063 GCA_011680675.1 Gymnobelideus leadbeateri
CTTCTCAGTTTTTGAGTAAAGTTTTATAGATTACAATCCATACATTATCTCTGTAGTTACAAGTAAAGCAACCCAGGCAGTATTGGCACCATACTGTTTCTCAATTCTTCCAATAACTGTGTAACATACTCCAACATTATAGGATCTTAATTTACGAAGGCAATAAAACTGTTCAATAGCAATCCTAATTTGGTAAGAAAAACTGAAAAATCAATAATTCTAAAATCTATGAAATCCAAACTTGAGCAGCATGCAATATCAGCATTCTAGATGCATTTTTCAGGTTTATGGAGAACCCGTCTTATCAGATAACTCTGTAGCAACTTATAATGGATGGATGTAAAGGAGAATAATGGAACACATATATTAAATTTGTTAGCTAGTTCTGGTAATTACTGCAGTAAAAGGTTCACAAACCTATCAAATGGATGTCAAAGTTATTTGAATGAACTTCCTAAGTGTTACTTTCAATTTATAACATTATGTTTAAGATGCATTAAGAAAGGACCTAATAAATGATCGTTTTGCTATAATATAATATAATCATAGTTGTAGAGGGGGTCCCTAAATGGTAATTAATGCCAGTACATTAGAACATCTTTCTATGATTCATAGAACAGTATATTAGAATATCTTTCTATGTTGGGAAGGAACATTAGGTTGTAAACCTGGTGTTCCATGAGATCATACAAATATTTTGATATTTGGATACCAAATGACTTTGGTAGACAGCAAAGAGACAATTTGATAAGAGTATATGCTCTAAAAGATATTCCCCACTCTAAAATTGTGAATAATATATAGGTTTCAGGAACAATATAGCATTTTAACTTTCAGCTTTATAATGCATGTTTTCCCATAGCATCTAATATTTGTGGATTCCTTTTAATGGCAACAATAGAATTCATCTCAATGATCTACAATAAATAGGTCTTTAATAATATGTGGTTGACATAGAAATTAGATCTTCATGTATTTTTTTGCTCACCTTTGTTTCTATAGCCCTTCTCAAATGCTTCTTCCAGACTGACCAAAAGTCTTTTGCCTACAAATGAGTTGTGACATTCTTTAATATTTTCCCTGCTGTATAGAAAACAAAACAAAACAAAACAAAACAACTTGAGCGATAGGCAGAATAAAGGAAAGCCAACTCTGGGTGGGGTAGATGGGTGGGAATCATATAAATATTTGACAAATAGATCTTGTATTGGCCTCTTTTCCAAAATTTTCATTTTTGCTATAATTTTGCATATATTTGGCTCAATGTAGCCAAATAAATATTATTCAAATGTATTACAATTATCTACTCATTTTTAAAATTTATTTATTTATTCTTAGTTTTCAACATTCATTTTCACAGGATTTTGAGTTCCAGATTTTCACCTCATCTCTCTCCTCCCCCCACCCTGAGATGGCATGCATTCTGATTACCCCTTCCCCCAGTCTGTCTCTCCTTTTATCTCATCCTCATCTTTTTCCTCCTTACTTTCTTGGAGGGCAAGATAAATTTCTATACCCCACTGTCTTTGTATGTTACTTCCCAGTTGCATGTAAAAGCAATTTTTACATTTGTTTTTAAAACTTTGCATTCCAAATTCTCTCCCTTCTCCTCTCACCACCCACCCTCATTGAGAAGGCAAGTGATTCAATATAGGTTATACATGTGTACTTATGCAAAACTTTCCATATTAGTCATGTTGTGAAAGACTAACTATGTTTCCAACTGTCCTATCCTGCACCCACTAATTCTATTTTATTAAGAGGGAAAAGCAAAACAATTGGGGTTAGGTGACTTGCCCAAGGTCACATGTCTAGTGTGTCAAGTGTCTGAACTCAGGTACTCCTGACTCCAGGAACAGTGGAGTTCCACTCTTCCACATATAACCACATATTATTTAGCCCTTCAAAATATTTGTATGCTCTCATGGAACACCAGGTTTGGAACCTAATGTTCCTTCCTAACAGACTGAATCATAGAAAGATATTCTAACATACTGGCATTAATTACCATTTAGGGATCCCCTCTGCAGTTGCTCTAATCACTCTACCACCTAGCTGCCCCTACTTATTCTATTTTCTTTTTTGATTCTGTCCCTTTTCAAAAGCCTTTGCTTCTGACTCCTCCCCTCCCCCATTCTACTCTTTCTTCTATCATCCTCCCACCTTACTTTCCCCTTCCCCTTTACATTCCTGTAGGGTAAGATTCCCAATTGAGCTTGTATGTTATTCCCTCCTTAAGTCTAATCTGATGAGAGTATGATTTACTAATTCCCTATCATCTTCCCCTATTCCCCTCCATTGTGAAACCCTTTTCTTGCCTCTTTTGTGTGAGATAATTTATCTCCATTTTATCTCTCTCTCCTTTTCCCAATATATTCTCCTCTCACCCCTTAATTTTATTTTTTAGATATCATCTGTCCATATTCAATGAATAGTATGTCATCTATCTGTCTGTCTATTGTAATGGCAACCTAAGAAGTACTTAACACCTTTTCTCAGCTATTTAATTATTTAGCACCTTATTTCAGTTCAAGTTTCTTTTAAGCCTTGCCCAGTATTATATCAAGTCTTTATTAAGAAACAGACCTGAGGACTTGGAGCCGAAGGCGGAAGTGGTAGCGGCGCGAGCTCGGGGAGAATGGCGGCGGGGGCGGCGGGGGCGGCGGGGGCGGCGGGGCCGGCTGACGGGGGAGGCAGGTGCCCCGAGGTACAGTCCACCTCCTTCCTCACGGTGCTACTGTCGCTGCTCGTGTCTGCGCCCCGACTCCTGCTGCCGCCCCCGCCGCCGCCGCCTGGGGAGCCCGAGGTGCCGCTGCCCGCCTCGGGCCTAGCCCTGTGGCCTGCGGCGAGACTGGGAAGTTTACAGGCTGATAACCTACATTTTGGTCTATGAGCACCCCCCTCTCCTTGCTCTCTGGCCTCGTCATCATCTGGCGCTTTGCTGGCAGCTTTGAGAAGAGTGTGGGCACTGTGCGCCACAGTTTCTTCACCTTGGTCTTCGCTTTCTTTTCTGCCCTTCTCTTCGTCCTGCTGGAAACCCTCTGGGCTCTGGCTGGCTTTGGAGGAGTAGAAGACCCCAGGGGCTTCACTCCAGTGGCTTTTGCCATGTTGGGTGTCAGCTCCATCCGCACTAGAATGAGAAGAACTTTATTCTTTGGGGTCCCTGTCTCTGCCTCAGTGATACCTTGGCTCCTGTTATTTGCCTCCTGGTTTATTCCCCAAACCTCTTTCCTCAGCAACATCTGTGGACTCTTCATTGGCTTTATTTATGGTCTTGGTTACCGTTCGTGCCTTGATCTCTCCGAGTCAGTCGCACTGAAACTAGATCAGAAGTTCCCCTTCACCCTGTTGAGGCGGGCCACGGTGCTCAACTATGTTTCAGGATCGTCAATTGAAAGAAGAGCTATCCAGACCAGGAAGATTAATCCAGTCCCAGGATCCTACCCTACACAGAGTTATCACTCTTACCCCATGCCGACCCTCCAGGTCATTCAGATGCAGCAACTTGACAGCACCCAGAGAGTGGGACCCTGGCCAAACAATGATCCTAGGAGCCCACCTGCCCCACCTCCCTACCACCCGGCTTCTGGCCAGGTTTATGTGCAAAGCCCCTTCGGCATTACTCCCGTCTCCTCTAACTTCTACCCCGCTGTCTCCTGCCCTTCCCAGGGGAGCTGCCCGCCACAGCCTCCAGTCTGCCAAGGGCCAGGGCAGCCGACCCTGGGCCACAGCGCAGTCTCAGCGCCCACGGAGGGGTCAAGGGTCCAGAAGCAATGACAGACTCTCAAGGAGAGCAGCCTCAACTCACCACATCTGAGTACTTGCCCAGTCCACAAGGAGACGTCACAGGGCAAGCCACCACAGCAGCCTGTCCCTTCTGGGCTCTTAACTCCTGTGTGATCACTGGCTGTTTCTCTTGTACCTTTCTCTTTGATGTTTTGAGTATTAGACCTTGGTGTATTGAGTATTAGACCTTTGCCCTTCACTTCTCAGACTATCATACCATGTTCTCCCAACCTTCCCTGGCCTAGAGCCAATGAGCTAGGTCAACATAAATTTTATAGTAAAGCATGATTCCCTGGGAGTTTGGACCAATGTATTGTGTTAATTATTTTTTATTAAAAATATAATGATCCAAAAAAAAAAAAAAGAAACAGACCTACATTTTTCTTTTTTAGTCTGCAATTTATTTATTTATTTTTAGTTTTCAACATTCATTTCCACAAGATTTGGGCTTACAAATTTTTCTCCCTATCTTTCCCCTATGCCCCACCCCAAAAGAGCTAGCCTACTGAATACCCCTTTCCTCAATCTCTTCTCTCTAATATCGTTCCCCATCCCCCCACCCCAACATTCTAGTAAGGTAAGATGATTTTAGTCCTAGCTTCTTTGACCTCCAGAATATCATTTTCCAAGCCCTTTGATCCCTTACTGTAGAACCTGCTAGATATTGTTTTATTCTGATTATGTTTCCACAATACTCAAATTGTTTTTTCCTGACTGCTGGTAATGTTTTCTCCTTGACCTGGGAACTCTGGAATTTGGCTATAATATTCCTAGTTTTCTTTTTGGGATCTTGTTCAAGAGGTGATTGGTGAATTCTTTCAATTTCTATTTTGCCCTTCAGTTCTGAAATATTTCCCTGAGAATTTCTTGAAGGATAATTTTTAGGTTCTTTTTTTGATCATGGCTTTCAGGTAGACTGGTAATTTTTAAATTATCTCTCCTGGATCTATTTTCCAGGTCAGTCGTTTTTCCAATGAGATATTTCACATTGCTTTCTATTTTTTCATTTGTTTGGATCTGTTTTATAGTATCTTGATTTCTCATAAAATATTAGCTTCCAATTTCTCCAATCTAATTTTGAAGGAATTATTCTCTTCAGTGAGTTCTTGAGATTCTTTTTTCCATTTGGCAAATTTGACTTTTTAAGGCATTCGCCTCCTCATTGGCTTCTTGGGCTTCTCTTGCCATTTGAGTTAGTCTATATTTTAAGGTGTTATTTTCCTCAGTCAGTCTGTTGCCTTGGTTTTCTTGATTTTCTTGCATCATTCTCATTTTCCTTTCCAAGTTTTCTTCCACTTCTCTTACTTCATTTCCAAAATCTTTCTTGAGATCCTCCATGGCCTGTAACCATTTCATATTTTTTGGGGGGGGGGGATCTTTTGATGCAGGAGTTCTGACTTCACTGTCTTCCTCCTGTTTCATGCTTTTGATTCTTTTTGTCCCGAAAAAGGAATCTATGGTAGGATTGTGTTTCCTCTGCTTGCTTATGTTGCCAGTTTTCCTCATAGCATCTCTTTTAAATGGTAACTGATGGAATTTTTTTTTTTGTATTTCTACTTTTTCCCCTTGATTTACTGCTTCAGGGCATTTAAAAATATTTCTTGTGTTATTATATTGAGATTATATTTTTATTATAACTTTCAGTTAGTCAGAATATTTTTATATTTTGTCTTTTGTATTTATTCTCCAAATCTCTTGTTTTTTCTTATAAAATGTTTTTACTTTCTCTTCTATTTTTTTCATTATTAATATTTTGGTTAATTATTTCTTGATCTCTTATAATGTTGACGGCATCACTTTGCCCAATTCTAATTTTCAAGGTGTCATTTCCTAAAGATTCTTGATTTCCTTTTCTAATTGGCTGACTTCCTTTACATAACCTTCTTGTTTTTCTTAGATTTTTCTTATTTTTCTTTTTTAGTTTTTCCTCCATCTCTGTCATTTGATTTTTAAAGTCTTTTTTTTTTTTAAGATTTCTATGAATTCCTTTTGGGTAGGTGACCATTTGACATTACTCTTTCAGGATTTCTTTGCTTCAATATTCTCTGAAGATGATTCCTTGTCATCTGTATTCCCATAATAGTTTTCTATGGTTGATTTTTTTTCTCCTTTGCTTGTGCATTATTTTTTGTGGTAATAGTTTAATTTTTATAATCATCTGTAGCCCTGGGGTATGTGAAATAGTGCCTCTTGCCCCAGATTTTCAGTTCTCTCATCTACCCTGGAACCAAAACCAAACTTCCAATCTCTTGGCCCATAGCCAGGGACTTTCTGACCTACTGCTTCTTCACTCACTGGGTATGAACTGGTTCCTTCTCATCCCCACTGTTCTTTGCAGCACTGCTGGGCCTGGTATTCCTTGTCAGCAGAGGTTCCCTTGATCTTCCCAGGCTTAGACACCCAATTCCCCTCACTCTCTGGGAATAAGTTTCTGTGACTGGGAAAAGGGAGGCTCTCAAATCAACTAACCCCAGGGCTTGCTTCTTGTTGTTAAAAGGAAGCTAGCCTCAGGTGTTTACTATTCACTGGGACAAAACCTTGTCCTGGGATTTTTCTTCTGATCTACTCAAATTGCCCCAGGAAGTCCCCTGTTGTGCCCCTATTCTTATTTATCTCTACTCATACTTTACTTGCCCTAATGTGCTACTTTAACTCTTTTGTGGGGGGAAAATCTTAAGAGCTTGGAATTTTCTGACTTACTCAGCCATCTTCCTAGAATCCTCTCCCAGAACAATGATTATAATAGATATGTATCACTTAATAAATAATAATTAATAATTAACATATCTTATTCTGTTACAATGTATTATATTGTAATATTGTGCAGGTTTTGCATTTTTATTGTGAAGATAGGTTGAGTTTGGAAATATCAAGTGAATTTCAAGATGGTTAATGCCCAAAATCCCTAAAGTAGAAGAGGAAACTGCAGCTTAGTTAACTGTCTTGCCTATAGTTGATCTTGATTATTTGTCACCTAGTATGTAGTGGTACTATCCAAACCACGTGTGTGCATGTGTGTGTGTGTGTGTGTGTGTGTGTGTGTTTTCATACTGAATCACTGTACATAAAACATAGGCACTATGAACTGAGATTTGAGTTATAACCTTGGCCACTGAAATTCAGTGGTTCATGTTTGTTTCTTTTCTTTTTGCTTTTTTTTTTTTTTTTGCTTTTTTGGAGGACAATTGGGGTTAAGTGACTTGACCAATGTCACAAGACTAGTTTTTGTGTTAAGTGTCTGAGGCCAGATTTGAATCCAGGTACTCCTGACTCCAGGGCTGGTGCTCTATTTACTGTGCCATCTCACCGCCCCTCATATTTGCTTCTTTAAGTATTAATTTGTTCATTTGCAATATTAGACTGTAATGCACTTTGCTCATGCATTGCTGTGGACTCCACTACATCCTCTTTACTTATAGAGATTCAATTTAGAGAAATACTTAAGTTTAAGGGTGGTGGTGGTATAGTTCTATATATCAAGTAGTAATAAAGTCTTAACCACATCAATGCTAGAAAATTCAATACTGAAAGAGATTGATGTTCACTTTAATTGCCCAAGTTTCATCTGAAATGATAGGTAATCTAGAAATTAAGGGAACATAATGGCAATTATGGCAGGAGGGTGGTGGTAGTAGTAGTGGTGCTCAAGTTCACCATTGCCTACCCACAATGACATAATTCTTATACTGGACAGTCTGCTATAACTAAGGGACATTGTCGATATTTTAGTGAATAAAAAAGAAAAAAAATAGTGCAGACATAAAGTGTAGAGAAATACTAAAAAGAATATGTTAAAGAGAATTTATTTTAGAAAAGATACAGAAAATTTTTAAAAAAAATGTTAAAGAGATGAAAGGGATGCTGATTAACTAGTTAACTAAAAGATAGAAAGAGAGGAAAATTAAATAACCAGGAAAAGGAAGAAAAAAAGGAGGATTGATAAATTAAGTAAAAACTCTGAATGTGGGAATGAAGCAATGAATGGGAGGGGGTATGGGATTTGAAGGTGAGAAAAGAAACTGTGGGAAGTGGATTATAATAAAGGAGGTTAAGGAAAAATAGAGGAACAAACAAAAAAAATAATTAAAAATAAATAATTGAAACAAATGGAGCAAATTTCAATTTGGCTCAGCCCCTCATCCAGCTCCTTGCCCAGATCCTTGTCCAGTTCCCATTCCATAATGAAGCTCACAGTGTCCAGTTCACCTCAAGTCCTTCACTGTTTCTAGGAAGACAAAGCTTAACAGAGCCAAAATAACATTCATTCACATTGCCAACACCATCATCAATTCACTATCTGCCTGTGAAATCAATACATACCCACAAAAAGGTCAGAGAAATCACCACAAATCTTCAGTATAGTCCCAGGACCTCTGAAACCCTCCTCCAGGTCTTCTGTGTACAGACAACAAGAAAATCCTCTTTCAGGGCTTCCAAACCATCAGTAAGGTCCCGGGGCTTCTGTACAAAGTATCACAAACATAAATCAACACAGACAGAATAAACAGAGTGCTGGCCACCACAAGTGTTCTCCTTCATGGTTCTGCTCAGTCCTGGCTGTGGTTGAGCTTTTTATCTGCATTAGCTCCTCCCTGTTTTGCTCACCACTCCTGTCTTTGGCAAGTCTCTCCCACTGTGGGATTCACAGGTTCTGTTTATCAACAAAGACTTGGCATAATCATGGGCAAGGTTCAAAGATACTTAAACCAAAACAATTTACTAAATAAATAACTGAAACTAGGTACTACGTATTCACTTGCTTGCCATTACATATAGAAAGCCAATAAATAACACCAAAATAGGTGCAAATGAGGAAATGTTAAAAATATTGAAGAAATAGTTAAATTGGAAACCATAAAGATTAGAGAAATTATCAGCAAAACTAAAAGCTAGGTCTTTGAAATGAATTTAAAAATGAATAAACTTTTAGCCAATTTGATTACAGAGAAGAGTTCAGAAAATCAAACCAATAATATAGCTATTAAATAAAGGTGAAATAACAAGAAAATAATAAATAAAATAATAAGAAATGTTTCTGGGTATGATGATGAGATGAAGAAAGTGATGATTCAGGGATGTCAATTTGTACTTTTGAAATGGAAAAATTAACCTTATGTCATGGAGATCAGTTATTTTTCTCTGGTATTGTTTCAATAATTCAGCTTTTAAAGTTAGAAAGTAAAGGGGTGGCTATGTGGCAGAGTGAATAGAATATGGGCCCTGGAATCAGGAGGACCTGAGTTCAAATACAGCTTCAGAAACTTAACATTTACTAGCCATTTGACTGACCTTGGGCAAGTCACTTAATCCCGATTGCCCTACTCTCCCCCCTCCAAAAAAAATTAGAAAGTCAACAAATAAGGGCACCATATTCTGGATGAGGATAGTGGCAAGAAAAATAAAAAAGTAATACATTAATTCTAAATTTGTATTCCAAGGATGAAAGAATTTCATTTAATTTTTCTGAAGCTGACATTTTGTAAAATATCTATAGGAACATCTACCCATATTTATTTAATTATGTCTATTTTAGAACTACAGATTCAAAACTTAAAAAATAAATGGATCGCTTCCATTAATAATCATGGAAGTCTCTGGATAATTAATTGAGCTTTTTTTTTTTTTTAAAGCAATTGGGGTTAAACAACTTGCTCAAGGTTACACAGCCAGTCATTATTTATGTGTGGGTGCTCATTTTCTGAGGCTGGGACAGATCCCAGGTCATCCTGACTCCAGGGCCAGTGCTCTTACTCACTGCGCCAACTAGATGCCCCTTGAGTCATTTCTTTCTTTTTTTTTTTTTTTTGAGAACTAAATCAATTTGTTAGTCAGACTCCCCTCTAGAATTAGGCCATTTGTAGGTATTTAGGAAAGTATGCAATTATTTTACTGACAAAAATCCATCTTACTAACAAAGTTTCTGTATTTTAGCATATTTTGCTTTTACAATTGTTTGTTACATTTTTTAAGAATAGAAACTACCTCCATATTAAATCGTTCTACAGGTATCTCATTATTAGTTAATTAAACACATTAAATTCATGTTCGGGAAAAGTAGGCAGAGAATAAGGGAGGAAGGAATACTTTTCAACCAGGCAGAGTTTAAAAAATGTGTTTCCTTTTTATTGAAGTTCATTAGAAATTTTTGAAATTCATTTCAATTTTAAAAACCTATTATTCCTTTACTTAGAGTGTCTTGCTTGTATTTCTCAGGTCTTTCCATTTTAATAGGTTTGACTATTATTTATCTATGTATTTGTTGGTTTGCTATGATCTGCACTGTCTAAATTCTGCTTGCATTTTTAATTCTCATTGGATTGATCTTACCCATTCTCTTTATTTGTAGTAGTGCTAATAATCACCACTAAAAATGTCATTAACTAAGATGTGTTTCTTGTTTAACATATTTTATTACTACTTCCAACCCTTTAATTTGAGAATCAGTCCCTAGAATTATGTAATCCTGCACAGCAAACCTAAACTGCCCATCGTCATAATGATATATATCTAGGTATGTATTTTTCCTTTCAATAAATGGCATTTATTATATGTTTTCAACACATTTTAAAATTTCTAAGAATGATCATGATGACTCCAGAAGAAGAGATGGGGAAATAAAAAATTCAAATAAGTCTTCCACTGAACACTTTTACTAGTTATAATCAAACCTTTTTGGTTAATGAATGGATTTATAAGTGAATAAAATATATTATTTCTATAGATTATCTTATGGAAATTAATTCTCTATTGTCATGCCACATTGAAATTGTTTTAAATTAGTCTCCTTACAAAATATCCCCATTTATATCACCCTTTTCATACAATAGAATGAGTAGGGAAAATATAAAAATATTGGATCAGGAGTTAAAACTTGAGATCAATAAATACTGCAAGGGCAATTTACTCAATTTCATTGGACCACAGTGTCCTCATCTGTATCTCTAGGGAAACATTCTAGATTATCAATGACAAACTCTCTAGTTATTAAAGTACAGTACTGTGTTAAAATAAATTCATTCTATCTTCTGCCTAATATTTTATATTATTAAATTGCAATAGTCATGTTACTTATAGGAACTTATTCAAAAGTATAAATTCAAGAAATTAAAAAAAATAAATCAAGTTATATTCCCTCATAATATTTTTATTGTAACAAAAAGTGCAATGTAAAGATGGCGGAGTAGAAACAGCATTTCCAATGTGCTCTGCCCCACACAAATTTCAAACAATGTGAAAGGGAACTCCGAACAACTTCTGGAGCCACAGCACCCACAGAACATCACAGAGAAGCTAACCTCCTTCTGTGGACAGGCCAGCAGCCCTGCAGGGAGTGGCCAGCGCAGCGCTCGGAGACCAGGCAGCACAGCATGCTGGGAACTGACAGCGAAGCCCGCGGAGCTGAGCCCAGGTCCGCGGTTTTAACCCCAGGGCAGCCGGGCCTTCAGCCAGCTGGTGGAACCCCAGAACACCAGCAATTGTGGATATTCCAGAATTATCAGCACAGATATGCCTAGGACAATGTGAGAGGTTAGTGCCCTATGGACTTTGCGACCAGTATTTGGGGAACACGTGGCTTCCTCCCCTGGGGGCAAAAAGCTGCTGAAGAAGCAGCTGCAGAGAAGCCATTTTGCAGCATCAGTAGTGGCTCTAGCTCCTGGTCTGCGAACTGTAGGAAGATCCAGCAATCAGTCTGGGGGTTAATCACTCTTGCTTTAAAATGCCTGGATCTGGATTGTGGTCTGGGGGGGAAGTTTGGGGTGGGTATCCAACTTGCCAGAGTGGGTGGAGGCTTTACAGAGGCCACCCACCTGGCGGAAGTTGTGAAGACCCCACATTTGGGCAGAAGCTCCCCTGTCTGGTAGCAGAGTCCTACAGTGGCAACAAGCCCAAAAATCAAGTAACTAAGTGGCAATATGCCTAGGCAAACGAAACAAAATAAACATAAAAGTTCAACATTGGACTCCTATTTTAGGGGCAAAGAGGCTCAAAGCATGAAGGAGGACTGTGAGGTCAGAACTCCTGCACCAAAAGCCCCGAATGAAAATACAAGCTGGCTACAGGCCATAGAGGACCTTAAGAAGCAGATAAGAGAAGTGGGGGAAAATTTGGGAAGAGAAATGAAAAAGATGCAAGAAAAGTATGAAATGACAGTCAACAGCCTGACTGAGGAAAATAACACCTTAAAATAGACTAACTCAAATGGCAAAAGAGGCTCAGAAAGGCAATGAGGAGAAGAATGCCTTAAAAAGTCGAATTTGCCAGATGGAAAAAGAATCTCAAAAGTTCACTGAGGAGATTCATTCCTTCAGAGTTAGACTGGGGCAAATGGAAGCTAATGACTTTATGAGAAATCAAGATGCTGTTAAGCAGATCCAAACAAATGAAAGAGTAGAAGGCAATGTGAAATATCTCACGGGAAAAACCACTGACCTGGAAAATAGATCCAGGAGAGACAATTTAAAAATTATTGGACTACCTGAAAGCCATGATCAAAGAAAGAACCTAGAAATCACCCTTCAAGAAATTCTCAAGGAAAATTGCCCTGATGTTTTAGATCCAGAGGGCAAAATAGAGGTTGAAAGAATCCACAGATCACCTCCTGAAAAAGATCCCAAAAAGAAAACTCCCAGGAATATTATAGCCAGGTTCCAGAATCCCCAGATCAAGGAGAAAATACTACAAGCAGCCAGGAAGAAACAATTTCAATATTGTGGAAACACAATCAGAATAGCACAGGACCTGGTAGCTTCTACATTGAGGGATAGAAGGGCATGGAATATGATATTCCAGAGGGCAAAAGAGCTGGGAATGAACCTAAAGGTCACCTACCCAGCAAAACTGAGTATTTTGTTTCAGGGGAAAATATGGTCATTCAGTGGAATAGAGGACTTTCAAGCATTCTTGAGGAAAAAACCAGAGTTGAATAGAAAATTTGACATTCAGACCCAAGAAGCAAGAGATGCTTGAGAAGGTAATCAAGGAAAAGAAATTAAAAGGAATTTATCAAAGTTGGACTATTTACAGTCCTACATGGAAAAACAATAACTGTGTTTGATGAAACCTTTCTCATTATGAAAATAATTGAAGAAGGGTACATGGCATATGTTCACAGGTATACATGGATAGAGGGCACAGGTTGAATTTGATGGGAAGGGATGATTATTTTTTTTTTGGAGGGCAATTGGGGTTGGGGGACTTGCCTTGGGTCTCGCGGCTAGGTTTTTGTTTGTGTGTTGGGTGTCTTCGGCCAGATCTGAGCTCGGGTCCTTCTGGCTCCAGGGCCGGCGCCCTACTCGCTGTGCCACCTAGCCGCCCCAAGGAAGGGATGATTCTTAAGGGGTGAAGTCAAGAGGTGAGAGAGGAAAGTGGCAAGGGGAGATGGAGAGAGACAGGGTAGGGCAAACTATCTCATGTAGAAGAGGCAAGGGGAAGTAGTTGCAGGGGAGGGGAAGAACAGGAAGGCAAAAAGGCAGAAGCATATTCTCATTGAAGCTGGCTCAAGCAGAGAAACACATACATACTAAATGGAATATCTTACCCTCACTCACTCTCCTGAGTAGGGGAAAGGGGGATGAGAGGGGGGATGATGGAGGGGAGGGCATTCTGGGTAGAGGGGAGGTTAGAAGTACCCACTACCAAAGCGGGACAGGATCAAAGTAGGGAATGGACCAGGTGGGAGGTGAGACAGGTGGGAGGGAAATATAAGCAGTGTTTTACAATATATCTACTATGGTAATGTTTTGCATAGATATACATGTACAACACATACTGAATTGCTTATCTTCTCAGAGGGAGTGGGTGACAAGGGAGAAAGGGAATGGATCTGAAAATCGAAGTTTTAAAATTAAATGTTTCATAAGATGTCAAAAAAAAGTGCAATGTAATTAAGATGATAATAGTGATTTTATTTCTGCTGATAATAATTTTATAGCATGATATTTTTTATAAAACATAAGTGAATCACCATTATTTCCAAATCTATATCATCTTTGTCCCTTACAGTGCCATTATCGTTACTGATTTTATGTACCTTCTTGTTAAAAAGGTAAAAGAAATGCTCTTAAAATGTGAGAAGAAAACAAAAAATTATTAAAGATAATAAACCATTAGGCCGTTGAAAGTAACTTTTACCCAGAAAACTGGGGTTCTGTGGGGAAAAGAAAAGGCATAATACAAAGCCATTTGTTTAAAATTGGCTACTTTTAGTTATCTGGATTTTTATGAAGGACAATAAGAAGGGTGGAATTCTTAATTTGTACTGATGTGATTTCCAAGCCTAGTGTTTTTCCATTCAGCTTCTAGAGAATTGAGACATTTATAAATAAGTTATAAACATGTCAGATTGTCATATATATTGTTCACAAGTGATTCCTTGGATTTGGAGAAGCCAGTTGAGGCATGAGACATCAAGAGAGCAAGTTCAATCAAAATAGACAATTTTCTCTGAGTGGAAGTTATCTAATGAAAGGATAAACTGAAGTAATAGAAAGTTGAGGAAATAGCTTAGAAGTAAAGAGAAAAAAGGAAGAAAGACTGTCACTTGAAAAAAGCTGCAATTCACATATCAGAACTAGGAGTCTGGGAAAAGACTGTCACTTACAAAAAAAAAAAAGTTTGTGGAAACTGAGATTGATACCTATCATTTGACTTGCTCTTAAAAACACAAGAGACAGTGTCATGTACTCTGCCAACTATATTTAAGTAAAAATTTTAGGAAAAAAAAACAAACTTCAAATTTTTTTTAATATTGTTCAACATCTTGCCTGTTCGTGGTTTGTCTCTAAAATTGAATTTGGTTTGGTTTTTTTTTTTTTCTTAAGATATTCTCTAAACAAGATACATTTGTTTTTTTAAGGTATTTTTGAGGTATTTTTATAAATAAATTTCCATTGATACCATTTGCCTCTATATTATCTACATTTTCCAATGTAGTCTTGTACCCTTCCCATCCAAGAACCAGCCCCTATAAAAGAGAAAGCAAGGAGAAGATAGAGGACAAATACTTCCGCCATATGAGACAACTCATCAAAAACTTTGACATTTAAAGTGTTTCATGTCCATAGTCTTCACCTCTTTATAAAAAAAGGAGGAAGTGACCCTTCATATGTGTACCTTTTGGTCAAACATGAGATGATAATTTTTTTTATTCCAGCATTCAATTTATATACATATATATTATCTAAGAAGACAGTCCAATATTGTATGTATATCTTGAACAGAAAAGACAGATGGACAAATGGATTTCATCTAATGTTGAAAAGGATAAGGTGAAGAAGATTAATTGATTTTGGGGAAATTGCAAAAGATTTTTACTGAAGCCAAGCTCTCCATAACAGTAGAGGCCAATCTTTTAAACACAGCTATTTTATTGATGTTGCTTTTCAGGTAATGAAAATTAACTATATGATAATATCATAAATGTATTGAATAATGGATATGTTGTTACATAATAGAAATACTTCTAAATGATCTCACTATATAGTTGGGAGACCTTGTTATAAAAATGACATATAAAGTGTAATTTTGTTTTACTAAGTCAAATAATAGATAATAGCTCTCATTTATAAAGTACTTGAAAACATTGAAAAATGATTGAAAATGTTATAATATCTCCAAAGCCACCTTGGCAGGTAATTTTATAATTATTTCCCCATTTTACAAATTAAAAAACTAGAAAAGAGGTTGACTGATTTGCTAAGGTCACATAGCTAGTGTCTGAGACATGTTTCGAACTCAGGTTTTCTGGGCTTCTGATCTAGCACATTATTTTGCTATTTCCATATTATTTCATAAACAATAGGGTTTTATGCTATTTCAATTTTTCAGACATTTTTGAGATGGTAAATGTGTGATCCAAATTTAAATACTGTAACACTGTTTACAAAATTCTGATTATTCTTTACTAAAATCCTCATTAAGAATGCCCACCATTCTTGGACAGATGATTCATATATATACATACATACACACACACACACACACACACACACACACACACACACACACACACACACATATATATATATATATATTTACATATATAAAGAGGAGATATGCCAATGTAGATATATAGGTAGATATGTACACATATATGCATATGTAATAAGTATGTGTATGTATATATGTGTATATATGTACACACACATATACATGTATGTGTGTAGGAGAGTGCATATATATATATATACATATATATATATATATATATACACACACATATATGTTAGTCATAGGACTTTGCTTAGTAATTATTTTTGGCAGTCCCTAAGATGCAAGACTTTTTCTGTGATTTTGATAACTTCCCTTTTTTTAGATAATTTTTAAATCCACTTCTCAATTACCTCACAATTGTATTCCATCTAGCCGAGATATCTCCTATGTATATTTGATATAATCTTGCTTCATATTTTTTTCTTATTTTTGTTCTCCTCAGTAACACTTCTATTTCCTATATAAGCACTCCAGGTTCTAAGTGTTGTATTTCCACTATACGTGATGGAGAAAACTGTTTTAACTAACTTTTGTGATTTTTCCTCACTTTTCTTCTGTTTGTTGTTCTCTTTCCATTTTCATCCTTGAATACCCTCCTGATGATTTTGCATAGTTAGATAGTTTTCCAAACTTTCCTTAGATTGGTTTTACCTATTACCACTTGTCTCTTTTTATAGGATCATATTTATAATTGTTCATTACCCTTCTTCCAAAGATTTTAGAGTTTATATTTAAAGTGATGTTTCATTTTCATATTTAAAGTAATGTTGCATTTAGCACTCATATCTCTTACATGTTGTCAGGTGTTTTCTGAATAAATCACTTTCTGGACTCTGTCCTCATTACTGTAAAAATTAATTTATACCATGTTTATATCTACACAGAATTATTATAGTTAATGTCCATTTTATTTATGTTATATATTTAACATTTTATTCTTAAAAACTGTTTAAATAATTTAGGGCTATTATTAACTATAGATATAAGTTTTCTCAGTATTCTTTCTTCTTTGTTACAAATAGGGATCTTAGGATAACTGATTGCCTGTTTCTACACAAACAATTGACTCAGGGATAACTCCCAAGTCCATAATGCCTTTTTATTCTTTCTAAAATTTATTAATTTTCATTTTATGTTGTTTTTTGGTGCTTAAGATATATAATATCTACCAGTTCTTTCTCTGAAGAGAATGCTTATGATATGGAGGCATGGGTCTTCTCTGGAGTATTTATATCTTTAGTGTTATAGATTTTTCCCCTGAATCATGAGTTTATCTGTCTATCTATCTATCTATCATCTCTTCCTATCCTAACCTTTTGTGATCAAATGATATGAGTATATAATAATTTGATTTGGATGGTTTTATGATATTTTTTGTTGTTTCTCTACCTTTCCATCCTCAGCTACTAATGTTATACACACACACACACACACACACACACATAAACTATACAGTTATACAATACACATAATTACAATTATATCCATCATGATCTTTTTGTGCATAATGAATAAATATTCTGAAACAATATCTCATGTACCTTTGAGGCATTTATTAAAACATATTACTCCAACTCATTCCTTTGACTTTCTAAGGAGTACCCTTGAGCCGTCTATCCATTTAGGTATTCTTCAAATCTTTCTTTTAGTTTCATTTATAGGAAGAATGTCAAAATGTGCGCCATTTCAATTCAATTAATTTTTATTAAAATTTATAAATTTATTTAAAATTTTTATGTATTTAAAAGGAATAGCAGATTGTACACAATAGATTTGCAGGTTCATGTGCAATCACCTGTTTATTATTCTACTATGTTATGGAAATGCTTGTTTTATTTCATAAATTTAAAATAAAATAAATTTTTAAAATCTACCATGTACTTTGTACTGGAGTTACAAATAAGGAAAACAAAGACAGCCCTTACTTTTTTTTAGAATTTTGCTATCTAATGAGGGAAGAAAATTCTGAAAAATGAAAAATTGGAGGTAGGGGATCCATAAGGGAGTAAGTCTCATGGGGCAATGATGATCTATGGAGTATAAAACCAAGAAATATGCAGATGTAAAGTGAACAGCTACCGAGATTTTTCAAAAGTTTAAAGCTCTCCAAAAAGGAAGGCTTGGGAGGTGGTTAATGTTCTACCCTGAATTGCTCTAGTTGGAGGAGGATGCCACTGCAGGGTTAAGATGGTGTTGAGTATCAAAAAATTAAGTCAGTCAATCAGAATGAAGATGAGATTTCAGGAAATCAGCTTATCTTGGATAGGGCATGATGTTCTGTGTAGTCCAAGCCAAGCAGAACCTCTGATGGAAAGGTAACAGTTACCTCCTACAATTATATGTTTTCTCTTTGGCCAATAAACAAGTTTCTCATATTTGGGATTCCAGTGGTTAAACTAGAGTTTATTGATGTTCTAAAAAAGTATGAATCTTTGCAACCTCTTACCACTTTCCCACCCCTCTGTCTCTGTGGAAATATACAGGACTGAGGGAAATTTTTCTTTTTTGTGTTAATTGGATTGCCATGGCAATACACACACACACACACACACACACACACACACACACACACGTATATTTTCTCACCAGATGTTCAACCTACTGATGACACAATAGTGACTACTGAGGCAGGTTATCAGAAAAATAGACTCAGTCTATTAGTGGGATCATTCATGAATCTTATTCAGCATGATAGAACCTGACAGGGCTTATGATCAACTGCTATAGTTTTCAAGACCTGATAGATACCTCCATATAACCATGAGGAATCAGAATACTACTTTGTGGATTAGAAAAGTATTGTGCAGTAATAAAAAAAATAATTTATATAATGTTAGAGATTTTAGGACTAGGGGTGCCATAGGCTAGCTCTGGTCAGAAATTTTCTGGAATATTTTATTCAGTCCTGGATGACATATTTTAGGAAGGATAATGATAAAATAGAGAGTATCCATAGACAATCAAGCATGATAGTGAAGAACCTTGAGATCTTACTATGAAGTGATCATTTGAAGAAAGTGGCAATATTTATTTTGAAAAAGAGGAGATTTTGAAAGAAGGGGAAATAATTTTATCATGGTAGCTATCTTCAAAAGTCCAACATGCCAGAAAATAGAAGATAAAATCTGATTTGTTCTCTTGGACCATAGAGAAAATAGAAGCAATGGTTAGAAATTGTATTTAGTCCAATTTTGGCTTGAAATGAAGAGAACCATGGTAACAATTAGAATTATGCAAAAGTAGACTAAGCTTTTTCAGGAGGTAGTATATCAAATTTCATGTTTTCAAGCAAAGCTGAGTGACTACCATTTGGATATATTATAGAGTAATTAATTTCAGAAATATGTTGGACTACATGGCCTCTGATGTCCCCTCCACATTTAAGATTCTATGATTCTGGTATTCTTTGGTCAAATCATCCCAAGACCATTTATAGGTGACAATAAAAAGGACAATAAAGAAAAATATAGTGAACAAAAATGTAAATTTTTCTATAATAACTTATTCTCATAATTGATAAAAGTAGAATCACTACATTTTGACTCAGATACATATGCTGTATGAAGAAGTGGAAATGTCACTTATGATGATGACATTTCCAAAAAAAAATCTAAAACAAAAAGGTAACAACCTGTTGAAGTACAAGTTTTCCATACATTTGTAGATGAAATGAAATGGAGTGTAACGAATAGGAAGAAAGTAAACCCGATGTGTATATGAACTAAAATTATGGAAAAAATAAAACAGGATATATAAAGTACTTTGTGGAGGGTGGGGGTGGCAATAGGATTTTTTTTCTAACTGTTGCCTTCTACAACAATCCAATCATGCAATGCTGGCATATTGACATTTACTCTTCCATCGTTCCATTCCTCCCCTACAATTAACTCACTTGAACTGTATTTCTAGAGAATGGGACTTCTATCCCAATGTAGTTAATAGTTCAGCTTCTGAATTCATCCCTCTTGCTTAATGTTCTCATTGGTAGGAGAGTGAGTGAAAATTCATTATAGTCCACCATATGTATGCGCAAATTACTTAACCTTTGTTTGATTCAGTTTCCAAATTTGTAAAATTAGGAAGCACCTATCTCCTAAGTTATTGTGAGGATAAAATGAGATAATATTTGTAAAACATTTTGCAAACATTAAAGCATTGTATCAGTGTATATTATTATTAATAAGATCAGTCATAGTAATCATCATCTCCATCACCTCCATCCATCCACAAAAGCTTTAGGAGCTATTGAGACTATGTATCCTGCTGCTTGTCCTACAACCTGGGGAACAATACCGAAATTACTACTACCATTACCACTGGAAAATATGTGTCAATAAATAGTCCTATGACTCCATTCATAATTACTATGGCTTCCTAGACTAAAATTCTCTGTTCACCTTTCTCCTATATGTATTTTTTCACACTATTGAAATATGGGCTCCTTGAGGGTAAGAGATACCTAAACTTGTATTTGTGTTCGTTGTGCCTAGTAGTGTCTGAAATATAGAAAGTACAATACTTATTTTTCTTGTTTAATTCATAGGAATATATAATGTTGCTCCCATTCCCCCTATGCAAAAGGCAGACATTTTTTGGCTTTTTGTGTAGTTAAACATCTTGAGACACAGAATAATATATATCAGAAAAGAATGAGTCACCATTTTTGGTGACATAAAAACACTATTGCTTACTAGTTGGATTTCTCATACAATGAACTAAAAAACTAATGGGAAAAATAATCACAGTTCATCACATAAATCCTAAGAGAATAATTTTCTTCCTTAAAACAGTAATATTTTAGTTATTTCTGAGCTGATATAATGCAAGCCTGTAAGGTAAACTTGTATCATCAATACCCTAAATAATTATACATCTTGTATCACAAATTCCTGAAAGCACCATGAGAGCACAGCAACTATCTGTTGCTATTCCCGAATTCATGTATTGGATCAGCGACGTGAAATAGCAAGGAAAGGAATAGTTAATTACAGATTATGAATATTTGGTTTTAGAACTATTAATCTCCTCAAATCCAATAATTTTATTTAATTATACTAATAATTTTAGCTAGTATTCATATAACATTTTAAAATTTTCAATGTGCTTCACATGTAATATTTCATTTGATCCTCATAAGAATCCCAGAAGGTCCATGCTAATATATTCCCTATTTATAGATGAAACTGAGAATTTGAGAGGTTTAATGAGTTACCCTGGCTCACATACTGGGGTGGCCTGGAGTCTACTAGTAAATGTTTAATTGCTCTGGAAAAAAAAGTGAGCATAACATACTTTAAAATATAATTTGTATTTTTTTTAACAATTTATCCCTCAGTCTTGACAATCAGGAAAATAAGAAATGAAGTGTCAATTCGTAGTAGTTGCCAATTAAAAAAAAAAAACAACGTAAATGCTCACAATGGAAATTAAACAATTAAGAGGTGAGAGATGTTCAAACTGGCTTCAACACAAAACTGGCAAACACCTAGTGTCTGACAGAATATTTTAATATCTTATTTATTTATTTGTTGGTTTGTTTATTTATTTATTTATTTATTTTTCAACATTCATTTCCACAAAATTTTAGTTTACCAATTTTCTCCCCATTTTCCCTAACACACCCCAATATAGTGAGCCTACTTATGACCCCTTCACCTAATCTGTTCTCTCTTATACTCCACCCCACACCCCCCAGCTTTCTAGTAGGGCAATATGGATGTCTATACCCCAGTGCCTGTATACCTTATTTCCCAGTTACATGTAAAGAAACAAACACTTTTTTTAACAATCTGTTTTTAAAACTTTGATTGCTAGATTCTTTCCCTCCTTCCTTCATCACCCACCCCCACTGGGAAGACAAGCAATTCAATACAGGTTGTGCACGTGTAGTTATGCAAAACATTTCCATAGCAGATATATTGTAAAAAACTGACTATATTTCCCTCCATCCTGTCCCGACCTCTACTTATTTTAATTTTTACTTTGACCCTTTCCATTTTCAAAATTGTTTGCTTCTAACTACCCTCTCCCCCAATCTGCCTACCCTTCTATCATCCCCCTATTATCCCCTTCCCCCCTACTTTCCTGTAGGGTAATATAACCCAATTAAGTGTGTATGTTATTCCCTCCTTAAGCCATATCCAATGTGAGTAAGGTTAACCTATTCCCTTTCATCTTTCTGCTCTTCCCCTCCATTGTAATAGTTTTCTTGTGCCTCTTTTATGAGATAACCCATGCTATTCTATCTCTCCCTTTCTCTTCCTCCTAATATATTACTCTCTTACCTCTTAATTTTATTTTTTTAGATATTATCCCGTCATATTCAACTCATCCTGTGCCATCTTTTCAACTCTCCTCATACTGAGAAAAAGTCTGATGAGTTACAATTATCATTTTTCCATGTAGGAATGTAAATAGTTTAACTTTAGTAACTACCTTATGATTTCTCTTTACTGTTTACCTTCTCATGCTTCTCTTCTTGTATTTGAAAGTCAAATTTTCTGTTCAGCTCAGGTTTTTTCATCAAGAATGATTGAAAATCCTCTATTTTATTGAATAACCATATTTTCCCCTGAAATATTATACTCAGTTTTGCTGGGTAGGTGATTCTTGGTTTTAATCCTGGCTCTTTTGATCTCCAGAATATCATATTCCAAGTCCTTTGATCCCTTAATGTAGAAGCTGCTAGATCTTGTGTTGTCCTGATTGTGTTTCCACAATACTCAAATTGTTTCTTCCTGACTACTTTTAATATTTTCTCCTTAACTTGGTAACTCTGGAATTTGGCTATAATATTCCTAGGAGTTTTCTTTTGGGGATCTTTTCCAAGAGGCATTTGGTGAATTCTTTCAGTGTTTATTTTTCCCTCTGGTTCTAGAATATCAGGGTAATTTTCCTTGAGAAGTTCTTGGGGGATGATTTCTAGGTTCTTTTTTTTGATCATGGCTTTTTAGGTAGTCCAATATTTTTTAAATTATCTCTCCTGGATCTATATTCGAAGTCAGTGGTTTTTCCAATGAGACATTTCACATTGCTTTCTATTTTTTTCATTTGTTTGGATCTGTTTTATATTACCTTGATTTCTCATAAATTCATTAGCTTCCATCTGCTCCAATTTAATTTTGAAGGAATTATTCTCTTTGGTGAGCTTTTGAAATTCCTTTTCCATCAGGCCAATACTATTTTTCCAAGGCATTCTTCTCCTCATTGGTTTTTTGGGCCTCTTTTGACTTTTGAGTTAGTCTATTTTTAAAGGTGTTGCTTTTCATAATTTTCTTGCATCATTCTCATTTCTCTTCCGAATTTTTCCGCCATTTCTCTTACTTTATTTTAAAAATCCTTCTTGAGCTCCTCCATGGCCTGTAACCAGTTTATATTATTTCTTAGAAGCTTTTGCTTCAGGAGTTTTGAATATTTTTTTTCTTCTTCTGGTTCCATGTTTTGATTCTTTTTGTCCCCCCAAAAAGATTCTATCATCTGATTATGCTTCCTCTGCTTGCTCATCTTGCTAGCCAATTACTTGACTTTTGAGCTCTTTGCCATGGTAGAACTCTGCTTCCAGTGTGTAGAGAGCTGTGTCCCAAATCTCTTGGGTTTCCACAGATTCCAAAGCTATGAGGAAGGCACCCTCTCTAAAGCCCCCACAAGATTTGGCACATTGGTATTCCTCACCCCAGGACCACTGTCCAAGGCTGCAACCCAGATCCAAGTAGGTCAAGCAGGAATGATTACCCTCTGAGTGGTCACTTGGTCCCCCTAGAATCTATATGCTAGAAGCTCCAGAGGCAGCCATGTGGCAGCAGCTGCAGCTGCCACACCTCTAAGGCCTCTCGCCCTGGGAGGGCAGAGGACAGAACATGGTTTTCTGTCACCCAGTTCCAACAGGGTTCCCCACTGACATTTTACTTTCTCTTTGGTGTTTATGGGTCGAGAATTCTAGAAACCTCCACAACTGCTGGTGATTCACTCTCTTGAAGTGGGCTTAGGCTGGTTTGCCCTGTTTGGGGCCACTTTGTATCTTGGCCTGTGTGGCTCACACAGGACTGTGATTAGCTCCCAGTCTGGTGCAATAGACCCTCCCTTTCAGCCTGCCAGGTTGCCTTCAGAGGGAGATTTTTTTCCTCTCTGTCACTTTATGAGTTCTGTAGCTCTAAAATTTGTTTAGAATCATTTTTATACCAGTATTGGGGGTGTTTGGAGCAGAAGCTGGAGTCAGTTTCTGTTTTTACTCTGCCATCTTGTCTCTGCCCACAGTCAACTGAAAGAATGTTTCAACCCATAGCATCCTGATTCCAATTTCACATTTTATTCACTACTTTATCCAGAAGCCCCATTTTCTACATATCATTTTCTTTTGCTCTTAACTATTTCAAGCACCCTTTTAGGATTCCATTTATAGTACACAGGGAGAAAATAAGGGATAATTGAGAAATTCAGTCTACGTTTTGTGCTCTACCAACAGAATTAAAAGTTGACTCTATCATGTTGGTTGAATACCCTGTAACGAACTTATAGGTGAGCATATACAAGCATAAGTTCACCAGTGATGGTAGGATTATTATCTGTATCACTGGAGGGATTGCTCATTATCTATGTGTTTGTAAGTCTATTTGTGTATTGGAATTTTGAAACTAGTCTCAAAGTTGAAATAAATCCCATAGATCTGCTATAATATGTTGCTTTCAAACATGAAAAATCATCAGTTCCCCATCTGGCCCCCAACTTTCCCTGAAAACTCTTTTCTCCTCTGTGTACAAGAAGTCTGTATCACCTATTATAGAGGGGGACATTAAATGAATTATATTTTGTTTTTTTTTTCTTTCTTTGTGAACATCACTAGCTATAAATGTTTTCTTTGGTCAAATAATTTCAGAAACTTCACCAGTAATGTTTTATCTACCTCTGTAAATAATAAAACTTGAATACAGATTGCCTATAATAAAAAAAAAAATATGATTACTTCCTGAAGCTGTTGATTGTAAAGAGCTGGGTCTTTTGAAAAGACTTTGAATTAGTAAGCATTGAGCATCAGATCTCATCTGAATTTATTTCAGCATGGATAAACATGAAAAAGTATAGCAGGCTAAAAATACCTTTGAAAATTACTGTTATCCCCAAAGCACTTTCAAACCCCTGATTAAAATCAGAAGAATATGTATTTGTTACTTGTCTAATCACAGTATTATATATTAAAACTCCTGGAAATATAAACATTCTATGGGAATAATTTTTAAAAAGGGTGGAGATGTTAAATTCAAGAAATATGTCTTCAGAAACATCATTTTTATTGAAGAAATATTTAGACAGATTAGAACCATAGAGGCAGTATGTAAGAATGGCATAATTAGATGAGGTAATCATTTTGAAAGTAGTTATAGTCATAAGATGGATTCAGAATTAGGTATGGGATATTTTAATTTTTTCATGCTTCTTGTTCAGCAGGTTTGTTGTTCACAAACTAAAGTATCTATTTATTCATGAGTTTGCTTTTTTTGTTTAATTTAAATCACACCGTTCATCTTCCAATTTTGGAAAAAAAATTCATTTAAAAATAGGTAACATTTTCTGAAGAAAATCAATAGTTCCAAGACAAAAGAAAAAGATCTATTTTTTCTGTAGAGGTAGTTTGGCATACATAATAAAGGAGATAATTATTTGCTTCAAATCTAGGACTACCTAGGTTTAAGCCTTGCTTTTGTCACATATGGGTTATGTTACCCTTGACAAATTATTTGACCTCTCAGTGCTCTAGCCCAGTGGTATCAAACTCAAATAGAAACCCCTTACATAAGGGTCACTGTGGGATGCCTATTGACTTAATCTTAAAGGGTAATATTATCAATGGTTTATTGGATTTTTATTTTTTAACTATTTATCACTTATTTTTTTTTAAATATGGTTTTCCCTTTCTCCAGAGAGTTTTATCCTCTGCTATTTGCTAATTTCTTACATGGTGGGGAACGTGCAACCTCAAGGCTACATATGACCCTCTAGGTCTTCAATTGTGGCTCTTTGACAGAATCAAAATTTAATAAAAGGATTTGTTTTGTGAAATTTGGATTCAGTCGAATGGCTGCACTTGAAGACCTAGAAGGCCATATGTGACCTTGAGGTTTCAGGTACCCTTCCCATAAGATTTTAAATTGAATAGAATATAATGACCTACATTTGTAGAAAGGAGTTTCTTTTACCAAGGATTCCCTTTGCCAATAATATCATAAGCTCAGTATTTATTCCTGTTGATGTTGCACTCATATCTTCCATTTTTATAATTTTTTTAGTCATGGAAGCATGTTTCTATAACAAGTTTTTACTTTTGGCCACTATTAAGCCATCAGGAAATTGCCTGTTCTTAAGATTTTTACAGTTATTTCTTCAAGTTTGTTATTTACAAAAGAACATGAACTGTTTTCTTTGCAAGACAAAAAAACTAAAACAAACTAAAACAAACAAAAAACTCTCTTTCACTTCTCCATTCTTTGATATTTCATTGCTATCATGAATTTATATCAAGGATTAAACAGAAGACTGGATGGGAGAGAACTTGTTGAGCTGTGAAACACGTTTTAAAACATGTTTTAAAAAGAGGAGATATCTATCTTTATTGATAGATTATATTATATATTTATGATATAATATATATCAAATAGTGTAATATATGATATATGACACACAAATATAACATAAGAAAATAGATCACATTATATGTAAATTACATATATATATATATATGTATATATATATATATATATATATATGTATATATATATATATATATCCTCCCTTATTTGATGATGGTATTCTGTGTATGTGTATATACACACATATACACAGATACACACACACACACAGATAGATATTTACGTACTCCCAAATAGGATGTTGGTATTTTTGACAAATCATCACATACTTAAATTATAATATACCAGATCCTTCAGCTTTAAGGTAAAAATGGAAGTCTCCTAAAGGTATGTGTGTTTGTGTGTGTGTGTGTGTGTGTGTGTGTGTGTGTGTATCCTTTAATACTTCTTAGACTGAATCTACAAACTGAGATAATCCAAACACCAAAATTATCATAAGTGTTCTAAATGGTTACTTCCATCGACCCATTTAAGTAGAAATAAAAAAAAAAAACGTTCTTTACATTATGTCTCAATATATAAGATGACATTAATATATCAAAACTAGTTGCACAGAACTATATCCTACTTGAAAGTCCTTTATTAATGCTTTCTTTACTGAAGAGGGAAGACAAGAATAGACACTTGGTGTATCTACAAGCCAACCATAAATTTTGATAGGGTGTTTAAATCTGGAAAAGTTTCAAGTACAGGAGTAATCATAGGTTGTTTGACTTTGATATGAGAATTAGCCTAAATTTTCATGGCCTCATCACCAAAATGTTGCCCAGTAAATGATATATTTATACATGCATATGTATTTGAATGTAAGTTTTGTGTATTTATCCCCAGAAATTTTTGAAAGATTCATCAATGGGGGGTGGAGCCAAGATGGCTGAGTAGAAACAGCACTTCCAAGGTGCTCTGCTCCACACAACTTCCAAACAATGGGAAAGAGGACTCTGAACAACTTCTGGAGCCCCAGCACCCACAGAACTACACAGAGAAGCTAACCTCCTGCTGAGGAGAACCCAGCAGCCCTGCAGGGAGCGGCCAGCACAGCACTCTGAGAATGGGCAGCACAAAGCCCTGGGAACCAACAGTGCAGCACTCTGGGAGGGGATCGCAGGACAGCTTGAGCCAAGGTTTTAGCCCCAGGATGGCTGGGCCAGCAGATATATGGAGGGACCCCAGAACACCAGCAGCTATGGTGATTCCAGAATTATCTGAACAGATATGCCCAGGACAAAGTGAGAGGTCAGTGCCCTATGGACTTTGGGACAAGTATTTGGGGAACATGTTGGCTTCCTCCATCTGGGGGTGAAGAGCTGCTGAAGAAACGCAGCACAGAAGCAACGTCAGTGGCAGCTCTAGCCTCTGGTCTGCGAACTGTAGGGAGATCCAGCAATAAGTCTGGGGGTTAATCACTCTTGCTTTAAAATGCCTGGATCTGGATTGTGGGGGGGGGGGGGTTGGGGTGGATATCCAATTTGCCGGAGTGGGTGGAGGATTTACAAAGGCCACCCAACCTGCAGAAGTTGTGAAGACCCCAAAGTTCCAGATGGAAGCTCTCCTGTCTGGTGGCTGAGTCCTACTGTGGCAACAAGCCCAAATATCAAGTAATTAAGTGGCAACATGCCTAGGCAAAAGAAACAAAATAAACAGAAAAATTCAACATTGGACTACTATTTTAGGGGCAAAAGGGATCAAAGCATGGAGGAGGACTGTGAGGTCAGAACTCCTGCACCAAAAGCCCCAAATGAAAATACAAGCTGGCTACAGGCCATAGAGGACCTTAAGAAACAGATAAGAGAAGTGAGAAAAAAAATTGGGAAGAGAAATGATAAAGATGCAAGAAAAGTATGAAATGACAGTCAACAGCCTGACTGAGGAAAATAACACCTTAAAAAATAGACTAACTCAAATGGCAAAAGAGGCTCAGAAAGGCAATGAGGAGAAGAATGCCTTAAAAAGCTGAATTTGCCAGATGGAAAAAGAATCTCAAAAGCTCACAGAGGAAATTCATTCCTTCAGAGATAGACTGGAGCAAATGGAAGCTAGTGACTTTATGAGGAATCAAGATGCCATTAAATAGATCCAAACAAATGAAAGAATAGAAGGCAATGTGAAATGTCTCATGGGAAAAACCACTGGCCTGGAAAACAGATCCAGGAGAGATAACTTAAAAATTATTGGACTACCTGAAAGCCATGATCAAATAAAGAACCTAGAAATCATCCTTAAAGAAATTCTCAAGGAAAATTGCCCTGATGTGTTAGACCCAGAGGGGGAAATAGAGGTTGAAAGAATCCACCAATCTTCTCCTGAAAAAGATCCCAAAAAGAAAACTCATAGGAATATTATAGCCAGGTTCCAGAACTCCCAGATCAAGGAGAAAATACTACAAGCAGCCAGGAATAAATAATTTCAATACTGTGGAAACACAATCAGAATAGCCTAGCACCTGGCAGCTTCTACACTGAGGGATAGAAGGGCATGGAATATGATATTCCAGAGGGCGAAAGAGTTGGGATTGAAGCCAAGGGTCACCTACCCAGCAAAACTGAGTATCTTGTTTCAGGGTGAAATATGGTCATTCAGTGGAATAGAGGACTTTCAAGCATTCTTGAGGGAAAAACCAGAGTTGAATAGAAAAATTGACATCCAGACACAAGAAGCAAGAGATGCTTGAGAAGGTAATCAGGGAAAAGAAATCAAAAGGAACTTATCAAAGTTGAACTATTTATATTCCTACATAGAAAAACAATAATTGTGACTGATGCAACCTTTCTCATTATGAAAATAATTGAAGAAGGGTATATGGGCATATGTTTACAGGTATACATGGAAAGAGGGCACAGGTTGAATTTGTTGGGAAGGGATGATTCTTTTTTTTTTTTTGCTTTTTGGAGGGCAATTGGGGTTAAGTAACTTGCCCAAAGTCACATAGCTAGGTTTTTGTTTGTGTGCATTAAGTGTCTGAGGCTGGATTTGAACTCAGGTCCTTCTAACTTGAGGGCCGGCACTCACTGCACCACCTAGCCACCCCAGAGGGGATGATTCTTAAGGGGTGAAGTTAAGAGGTGAGAGAGGAAAGTGGCAAGAGGAGATGGGGAGAGACAGGGTAGGGTAAACTATCTCATGTAGAAGAGGCAAGGGGAAGTAGTTGCAGGGGAGGGGAAGAACAGGAATGCAAAAAGGCAAAACCATATTCTCATTGAAGTTGCCTCAAGGAGAGAATCACATACATACTAAATGGGATATATTACCCTGCAGGAGAGGAGGGGAAAGGGGGATGAGAGGGGGGATGATGGATGGGAGGGCATTCTGGGGGGAAGGGAGGTTGGAAGTACCCACTTTCGAAGAAGGACAGGATCAAAGTAGGGAATGGACCAGGTGGTAGGTGATATGGGTGGGAGGGAAATATAATCAGTATTTTACAATATATCTACTATGGTAATGTTTTGCATAGCTATACATGTACAACACATACTGAATTGCTTATCTTCTCAGAGGGAGTGGGTGACAAGGGAGGAAGGGAATAGATCTGAAAATCGAACTTTTAAAAGTAAATGTTTCATAAGATGTCCAGGCATTGGGGCTCAGAGATTCACCTTGCCCTAATGGCAAAGTCGAAGGGGGTATGGGAAAAGATAGGGGAGAGGGCAGATTGGTTGAGGGGATCTCTATTGGGACTGCTATTCTGGGGTGGTGGGTAGGGAAAATGGGGGATACAGATTGTAACTCAAAATTTGTTTGAAATGAATTATGTAAATCAGAAGTTAATAAAGCATTTGTTTAATAATAAAAAAGAATGATTCATCAAATATTAGAAAAAGAAGGGAACTTTGATGTGATCTACTCCAATCTCCACACTATACATATCAAGAAATGAGTCTCAGCAAAAGTAAATGGTTTTTCCAGAACTGTATAAGTAGTGGAAGAGCCAGTATAATAATGCATGCACCCATTCTCTAAATCTAGCACTCTTTTAGTTGCATCATACTGCTTTCTTGAAGATAAAACACTCAAAACATTGGTATAGGTGTGATATGTATGAGATTTTTGCGACACTGGAAAAAGTAATATATCATCTCTAAGAATTGGGGTTTTCACCTCTACCTCAAACAAGATAAAGAAGGAGGGCATAGATGCTTTAATTAATCAATCAACTAAAGTAGATATTAAATCATCTTATAACTTAATCACAATGTATGGAAAAGGTCTTAATTTGAAAGCAGCATATGCCTTTTCATCTTTGGACACATGGATAACACAGGATAATAGGATCATATTATTGAATGCAGCCATAAGAGAGGCTAACTGACAGTGATCCCATGGTCAGAGCAGTATGAACCACTTAAAACTTGTGTGTGTGTGTGTGTGTGTGTGTGTGTGTGTGTGTGTATGTGTCTGTGTGTGTGTTTTCTGGAAACTCACTATTGCTGTGCCTGAAACCTGTAGCAGATATCACCTCCCCCCAAACCTCCCCAACCTTTTCTATTGACTTTTACCTATTTTTCAAAACAACTTATATAATAGCTTCAACAAGCTATGACTTCCATGAGATTCCCCCACTGCTGAAGGGTATTTAAACCTTGCCTCTTCTGCCCCTCCCAGGCACATAAGTACTTTAATGCTGCATGGTGTCCCAAATTAAAAAAAAAAAAATCCCTCCATTAAAGATTCATGTTGTTGCTACTTTAGTAGTCCTCTTTATTTCAGGTAGACCATATATTTAAATTAAGAAGGGGATTTTGTACAACATTTTCACTTTAAAAACAATGAAACTGACATACAAAAATGTTAAGTTATCTATACTAGGTCACTGAATGGGTGCCTAATGTAGGATTCAAACCCAGGGCTTCCTGACTCTGAGTCCAACACTCTACTACTCCATGGTGGTTAGGTTGAGAAGATAAATCTACACCCCTTCAGAGGCAGACCCTTCTGTCTATACAAAAAAAGGAAGCATGTACTGTTGAATGAGTTTAGGAGTCTATAATCTATCCACATCCATTGGCCATTTCCCTAGAGAAGAGATAGAGAAGGGAATCTATTGAAGAGAAATATTTTGCCTGGGAACAGAGACACACATTAAGTACAAACAGAGAAAGTCATTAGCATAAATATATTAGCTTTGGTTAATTGTTTATTTTTATAAATATAGAAAGATAGGCACTTGAGTAAGTAATCAGTTTCAAATAGTGTAACCCCTTGTTTAAAAAAAAAAAGGAGTGTCAATCATGTCAAATCTAGACTTTAGAATTTTCAGAAAAATAGGAGCTGTGAGTTTGGATGTTTGCATAGAGTACAACATGTGTACTTTATAAGTATGTCTCACCACAACTAATCTAAGTTTGAGATCATTTTCAATGAACTCTTGTGTATTTTTGGAAGTGATTATCATATCTTTGAAGGAATGTTTTGTACCAACTATTATTAGAGATACTAAATACTCCTTTTAAAAATACTATTAAATTATAAAAAGATAAATAATAAAAGATAAAATCTGGCTGATTGACTGTCATTGAATAAACCCATCTGTAGGGAGCATGAGCAGCAACTGCTCAGTGAAGCCACAGAATTGTAAGGAGGAGCAGTATCTGCCTTTTGGGGACAGAGCCCACCAAACCAAGTGTGAATTAGAATAAGGGGGTGTAATGGAAATGCAAATTTAAAGATCTTCCCTGCCCCTAGGTTAAATGCACCTGAAGCTCGTGGTGGGGGGCTTGTTTTTCAGGAACAGCCACACCATAATACTTTATGATTGGGCAGTGGGTCAAGAAGGTTGTTACATTCTCTGAGCCAGGAGAAGGCTATATAAACCCTGATGGGAGGCTTTGCTTTGGGTCTCACTTTGAGAAGTGTTGTATGATTTGACCAGATGAGACTCTGGGCAGCCATTGAGAGCCCCCTGGCTTTGAAAACCCAGATGTTGATGCTTCCCTCTCTGGTAACTGTGATTTGGTATTGATGTAATGGTTGGGCAGTTTGGAAGCCTGCCTGCTTGATCTGTTTGTTTCTCTGTTTTGAAACTTCTGTCTGTATACTCTCAAGTTTGGGGTGCTGACCTTTTCCCCCTGAACTAGGTAAATGATATACATTTGATTGATTAAAGCAACCTTATTAACCCATTTTGAGTTGCTTTCCTTTAGAAAAGCAGATCTAAGAACCTGTGTTGGCAGCCACCCTGGGGAAGTTTGGGGTGCTTGCTACTACAAAATGGTGATGGGGATGGAATCTGCAGAGTAAAAGGAAAGTATGGGGCCTGGGATAATTGTTTGTTTCCCAGTTGTGGTAGCTGTGACTCTGTGGAGCCATGGAGCAGGAGAAAAGAACAGCCTGCATGCTGACTTCACTGAGCTGCGAGCAGGAATGGTGAGCTACCTGCATGGAGACCTGTGGAGAAGCCTGGAGCCTCTGCCTTCTGAGGGAGAAGGAACCCAGAAGTTTGGAATTCAGCCACAAGATAAGGACTGTGAGGCAAAGCAGGGGCACTCAATGTTTCCTTGCTGCATCCACAGTTTGGGACCCAGGTGGGGATGGACTTGTTACTGTGGTGGGTTGGGTGAAGTGCCATGGACCCCTAGGACCCCATGTTGGTTTTGTTGCCCAGCCCCCTCTCAGGACTTGGAAGCAGGGGCTGGAACAGTGTTATGGGAAGGACACCCCCCTCCTCCCAAGAGAACTTTATTTGGACTTTGTTTTGAATTGATGTGATAACACAATGTACTTTGTGTTTAAGGCCCAGTGGTAATTTTAGTTTTGTAGCTTGAAAATGTGACCTAAGAGAGGTTTAGTGCTAATTCAAATGTAAATTCTTTATGTTATGGGCATGAAAGATTTTGGGGCCCAATGTAATGGAAATGCAAATTTAAAGATCTTCCCTGCCCCTAGGTTAAGTGCACATGGAGCCTGTGGTGGGAGGCTTGTTTTTCAGGAAAGCCCACAACTTGATACTTTGTGATTGGGCAGTGGATCAAGAAGGTTGTTACATTCTCTGAGCCAGGAGAAGGCTATATAAACCCTGATGGGAGGCTTTGCTTTGGGGCTCACTTTGAGAAGTGTTGTGTGATTTGACCAGATGAGACTCTGGGAAGCCTTTGTTGAGAGTCCCCCGGCTTTGAAAACCCAGATGTTGATGCTTCCCTTTCTGGTAACTGTGATTTGGTATTGATATAATGGTTGGACAGTTTGGAAGCCTGCCTGTTTGATCTGTAAGTTCTGTAACTCTGAAGTTCGGGGTGCTGACCTTTTTCCCCTGAACTTGGTAATGTGTGTTTGTTTGATTAAAGTAAGCTTGTTAACCCATTTTGAGTTGCTTTCCTTTACAAAAGCAGATCTAAGAACCTGTGTTGGCAGCCACCCTGGGGAAGTTTGGGGTGCTTGCTCCTACAGGGGGAAACTATACAAGTGCCCATTTCAGTAATGGTTTATGTTTCTGTTCATCCTGAAGTATTATATGATTATTAAACATAGAGACTACAGTATGCAAAGACTTGAAGGTGAGGATCATCCAAAGGAAAATAGAGAGATTTGTTGTAGCTAAGAGTACCCTGTAATATGTTTAAATAAGAAATTACATGGGTGAAGTGGTGCAAAGGATAGCACTGAAAACATGTTTGAGTAGAAAAAATGTTCTCTGCATGGGGCCAACTTGGCAAGTCTGCAAATGGAGGTTTTTTGAGGAATTCACTAGTCAGAGGACAAGGCCACAGTGGAAGAGTTAAAAAAATATATAGAAACACTAGCTCTCACTTTCTATTAGAATTATTTGTCCAAACAACTTTCATGGCATTTACAAATTTGAAAATAAGGGAAATAATTAATCCTTTCCATTTTCTGTAACTAAAAGATTTAAGTAGTTACATAAGATTTGCTGTATCAACAATGTGATTACTCACAAGATTTGCAGTGGGATACAAAAATGCTGGGGCAAATTGCAGTTTCAGCAATTGAAGAAGATGAGGAAGAATTGCCCCAGATTGTTCCATATTTCTTTAGGTCAGATGCAAATTCAACATATGTAAAGTTCTTTGTAAATTCTAAAAAGTTATATAAATGATAATGAAGGTTTTCCATCTCTTTCTCAAATAGGAATAAAAATAGCAGTGATTAGAAAAACACTGTAATAAAGAATTTGATGTTCCTCACAGGTGTTCTTTTCTTTTCTTTTTTTGCTTTTTTTTTATTTTGCAGGGGGGAAGGTAGGGTAATTGGGGTTAAGTGACTTGCCCAAGGTCACACAGCTAGTTGTGTGTGGGTGTGGGTGTCTGAGGCCAGATTTGAATTCAGGTCCTCCTGATTCCAAGGCCCATGGTCTATTCACTGCACCACCTAGCCACTCCTCTCACAAGTTTTCTAAAACCTGTCAGCATTACTATTGATGCTCAGAACCAAACTACATATAAAATGCATTTGAGTATTAAACAATAGCTTTTTCCTGAGTTTCCCTCCAATTACACTATTTATTATCCCTGTAAAAAATTTCGCAAAAGGAATGATTCTAATGATAAGTTACTTCTCATTATATCTTCAGAATAGTTTTGATCACCTTGGGCTTCTTTTGGTAGTTTTCTATCATAGTTCTCTTCCTGTCTGGGCTGTCCTTCTGTCTCAATTATACTTCTGAAACCAATAAAAATTACACTGTTCTTTCACAGATATAATAATTTTTTTTTTTTGTAGAAGGATATGAAAAAAATTTGAAGACACTGTCACTAAAAGCAGTTTGGAAACACCAAACATATCAATGCCACCAAATTAATATTTTTCTCAATAAAGTAAACCCACATATGGTAAACTTATGTTATAAATCTCATACATTTTTTTCTTTATGAAGGGATCCTGCTTTGCCAAAATTTCAAGTTGATGGATAAGTTCCAGAGGAGCAATCAATCAAAAACATGAATTACTTTCTTAATTAGTGGTGAAAAATGCCATTTAAATAACTTTGCATTCAAGTATTTCTCCCTCATTATTTCATTAAAAGTTGGCTGAGGTAATATTTATAAGGCTTCCGTCTATGAAGCAAGATGTATCCAATGGAAGAATAATCCATATGAATGTAGCAGATACATAATTATAATTAGAAGAGCAAGTACTCAGACTCAATATATTGTCTGAGCAATACAAATATCAAAGAATGAGTTATGAAAATCACAATAACAACAATGAATCACCAGCAAAACCAAGACTTTCATTAACACATTTAAATTTTCTATTGAGGCTTTGTTCAATGTCTGTTCATTTTTTTTAAACTTTGGACTCCATAACTCAAAATATGGAATCATTTCAACATGGCCAGAACTTTATGCTATTAAGTTTTTGCCTGTCATGCTAAAAAGAGATTGCTATGCAAAGTGCCATTATAATAAGAATATAAAATCATTTTAATTTTCAGGAATATTTTTTTAAAAAATCATCTCCCTCATGTATTTTACCGTCATGATTAGAAACACAGGTTATAAATACAAATAATTTTTAGTGTTCATTAATGACTTTCCTCTAAGAATCTCTCTTTGGAGAAATTCTATTAGTCTCTTTTTCTATTACCAATGGTATATTAAATTGATAATAATGATTATTTTAAGACTCTTCTACAGTCTGTCCTTTCACCCATTTGATAATATCTTCCACTCAAGAAGAATACAGTAGAGGGATTTTTTATTGAGTCATCTTTCAGCCTATTTCAAAGATCCCAAATACATGTTTTCATCAGTCTGTACACTGTCCCAAAAAACACAGATAACATTCCTTCTATTTGTTCCTAGATTGTATGCTTCCTGAGGAAAATAGCCACTTCATTGTTGATGTTCTCCCTCTCCACAATACCATTCATTATGACACCCTGTTCTTGTCCAACATAGTTTAGGCACCCAATAAATGTTTGCTAACTTGAATTGTATGAACTGAAGTGGCCTAATAATCTCTTACTTAGTAGTTAACCCCCTAGTAAGGAAACTCTATGAACATATATAGGCAAATTCTTGACTAGCAGAAATGCAGTCTGACCCCAGATCAAGTCTTAAAGGTGTTTCCTTATTGGTAGATCTTAAAAGAAATTGCAATCTGCAGGAATAGAAACTTTGGAGAGGCACATTGTGAAGAACTCTTAATTTGAGTGTAAATGAAAGCACTTTTAATAACTGGGGAAAATAGAAAATATCTATTAAATTAACATTTTAAAAATATTTGACCATAAGGAATTCTATATCATACTACTTCAAATTTTCTCTATTTTCAAACTTCTCTACTAATTTTGAGGGTACCACCTTCCTACCTGTTATAAAGGCTTTCATCTTCAGTGTTCTGCTTTATTCCTTAATCATCTCACCCAATATCCAATCTGTCACCAAGTTATGCTAATTTTACCTTCATAAAATCTCTACATATAGCCCCTTCTCTATTCTAACACTGGTACAGGTCCTGATTGGCTCCTGCCTAGACTATTCCAATTGTTCACTGGTTGGTCTCACTGTCACAAGTCTCTCCCTACTCCAATCATTCCTCCACTCAGTTCTTAAAGTGATCTAAATAAAGCACAGTTCAGATCATGTAACTGTCCTCCTCAATAAACCTTAGAGGCTCCCTGTCACTTCCAGGATCAAATAAGAAATTGACTATTGTTGAAAACATTGAGCACTTGCTCCATTACCTTTCCAGTCTTTTTACACTAACCTGTCCCTTCTTTAGCACATATGTGCTTTTCAATTCAGTGACATTGGATTCCTTGTTACTCTCAGAAGATACTCTATCTCTCAGCTCCAGGCATTTTCTTTCTTTCTTTTTTTAATTTTAACAAATGCTTTATTAACTTCTGGTTTACATCATTCATTTCAGCCAGATTTTGAGTTACAATTTTTCCCCATTTTTCCCCTGCCCACCACCCCAGAATAGCAGTCCCACAAGATATCCCCTCATCCAATCTGCTCTCTCCCATATCTTCTTCCATACCCCCTTTGACTTTGCCATTAGGGCAAGGTGAATCTCTGTGCCCCAATGCCTGCACATCTTATCTGCCAATTACATGCAAGATAGTATTAATAATAGTATTTATATACATTTGAGACATTTAATTTTAAAACTTCTAATTTCAGATACATTCCCTTCCTCCCTTGTCACCCACTCCCTCTGGGAAGATAAGCAATTCAGTATGTGTTGTACATGTATAGCTATGCAAAATATTACCATAGTAGATATATTGTAAAAGACTGCTTATATTTCCCTCCCACCCATCCCACCCCCACCTGGTCAATTCCCTACTTTGATCCTGTCCCTCTTTTAAAGTGGGTACATCCAACCTCCCCTCCCCCCAGAATGCCCTCACCTCCATTATACTCCCTCTGATCCCCGCTACTCTCCTGTAGGGTCAGATATCCCATTTAGTATGTAGGTCATTCTCTCCCTGAGCCATATTCAGTGAGAATATGGTTTTGCCTTTTTGCCTTCCTGTTCTTCCCCTCCCCTGAAACTACTTCCCCTTGCCTCTTCTAGATGAGATAGTTTACCCTATCCTGTCTCTCTCCATCTCTTCTTGCCACTTTCATCTCTCACCTCTTAACTTCACCCCTTAAGTATCATCCCTTCCCACCAAATTCAACCTGTGCCCTCTATCCATGTATACCTGTAAACATATATACACACATTCACATATGTATTCATATGCCTATATACCCTTCTTCAATTATTTTCATTATGAAGAAGGTTTCATCAGTCACTGTTATTGTTTTTCCATGTAGGAATGTAAATAGCTCAACTTTGATAAGTTTCTTTTGATTTCTTTTCCCTGATTACCTTCTCAAGCATCTCTTGCTTCTTGTGTCTGAATGTCAAACTTTCTATTCAACTCTGGTTTTTTTCCTCAAGAATGCTTGAAAGTCCTCTATTCCACGGAATGACCATATTTTCTCCTGAAACAAGATACTCAGTTTTGCTGGATAGGTGATTACTGGTTTTAACCCCAGCTATTTTGCCCTCTGGAATATCATATTCCATGCCCTTCTATCCTTCAGTTTAGAAGCTGCCAGGTCCTGTGCTATTCTGATTGTGTTTCCACAATATTGAAATAGTTTCTTCCTGGCTGCTTGTAGTATTTTCTCCTTGATCTGGGAATTCTGGAACCTGGATATAATATTCCTAGGAGTATTATTTTTGGGATCTTTTTCAGGAGTTGATTGGTGGATTCTTTCAACCTCTATTGCCCCCTCTGGGTCTAAAACTTCAGGGCAATTTTCCTGGAAAATTTCTTGAAGGATGATTTCTAGGTTCTTTCTTTGATAATGGCTTTCAGGTAGTCCAATAATTTTTAAATGATCTCTTCTGGATCTATTTTCCAGGTCAGTGGTTTTTCCCATGAGATATTTCACATTGCCTTCTCTTCTTTCATTTTTTGGATCTGTTTAACAGCATCTTGGCTTCTCATAAAGTCACTAGCTTCCATTTGCTCTAGTGTAACTCTGAAGGAATGAATCTACATTTACATTCCTACATGGAAAAACAGTAACAGTGACTGATGAAACCTTCCTCATAATGAAAATAATTGAAGAAGTGTATATGGGCATATGAATACATATGTGAATGTGTGTATATATGTTTACAGGTATACATGGATAGAGGGCACAGAATGAATTTGGTGGGAAGGGATAATACTTAAGGGGTGAAGTTAAGAGGTGAGAGAGGAAAGTGGCAAGAAAAGATGGAGAGAGACAGGGTAGGGTAAACTATCTCATGTAGAAGAGACAAGGGGAAGTAGTTTCAGGGGAGGGGAAGAACAGGAAGGCAAAAAGGCAAAACCATATTCTCAATGAATTTGGCTTAGGGAGAGAATGACCTACATAGTAAATGGGATATCTCACCCTACAGGAGAGTAGGGGGGATGAGAGGGGGGATAATGGAGGCGAGGGCATTCTGGGGGGAGGGGAGGTTGGAAGTACCCACTTTCAAAGAGGGACAGGATCAAAGTAGGGAATTGACCAGGTGGGGGTGGGATGGGTGGGAGGGAAATATAAGCAGTCTTTTACAATATATCCACTATGGTAATGTTTTGCATAGCTATACATGTACAACACATACTGAATTGCTTATCTTCTCAGAGGGAAGTGAGGAAGGCAATGGATCTGAAATTCGAAGTTTTAAAATTAAATGTTTCAAATATAAAAAAAAAATTTCTCTTGATTGAGATCTTATTTGGGCTTCTCTTCATGGCCCCTCTCCCGTCCTTTTCCTTTCCCCCTCACATCCTGCTCCTAGAGTGTGAGAGATTGCTCATTCACCAAGAGTACTGTCTAGAATATTCTAAATAACATTCCATTTCTATTTGTAATAGACTCACAAAAAACTTTTGTATTTGCTATTCATTATGTATGATGGACTTTGTATAAGTGATTTGTTGTGAAAGGAGTTAAATTTTCTCATCTAGCCTGTGCAGTTTTTCAGTGGTAAAGTCTCCTGAATTGGAAAAACAGTTTGAACCTAAAACCTATTCCTCCTATTCCCTCCTTTTCCCTCTCTCTCTCCCTCTCTTCCATCTCCATCTCTATCTCTGTCTCTCTCTGTCTCTTTGTCTCTCTCTCTCTCCTTCTTCCTCCCCCTCTTCCTCCTCTTCTCTCTCCCTCTCATTTGTATACTATTTCCCTATGCACTTCCTCTTCCTCTCTGACTTTTAATTCTTTTTTTTTTTTTAAGCAATCGGGGTTAAGTAACTTGCTCAGGGTTACACGGCTAGTCATTATTTATGTGTGGGTGCTCATTTTCTGAGGCCGGATCTGATCTCGGGTCATCCCAACTCCGAGGCCGGCGCTCTTACTCACTGCACCACCTAGCCGCCCCTTTAGGGCAACTGGGGTTAAGTAACTTGCCCAAGGTTACACGGCTAGGTTTTTGTTTGTGTGGATTAAGTGTCAGAGGCGGGCTCTGAACTCAGGTCCTTCTGACTCCAGGGCCGGCGCTCTATTCACTGTGCCACCTAGCCACCCCTGACTTTTAATTCTTAATCTTCATTTACAGATCCATTCGGGTGATTCTTCCAAAAATCTTCTCTGATCTCATTTAATAGTCTATAATGACACTTATTATAATGACTAGTTCAAAAACTTTATCCTACTGTTTTCTCTGGAATCTTCTTTCTCCCTTTTTTCTTCCTCCTAACACCTAAATGCTTATAAAGTTGGGTATGGTCCAGTGACATGAAATCGTGACATTTCTGCCTGAAACTTTCCTATAGATTTTAGTGAAATATCAACGAGATTCCCAATATCAGTGCATTACTTCATTTAATTCCTGTTTGACCTAGCTGTATACACTTTATTCTAAATCCATATTGCACCCTTAATTCCAAACAATAATCTTGAAATTTCAAACCACTAATAATTTTGGGGACTACAACTATTATGCAATAATTATACCTACTGGACAAAAATATCTAAAATCTGGTGATGAATCAAAGGTACAATAGTACCATTATTTTGAATCGTTACAACTAATATTATTACAATGAAAATATGTACATGAGAGTAATGTCTACTCTTTAATTTTTCTTAGAGCTCTTATACCCAATAATAATTATATATTTAACAATTAAATAATGAATGACTCTAACAGAAGCATGTGATTTTAATTAGACAAAACGCCTGTGTGGAATAAAGTGTCACGCATTTCTGAGGAGTCTCTGAACCGAGTCTCCTTTTGAACCTTGCTTTCTATAATATTTCTCCAAGGAATCCCAGGAGGCTCCTGAAAATTTTTTTTCTAAAGGCTTTTTTGGGGCGATTGTAGCTTTATAATCTGATCACTTTCATAGTTGTTCAGTTATGTCTATGTGTGGCCCTGTTGGGGTTTTCTTGGCAAAGATACTGGAGAGGTTTGCCATTTCCTTCTCCATATAATTTCGCCAATGAGGAAATGAGGCAAACAGGGTTAAGAGATTTTCCCAGGGTCACACAACTAGGCCATTTTTAAACTTAGTTAGATGTCTTCCTGATTCCAGGTGTAGCACTCTATCCACTGTACCACTTGACTACACTTACTTTCAAAGTAGAATGGAATATTAAACAGTATGAAGGAAGAGGTAGATTTCTGGAAGTTGTATAGAAGAAGTAGGATTTTGTATGGCACAAAGAGATATCAGTTCTATCAGTATTTACATTAAGGAAATCAATAATGTGATGGACTTCTGCTAGCATAAGATGAGGAATTTTATTGTTTTTAATGCCATTCTAATACCAATGGTTTGGAAAGGATTCCTGATGTAGCTTGGGAAATGTCACTTCCTGTGAAATGTGTAAAAAGATAATGGAAAGGCAACTTTTTGTAGAATGGTTTATGGTACATTTTACCTCCAGTTGAGATCTCTCAGAAAAAATTTAAAAACATGATCTCCAATTAAGAGGGTTTATTTTGTGGTTGTTCAGTTGTTTCAGTCATATCCAACACTGTGACCCCATTTGTGGTTTTCTTGGCAAAGATAGTAGAATGGTTTGCCATTTCCTATTCCAGTTCATTTTACTGATGAGGAAACGAGGCAAACAAGGTTAAGTGACTTGACCAGGGTTAGACAACTAGTAAGTATCTGAGGCCAGATTTGAATTCAAGGAGATAAATCTTCCTGACTCCTGGCCAGGAGCTCTATCTACTGCACCACCTAGTTATCCTAATTAAAAGGGCTTAGCAAATAATATAAGGTTGCTTTTATGTTTTGTTTTTACCACTTCACCTCCCAGACATAGTACTGATTGTATGAGTGTGCTATAAATCCTATGTGAGTCAGCAGCAGTACCCAGTAGCAGGAAAAAAAAAAAAAGTACTCTTTGGCTGTATGAATATAGTGTTTCCAGAAGAGGAAGATGATGCAGTTTATGCTTTGCATGCTATTAAAATAATAAGCCTCATTTGTTTCGGAACAAATTGATTTTTAATTAGTATTTTATCATCATTTTTGCTGTCAATGTTTAAAGTACATTCTTGAACTAGAGTTGGTAGTATAGTCTCCAATGTACTTGGATACCAGACCATTCATGTTACAAGTCTTAACCATTTTTGTTTTCACCAATTTGTTAAATGAAGATAAAACTAATTAATTCCCCTAAAAGGATATTCAAAGGATTAAGGATACCATATGAATATAAAATATTTGGTGAGGCTATCAGTGTTCATATCAGTGAATAAGTTAATAATCAAATATTAATTTAGATATATCTGCAAAATATTTTGTTTCAGAAGCTTGGCCAAAACTCTGCAAATTATATTGTACAGAAAATATCAATTCTGTATATTTAGATGTAGGTGTAGAGCATGTTTTAAAGGTAAATGATTTTGTGGAAAATTCTCAATCATCTTATCCCAGTTGCCCAATTCCTCCCTATGTGTTATTGTGTCCAGGCTTGCCCTCACCAAGACTGTTTAAAATTTCCGTTCTCCTCCTAGCCATAAATTCTTTGGTTCATTTCCCAAGCTAAATAAACATGGATTCTGAATGGGATGAATCAGTGAAATAATTTCTACTAATGTGCCTACTTCATAAATTACCCTTCCACAAATAAACATAATGCTTTGACCCATTGAACCATATAATGATAGAAGTAGAAGGAACCTTAAAGATAATTGAGTCCATTCTTTCATTTTACAGATGAGAAAATTGAGGGAATCAATTGAATTATCTCACCCAAGATAACCCAAATGTTCAGTGACAGAAACAGGACTAGAATCTCATCTCCTAGGCTAGTTAAAATAGGAAGGCATTCATTTTCTGCTGAGTTTCTTTAAGGTGTTTTAAAATATTTTTACATGTTCTATTATGTCAATTTTTGATGATGAATAGACCCTGAATACCTGATCAGAAACCTATTGGCTCAAAATGAATATTATTTTTATATATTTATTTGTTACCTTTTTAAAATATTTTCCTTTTCCTTATAGTTATTCCTATACCAATTAGGCCATATATATATACATATATATATATGTATATATATGTATATATATACATATATATATATTATTTCATATATATATATAGTATTTTAAAATTAATTTATTCTTAGTGTTTAACATTCACTACCATAAGTTTTTGAGTTTTTAATTTTCTCCTCCCCCTCCCCAAGGTGTTATGCAATCTAATACGGGCTCTACATATACATTCTTATTAAACATATTTTCACATTAGTCATGTTTTATAGAAGAATTGGAAAGAATGGGAGGAACCATAAGAAAACACCACAAAACAAAAACAGAGCAAACAGTATGCTTTGATCTGCATTCAGACTCCATAGTTCTATCTCTGGATGTGAATGGCATTTTCCATTATAAGTCCTTTGGAGTTGTCTTAGGTCCTTCCTTCACTGAGAAGAGCTATGTCTATCAAAGTCAGTCATTGTATAATGTGACTGCTGCTGTGTACAAGGTTCTGGTTCTTCTCACTTCACTCGGCAACACTTCATATAAGTCTTTCCAGGTTTTTCTGAAGTATACATGCTCATCATTTTTATAGCACAATAGTATTCCAATACATTCATATACCATTCCCCAACTGATGGACATCCCCTCAATTTCCATTTCTTAGCCACCACAAAAAGAGCTGCTATAAATATTTTTTGTATCTGTGTGTCCTTTTCCCATATTTATAATTTCTTTGGGATATAGCCCTAGAAGTGGTATTGCTGGGTCAAAGGGTATTTTTGTGGTATTTTTGTAATATTTTTTGTAATTTAAAAATATTATAACTGTCCAATTAAATATAATTAATACTCACTTTTGCTGTATTCATGGATGATCTATGCAATTTAATTATTTCTTCATAGGAAAGTGTGAAATAATTCTGTGAATCAAATTAGTAAAGGTGAAATACTTCAGGAAAATCCTTTAATGATTTACCTTTTTTTTCTTCCTCTCAAATTGCTATATTTAAATGATTCGTTTCCCATGTGTTGGTTTAGGCAATATACATATGTTTAAGATAACCACCTACTTCATTTTCATCCTCAAACTTGTTAGATTATATCACCCTTTTGGCTTCTCTCATGATATTCTTAACTTCCTGTGTTGTTGTAGTGACCTAACCGTATAACTATACAATTAATTTGGGGAAAGGTCTTAAAAGAAATCTAGACACATTTCCTATTACATAGGGAATAATTGATGCCCAGAGATGGTAAGGTATTTGGCAACAGTTACACAGGTAGTAAGTGACTCAAGTTTTAACTCAAGTAAGTTGCCCCAAATCTTGTTTTCTTTCCATGGAACTATATTGATTTCTATACTTCCTTTTTCTTTTGTTTGGCCTTTGCATATTCTTCCCATTCCTTTATTGTTTTTTTGTCTTAATAGTTTGACACTATTATCAGTCTTCAAAACCATTTATCCTTTCTTTTCATTTTCTATTTATTTATATTCTTAACTGTAAAATATCTATCTCCTCCCCCGTTTGCCTTTACTTTATCTCCCTCTCATATTCCTTTGTATTATTGCTTTGTATTTCCCTACTGCCATTTCTCCCCCTTTGTAACTTCAAAGTGCCATTGTTGACAACTACGTTGGTTCTTTTTTTTTTTCCTCCATGGCCAGTGCTCTATTCAGTGCACCACCTAGCCACCCCTACCTTGATTCTTTTCAACAGTCTAATGAGTCTGTGGGGAAGTCTAATACTCACTTTGGTGGTTGTGCATAGTACTAGAAAAAGTGGTAATATCTCTTTGATACTTAGGTATTGATATTTCATAATATATGCATACATAGAAAATATGGACTACCGCCCACCCTGTCTAATAGCATCCCTCTCTTCCTTCACAATGCTCCTTAAAGACAACATTCTACAAAATGTATTTTCTAATCCTGTTAACTGAAAGCATTTTGTCTCCCAGAATATCTTATAATTAGCTATTTGACATTAAATCTTTTTATATTTTCATGTATGCATTTTAAAATTTATTTACCCGATGTCTCTTCCATGAAAAAATATATATACATATATATATATACACACACATACATATATGTATATATATATATATTTTTTTTTTTGCAGGGTGGGGGGAGGGGAGCAGAGAATGGGTATTTTATTCAGGCTACTTTTATCCCTAGCAATAAACACACTGTGTGGCACCTATTTTTTTTAAATGCTCACCAATAGATTTAAGTAAATGCACAATGTAGATGAAGGAAATATGTAAAATAATTTGATATCTTATAAAGCATTTTTGTCTGGTAGGGAGAAGAAGATGAAGTAATAAAAGATTTAGACTTGAGGTAAACACTGAAGATAGGTATTCTAAGAGGTAAATGTATAGTGTGACTTACTAACCATTTTCTAAAATGATTGCATGAATCTTCTGAAATATCTTCAATCCATTCTCTTAAGCTTTAGTTTAAAACTCTTGAAACATATTAATGTATAAATGAAAAAACATAAAAATATAAAATATACATATTTTAACATGTTTTCCTTGAATAAATAAAGATTAGAGAAATATAGGCACATACATTCTTAAAAGTTTTCAACATTCTCTCCTTTCCTACCTCCCCATGTACCCTCCCTGAAAAGGGAAGCAATTTGATGTAGGTTATACATGTGCAGTCATGCAGGACACCTCCATAATAGTCATGTTGGGAATGACTATATTTCTCTGCATCCCATCCTTCCCCCATATTTATTCTATTCTCTCCTTTGACCTGTCCCACCTCAAAAGCGTTTCCTTCTGATTACCCTCCCCCCATTTGCCCCCTTTATATCATCTTCTTCTCTCTTATACCATCCACCCTGCCAATTTCCTGTGGGATGAGATAAATTTCTATGCCCAATTGACTGTTTATGTTATTCCCTCCTTCAGCCAAATTTGATGGGAGTAAGGTTCACTCATTCCCTCTCACCACCCTCCTCTTCACTTAACTGTAAAATCTTTTTTCTTGACTCTTTTATGTGAGATAATTTATTGCATTCTACCTCTCACTTTCTCCTTCTCCCACTACATTCCTCTCTCACCCCTTAATTTTATATTTTAGATATCATCCCTTCATATTCAACTCACCCTGTAGCCTCAGCCTACACACACACACACACACACACACACACACACACACACACACACACGTATACATAGGCATATGTGTATGTATATGGGTATATGTATATATATATATATATACATATATATGTATATGTATGTGTGTATATTCAAACACTCATGCTTATAGCCTCCAACTATCCTAATACTGAGAAACTTCTCATGATTTAAAAATATCATATTTCCATGTGGGAAAGTAAACAGTTCAACTTTAGTAATTTCCTTATAATTTCTCTTTCATGTTTACTTCTTCATGCTTCTCTTGAATCTTTTATTTGAAAGGCAAACTTTCTATTCCACTCTGGCCTTTTCATCAATAATTCTTGAAAGTCCTTTTATTTCATTGAATATGTCTATTTTTCCCCTTGAAATATTGTACTCAGTTTTGCTGGGTAAGTGATTCTTGGTTTTAACCTTAGCTCCTTTGACCTCTGGAATATCATATTCCAGGTCCTCTACACCTTAATGTAGAAGCTGTTAAATCTTGTTTCATCCTGATGGTTTTTCCACAATACTTGAATTGTTTCTCTCTGTCTCCTGGAAATATTTTCTCCTTTAGCAGGGAATTAGGGAATTTGACTACAACATTCCTAGGAGTTTTTCTTTTGGAACCTCTTTCAGGAGGTGATCAATAGATTCTTTCAATTTCTACTTTGCTCTCTGCTTCTGGAATATCAGGACAGCTTTCCTTGATAATTTCTTGAAAGATGATGTCTAGGTTCTTTTTTTCATCATGGCTTTTAGGGAGTCCAATAATTTTAAAATTAAGTTTCCTGGATCTATTTTCCAGGTCAGTTGTTTTTCCACTGAGATATTTCTTTTTTTTTTTTAATAAATGCTTTATTAACTTCTGTTTTACATCATTCATTTCCGCCAGATTTTGAGTTACAATCATTTTCCCCCCGTTATTCCCCTACCCACCCTCCCAGAATAGCAGTCCCGCAAGATATCACTTCCTCCAATCTGCTCTCTCCCATACCTTCTCCCATACCCCCTTCGACTTTTCCATTAGAGGAAGGTAAATCTTTGTGTCCCAATGCCTGCACATCTTATCTCCCAATTACAAGCAAAAGAGTAATAATAATAGTATTTATATATATTTGAAATATTTAATTTTAAGACCTCGAATTTCAGATCCATTCCCTTCCTCCCTTGTCACCCATTCCCTCTGGGAAGATAAGTAATTCAGTATATGTTGTACATGTCTAGCTATGCAAAACATTATCATAGTAGATATATTGTACAAGGCTGCTTATAATTCCCTCCCACTCATCCCACCCCCACTTGGTCCATTCCCTACATGATCCTGTCCCTCTTCTATAGTGGGTACTTCCAACCTCCCCTCCCCCCAAGGATGCCCTCCCATCCATCATCCTCCTCTCATCCCCCTTCCCCCTATTCTGCTGCAGGTTGAGATATCCCATTTAGTATGTATGTCATTCTCTCCCTGAACCAAATTCAATGAGAATGTGGTTTTGCCTTTTTGCCTTCCTATTCTTCCCCTCCCTTGCAACCACTTCCCCTAGCTTCTTCTACATGAGATAGTTTACCCTACCCTGTCTCTCCCCATCTCCTCTTGCCATTTTCCTCTCTCACCTCATAATTTCATCCCTTGAGTATTCTCCCTTCCCAACAAATTCAACCTATGCCCTCTATCCATATATAACTTTAACCATATACACACACATTCACATATGTATTCATATGACCACACACCCTTCTTTCATTATTTTCATAGTGAGAAAGATATCATCAGTCACAGTTATTGCTTTTCCATATAGGAATGTAAATAGTTCAACTTTGATAAGTTCCTTTTGATTTCTTTTCCCTGATTACCTTCTCAGGCATCTCTTCCTTCTTGTGTATGGATGTCAAATTTTCTATTCAATTCTGTTTTTTTCCTCAAGAATGCTTGAAAGTCCTCTATTCCACTGAATGGCCATATTTTCCCCTGAAACAAAATACTCAGTTTTGCTGGGTAGGTGACCCTTGGGTTCATTCCCAGCTCTTTTGCCCTCTGGAATATCATATTCCATGCCCTTCTATCCCTCAGTGTAGAAGCTGCCAGGTCCTGTGCTATTCTGATTGTGTTTCCACAATCTTGAAATTGTTTCTTCCTGGCTGCTTGGAGTATTTTCTCCTTGATCTGGGGATTCTGGAACCTGGCTATAATATTCCTGGGAGTTTTCTTTTTGGGGTCTTTTTCAGGAGGTGATCAGTGGATTCTTTCAACCTCTATTTTGCCTTCTGGATCTAAAACATCGGGGCAGTTTTCCTTGAGAATTTCTTGAAGGGTGATTTCTAGGTTCTTTCCTTGATCATGGCTTTCAGGTAGTCCAATAATTTTTAAATTGTCTCTCCTGGATCTATTTTCCAGGTCAGTGGTTTTTCCCATGAGATATTTCACATTGCCTTCTATTCTTTCATTTGTTTTGGATCTGCTTAATAGCATCTTGATTTCTCATAAAGTCACTGGCTTCCATTTGCTCCAATCTAATTCTGAAGGAATGAATCTCCTCAGTGAGCTTTTGAGATTCTTTTTCCATCTGGCAAATTCGACTTTTTAAGGCATTCTTCTCCTCATTGCCCTTTTGGACCTCCTTTGCCATTTGAGTCAGTCTATTTTTTAAGGTGTTGTTTTCCTCAGTCAGGCTGTTGACCCTCATTTCATACTTTTCTTGCATCCTTCTCATTTCTCTTTCCAAGTTTTCCTCCACTTCTCTTATTTGATTTTTAAAGTCCTTCTTAAGGTCCTCTATGGCCTGCAATCCTCTCATGTTTTCCCCTGGGGCTTTTGGAGCAGGACTTCTGACCTCACAGTCCTTTTCCCGCTCTATGCCCCCAACGTAGGAGTCTAGGGTTGCATTTTTCTGTTTCCTTTGCCTTGCCATGTTGCCACTTAATTACTTGACTTTTGGGCTTGTTGCCACACTATGTCTTTGCCGACAGGGGAATTTTCATACCAAACATGTGGGAAGGCAACTTCTGTTTCTGGCAAGCTGTAAACCCACCCACGACTTCCACCCCAGATCACAATCCAGATCCAGGGAAGTTAAAGCAAGAGTGATTACCCCCCAAGACTGATCGCTGGCTCTCCCTACAGTTCGCAGGCCAGGAGCTGGAGCTGCTTCTGAAAACTACAAAATGGCATGTCTCCTCAGTGGATTCTAGCCCTCAGTGGAGGAGGCCGACGCATTCCCCAAATACTGGTCCCAAAGTCCATAGGGCACTAACGTCTTACTTTGTCCTAGGCATTTCTATGTTGATAATTCTGGAGTCGCTACAGCTGCTGGTCTTCTGGGGTCTCTCCAGCTGGCAGCTGGACCTGCTGCCCTGGGGCTAAAACTTCGGCTCAGGGGACCTGGGCTCCACTGGGCTCCCCATGCTCTGTGTGCTGCACACTGGTGGCTCCCAGAGTGCTGCTCTGGTCCTTCCTGAATGGCTGCTGGGCAGTCTTCAGCGGGAGGTTTGCTTCTTTGTGTCGTTCTGAGGGTGCTGGGGCTCCAGAAGTTGTTCAGAGTCCCCTTTTACATAGTTTGGGGGGAATCTGGGGGCAGAGTGGTTTGGATGAGCTATTTCTACTCCGCCATCTTCTCCACTGAGATATTTCACATTGCCTTCCATTTTTTCATTCTTTTGGTTCTGTTCTTTAATATCTTGAATTCTCATTGAGTCATTAACTTCCATTTGCTCCATTCTAATTTTTAAGGAATTATTTTCTTTAGTAAGCTTTTGGAACTCCTTTTGCTATTAGCCAATTCTGCTTTTTAAGGCAGTTTTCTACTCATTGACTTTTTAACCTCTTTTATCATGTGGCTTAGTCTATTTTTAAGGCATTATTTTTCAGCATTTTTGGGTCTCCTTTTAGAAAGCAGTTGACTCATTTTTCATTATTTTCTTGCACCACTTTCATTTTTCTGCCCATTTTTTCCTCTACTTCTGTTACTTGACTTTTTTTTCCTTTTGGGGGGAAATTGGGGCTAAGTAACTTGCCCAAAGTTACACAGCTAGGTTTTTGTTTGTGTGTGTTAAGTACCTGAGGCCGGATCTGAACTCAGGTCCTTCTGACTCCAGGGCCAGCGCTCTACTCACTGCGCCACCAAGCCACCCTGTTACTTGACTTTCAAAATCCTTTTTGAAGTTTTCCATGGCCTGAGACCAATCCACACTTTTCTTGGAGGCTTTTGATATAGGAGGTTTGCCTTTCTTTTCTTTTTCTGATTGTGTGTTTTGATCTTCTTTGTCACAAACGTAAGATTCTATAGTCTGAGTTTTTGTGCTGTTTGCTCATTTCCCCATCCAGTAACTTGACTTTTTAGGTCTTTGTTAGGTAGTACTCTGTTTCCAGAGTAGAGAGTTCACTGTTCCAAAATTCAGGGGTTTTGCATAGCTATTTTCAGATATATTTCTGTGGACCTATAAATGTTTAGTTCTCCCAAGATTGTATGATCAAAGAAGAAGTATTTACTTCTTTCATAGTGTGTGCTCTGGTCTGTAAGTTGCCATGAGCTTGAACTTTTCTGCTTGAAACTTTGAGGAAGATTCCCTCTTCACAGTTGCCACAAGCTGTGCCACATCAGTGATCCTTCTCCCCCCAGGACCAGTACCCAGTACTGCAACCCAGATCCAGTCAAGGGCAAAGAAAGAGAATCTTGCCTCAGAGTCATCAAAAAGATCTCTGAAATCCCCCTCTGATCAGCCACTCTATCCCCCATCATTGGTGGGCCAAGAGCTCTGGAAGCTGCTATTCCAGCCTCCACAGCTGCCACTTTGGAACTAGGGTTTAGGCTGGACCATGCTCCTCTCTCACTCAGGTCACATAGACCTTTTCTACTGACCTAATTTGTCTTTGGTGTTTGTGGGATGAGAAGTGGGCAACCATCACAGCTTCCAGTGACTCAGTCACCTGAGGCCTACTCCAGGTATTGCTGGGGCCTGTTATGTAGCTATGTGGCCCATGCTAGACTAAGCAACTCTCCTAGCCTGGTGCAACAGATATTTTTTTTTCCAAATTTCCCTGATGAAAAAGCCAGAGCTCAATGGAAAATTTGATCTCCAAAGACCAGACTCAAGAGAGACATAAAAAGGTAAACAAGGAAAACACACACACACATACACACATGCACATAACTTGTGATTCATAAAGAGCAAACTGTTTAGGTCCCTCTATGGGAAGCTGATAGCCTATCAATATTGAAATTTATATAATATCATGGAATTTAAAAAGGATATACATAGATATAGTGTGTGGGTATAAATGAACTAATCTGATTATAAAAAAAAAAAACTAACTAAGGGATACAAAGGAATTATAATGGGAGAAAAGGAAAGGGGGAGGCAGAAAAGCGTAAGTTATGCCACATGGAGAGAAATAAAAATATACTATAGTAGAGGGAAAGAAGGGAGGGAGATGAACATGATATGAAATTTATGCTCATTGGTTCTGGTTCAAGGAGAGATCAACACAATCAGTTAAATTTAAGATTCTAATGTGAAAAGACACAAAAACTCATTATAGTAGAGGGAAAGGAGGGAGAGGAGAACTGTATAAAATTTTCTTTAATAGGTTTGAGTTCAAGGAGGGAATAACATACTCTGTTAAGTATAGCAATCTATTGTGCCCTACAGGCAATAGGAGGGGTAAGGAGGATGAAAGGGAGGTGATTAGAAGGGAGGGAAATAATAGTAAGGGGGAAAGGTAGATAAAGGGATGGAGGTGCATAGGGAGGAAATATTGAGGGAAGCACTGGTCCATTAGAAAACGCTTAAGGAGAGGAAGGGAGAAGTAAAAAATAAATACATAAACAGGGGAGGGAATAGAAATGGGGGGGAAGACACAGACAGTTATTATAACTGTGAATGTGAATGGGATGAACTCCCCCATAAAAAAGAAACAGGTAGCAGAATGGATTAAAAACCATGATCCCACAATATGCTATCTACAAGTAAGATATTTAAAAGAAGGGGATATGAACAGGGTAAAGGTAAAAGGCTAGAGTAAAATATATGGTGCTTCAGCTAGAGTAAAAAAAAAAAAGCAGGGGTAACAATCCTTATCTCATATAAAGCAGAAGTAAAAATAGATCTAATTAAAAGAGATAATGAAGACAACTATATCCTGCTAAAAGGCACCACTTGAGAATGAAGCAATATCATTACTCAATATATACGCAACAGGCAATAAAACATCCTAATTCCTAAAGGAGAAGTTAAGGGAATTAGAGAAAGAAATAGCAACACTATACTAGTAGGGGACCTCAATCTCCCTCTCCCTGAACTTGATAAATCTAATCTCAAAGTAAACAAGAAAGAAGTTAATGAAGCTAATAGAATTTTAGAGAGCCTAGATATGATAGATGTCTGGAGAAAATTGAATGGTGATAAAAAGGAATATATCTTCTTATCAGTAGTACATGGCACATACACAAAAATTGGCCATGTACTAGGGTATAAACACCTCACAATTCAGGGCAGAAAGGCAGAAATATTAAATGCATACTTCTCTGATCATGACACAATAACATTTACATGCAATAAAGGGCCATGGAAAATAGATTAAAAACTAATAGGAAACTAAATAATTCAATCTTATAGAATGAGTGGGACAAACAAGAAATTATAGAAACAATCAGTAACTTCATTCAAGACAGTGACAATAATGAGACAACATAACAAAACTTGTGAGATACAGCAAAAGCAATTTTAGGAGAAGTCTTATATTCCTGAAAGCATACATGAATAAAATAGAGAAAATGGAGATGAATAAATTGGGCATGCAACTGAGAAAGCTAGAAAAAGAACAAATTGAAAATCTCTGATTAAATACTAAATTAGAAATAATGAAAATCAAAGGAGCTGCTTTCGTGAGAAAAAATAATAAAATTGATAAACCTTTACTCAATATGATAAAAAAAGAAAGAAGAAAATCAAATTACTTTTGTTTCATTTTTGTATCAAAAATGAAAAGGGTGAATCTACCTCCAAAGAAGAGGAAATTAAACAATAATTAGGAATAATTTTTTCCAAATTGTATGCACATAAATTTAACAATCTTAGTGAAATGGATGTATATTTACAAAAATATAACTTGCCCAGATTAACTGAAGAGGAAGTAAATTACTTAACCCTATCTCAGAATAGGAAATTGAATAAGCCATCAACGAGCACCGTAGAAAATAATCTCCAGGGCCAGATGGATTTACTAGTGAATTCTATCAAACATTTAAAGAACAATTGATTCCAATACTTCACAAACTATTTGGGGAAATTGGAGAAGAAGGCCTACCAAACTCTTTATATGACACAGATATGGTACTGATATCTAAACCAGGAAGAGACAAAATGGAAAAGGAAAATTATAGACTATTTTCCTTCATGAATGCAAACATTTAAATAAAATATTAGCAAAAAACTGCAGCAACTTATTACAAGGATAATACACTTTGTTCAGTTAGGATTTATTCCAGGAATGCAAGGATGGTTTAATATTAGGAAAACTATCAGTATAAATGATCACATCAACAACAAAACTAGCAGAGACCATGTGATTACCTCAATATATTCAGAAAAGCCTTTTGACAAAGTACAACACCCATTCCTATTAAAAACACTAGATACTATAGGAATAAATGAAGTATTCATTAAAATAATAAATAGCATCTATCTAAAACCATCAGCAAGTATTATATATAAAAGTTATAAACTAGAAACATTTCCAATAAGATCAGGGGTGAAACAAGGATGTCTACTCTCACCCCACTTATTCAATTTGGTACTTGAAATGTTAACGGTAGTAATAAGAAAAGAAAAAGAAATTGAAGGAATCAAATTAGACAAAGAAGAGACTAAGGTATCACTCTTTGCAGATGCTATATATACTTAAAGAATCCTAGAGAATCAAGTAAAAACTACATGAGATTATAAGGAAATTTGGCAAAGTTGCAGGATATAAAGTAAACCCACATAAATCCTAGGCATATAGATATTTCTAACGAAGGCCAACAGCAAAAATAGAAAGACAAATTCCATTTAAAGTTACTTTAGACAATATAAAATATTTGGGAATCTCCCTGCCAAAACAAACCCACAACTGGGGTGGCTAGGTGTCGCAGTGAGTAGAGCATCAGCCCCGGAGTCAGAAGGACCTGAGTTCGGTTCCGGCCTCAGACACTTAACGAGCACACAAACAAAAACCTAGCTGTGTGACCTTGGGCAAGTTACTTAACCCCAGTTGCCCTCCAAAAACAAAAACAAAACAAAACAAAAAAAACCAAGACCTATATGAACACAATTACAAAACACTTTTCACACAAATAAAGTGAGATCTAACTAATTGGACAAACAGCAGTTGCTCATTGCTTGGTCAAGCTAACATAATAAAAAATAACAATTTTCCCTAAAATAAATTACATATTTATTTCCATACTTTACAGAGCTAGAAAAAAATAGTAACAAAGTTCATTTGGAAGAACAAATGGTCTAGAATATCAAGGGAATTAATGAAAAGAAATGCTAGGGAAGGTGCCTAGCCATACCATATTTTAATCTGTATTATAAAGCAGGAGTCATTAAAACTACTTGGTACTGGCTGAGGAACAGAGTAGGGATCAAAGGAATAAACTGGGTACACAAGACTCAGCAGTCAATGACTATAGTAATTTACTATTTGATAAACACAAAGACCCCGATTTTTGGGATAAGAATTCACTAATTGACAAAAACTACTGGGAAAACTGGAATATAGTATGGCAGAAACTGGGCATAAACCAATATCTAACACTGTATACCAAAATCAAGTCTAAATGGATTCATGATCTAGCTATAAATGCTGACACTCTAAGCAATCTGGGAAAATAAAGAATAGTTTACCTGTCAGATCTAGGGAAAAACAAAGATTTTATGACAAAACAAGAGGTAGAGAGCATTATAAAATGCAAAATGGATAATTTTGATTACATTAAATTGAAGTTTCTGTACAAATAAAGCCAATGTAAGAGGGAAGTAGAAAATCGGGAAAGAATTTTTACAACTGGGGTGGCTAGGTGGCGCAGTGAAGAGGGTACTGGCCCTGGAGTCAGGAGGACCTGAGTTCAAATCTGGCCTCAGACAAGTAACACAAAAATCAGCTGTGCAACCTTGGGCAAGTCACTTAACCCCAATTACCCTACATTCCCCACTCTCTCAAAAAAATAACAAAAAGGAAAAAGATTATTAAAGAAAAAAACAACTAACTACTATGTTAAAAAGAAAAAATTACAACCAGTGTCTTTGATAAAGGCCTCATTTCTAAAATATACATAGAATCGAGTCAAGTATATAAGAATACAATTCATTCACTAGTTGGTAAATAGTTAAAGGAAATGAACAGTTTTCAGAGGATGAAATTAAAGGTATCTATAAACGTGAAGAAATGCTCTAAATCACTACTGATTAGAGAAATACAAATCAAAACAACTCTGTGGTACCACATCTCACCAGTCAGATTGGCTATGATGATAAAATAGGCAAATGATAAATGCTGGAGAGGATATGGAAAATTTGGAACACCAATGCTTTGTTGGTGAAGTTGTGGACTGATCCAACCATTCTGGAGAGCAATCTGGAACTGCCGTGGGCTGCTCAGTGTCCAGCACTTAGCATGATTCGGAGATGTGAATAAGAAACGACCAGGCCATGTGGGTAGCTCAAGGAAGAACCATGAACTCCGTTTATTGATACTCAGGGAAAGGTTTTTATAGAGCAAAGAGACAAAGGACGCAAAGGAAGAGAAATCATTATCTTAGTCTGTTGTATCCTGGAAATAGCATGGCAGTAAGGCCTATTGATCCGTAGGTGCCATAAAGTCTTAGGAGGAGTCAGTTATCTCTTATCACATGCAGTCAGTTACATCTCAAAGGATGCTCTTGAGAGCTGGCCTCAAAGCCTAATGTCCAAGGCCGCATCATCAAGAACATCTGCATAGGAACTGACTTCCTGCAAATGTTTTGGACAACTAAAGTTTTGGGGCAGAGCCTTAGGTCTGGGCCTCAGGTACCTCTTAATGCAGCCGCAGTCATAAACAGATACAATTGAGAGCAAACTTCAAAGCTGAAGTGCAATCCTCAAAAGACATCATGTTTAGAGCTGGCTGCTCAAAGATACCAGAGTGTGGAATCAGATATATCTGGGGACAGAATCCTGTTGATCTCAGCCACTCCAACAATATCCTTTTAAATGCAACCTATATCAAAAGAACTCCGGAGCAGACTTAGTGAAAAGTCGAATCTCAAAGAGATCTTTGACATGCAGGTCCACTAATATCAGGGTAATTATCAGAGTCCTGGGACAGGCCTCTTTGGCTCACCACATGGAACTATGCCCAAAGAGCTATAAATAAATGTATACCCTTTGACCAAGCAATACCAGTTCTAGGGTTGTATCCCAAAGAGATCATAGAAGTGGGAGGAAGACCAGTATCTACAAAAGTATTTATAGCAGCTCTTTTTGTGGTGACAAAGAACTGAAAATCAAGGGGATGTCCATCGATTGGGGAATGGCTGAACAAGTTGTGGTATAAATGTAGTGGAATACTGTTGTGCTATAAGAAATGAAGAGCAGATGGACTTTATAATAACCTGGAGAAACTTGTATAAATTGGTGTTGAGTTAGAAGTGTAGAACCAGGAGAAATTTGTATACAGTTACAGACACAATGTATGTCTGATGACTAACCTTAATAGACTAGACTCCTCTCAGCAATGTAAGGTTATAAGACAATTCCAAAAGACTCATGATGGAAAGAGATATCCTCATCCAGAGAAAGAGCTACAGAGTCTGAATGCAAATTGAAGTAAACTACTTGCTCTTTTTCTTTTTCTTGTTTCCTCTTTACCATTGTTCATACCGTTGGCTCTTTACAACCTGCCTAATGTTTAATGTAAAGGTATTTGTAGATTCTGTATTTGACTGCCTGCTGCCATGGGTAGGGGGTAGAATAAGGGGAAGAAAATTTGAAACTCAAGGGATTGTGGAACTGAATGTTGTAATGAATGTTGTAAACTAAAAGTAAATAAATAAATAAATTAAAATAATTTGGATACTGTATCATTTCTTGCATATATGTTTAGTCCCTTACTACATTTATGTTATGTTTATATAATTTATTTGTTTAGTTCATAATTACTTCATTATCTATGAGACCTTTTAGCAAAATGTCACTTCCCTTCTATTTTTGCTTTGCTTTATCTGAGATCATAATTGCTTTACATTTACTCTGTGTGTCTCTCTGCTTCAAAAGTGTTTCCTATGAACAATGTATTTTAGGGATCTTGTTTTTTATTCACTCTGCTATATGCTTCCCCTTTATGGGTGTGTTCATCTCACTAACATCCACAGTTATGGTTACTACCTATTTATTTCCCTACATCCTACTTTCCCCATTTTTATCCTTCTCTCATTTTCCTTTCACCCTCTCCCTCCTCTAAATTATTTTACTGTTGACCACCACCTCCCCATTCCACACTTCTTTGTATCAGCTCCACACCCCTTTTCTTATCTGCCTCCCCTCCTTATTTTTAGGGAAAAACATATTTCTATACACAAATGAATGCTTATTTTATTCCCACTCTGAGGCAATTTTGATGATCGTAAAGTTCAAGCATTGGCATTCCCTCATTTTCTTCTCCACCATAAAGATTTCTTGTAAGCCTCTTTTATGTGATATAATTTACCGTATTCTTTCTCTCCCTTACCTCTTTTCTCAATGCATCTCTTTTTATCACTCCCTAATTGCATTTTTTCATATCATCTCATTATAGTCGTCACACCCATGCCTTTTGTCTATTTACACACAACTGCCCAAATAAAGGGGTAAAAACTATTCTTAGAAGTAACAAGTTTCAACCTCCTTGTAGGAGATAAGCAGTTTGACCATACTGATGTTTTTTTTTTTGTTTGTTTTTTTATGTTGTCTCTTTCCTATTTATGTTTTTCTTGTGCCTTGTCTGAATGTCAGATGTTCTATTCTGTCTATTCTGTTTTATTCTGGTCTTTATTTTTAGCGGGCATGCTTGAAAAAGTTTTATTTCATTAAATACCCACTTTTACCCTAAAGAATTTTACTCAGTTTTGCTAGGTAGGTGACTCTTCATTAAAATACCATATTTCAAGCCTCTTATCCTATAATGTAGAAGATACTGGATCTTGTAAAATACTGACTGTGGCTTCATGATACTTGAATTATTTCTGGTTTCTTGTAATATTTTCTCTTCAGAATGTGTGCTCTTGAATTTGTTTATAATATTCCTGAGAGTTTGATTTTGGGTCTCCTTAAGGAATTAATTGGTGAATTCTTTCAATTTCTATTTTAAACTCTGATTCTAGGATATCAGGACAGTTTGACTTGATGATTTCTTGAAATATTGTATCTGTACTCTTTAGTTTATCATGGATTTTAGGTAGTTCAACAATTCTTGAATTATCTTTCCTGTATCTTTTTCCTAGGCCAGTAATTTTTTCAAGTGTGGTATTTGATATTTTCTTCCATTTTTTCATTCTTTTGAACTTATTTTATTTTTATTGGTTTCTAATGGAAGCTTCCACTTCAACAGTATTACTTTTTTCAGACTTATTTTCTTCCATGAAGTTTTGTACCTTCTTTTCCATTTAGCCAAATCTTCTTGGTAATGAGTTCTCTTCAGTGGATTTTTGTTCTTCTTTTATTCTTTATCCTATTCTGTTTTTAAGTTGTTATTTAACTCAGGATTTTTGTCCCTTCATTACCGGATTGTCAACTCTTTCTTGCACTACCCTTATTCCTATTCCCCATTTTTCTTCTGCATCTTATTTTATTTTTACAATTCTCTTTGAGATCTTTCAGGGCTTGAGACCGATTCACAATTTCCTTTGAGATTTTTCATGGAGCTGCTTTGGCACTTTCTGTTCTTCTAAACTTGTGTTTTGATCTTCCTTGTAGTAACTTTCTATAGTTAAATCCATCCTTCCATCCTTCCTTCATTCCTTCCCTTCTCTCTCTCTCTCTCTCTCTCTCTCTCTCTCTCTCTCTCTCTCTCTGTCTCTCTCTGTCTCTCTCTCTCTCTGTCTCTCTGTCTCTCTCTCTCCTTCTCCTGCTCCTGTTCCTACTCCTCTTTCCCCTTCCTCATTTTCCTAGCTTTTTAATGAACTTTAACTTTATGTTAAAGTTGGGCTCTGACCACAGGGAAGAGGAACAGTTTCCCAAACTTCAGATTTTTTTTTGTTCTGGGTTTAGAGCTAGTTCTGGGGGTCTCTAAGTTGTAGTTCTTCCTATGTGGTATGATCTAAGGAAAGACGTTTGCAATGTTCTCCTGATAAGTGCTCTGGTCTGTGAGTATCCACAAGCATTCTTTTTCTGTCCTGAAACTGTGACCAGGGTCCCTATATCTGCTTACTTCTTCTTACATTGGGATGGTGGACATGAACCATATATGTGTAGTGCAAAAGATTCCTATATTCGGTCCCAGGAAAACATCTTCTATAATCTCCTTCTGACTAGTTTTACAATTCCCTTATAGTTTTATTGGGCTGATAGAACAAGAAACTGCTGCCATTTCTGGTTCAGTAAATCCTATGCCTGATTTTGGTTTACTGGGGTGTAGCCTGGGAAGACTTCCTATGATGAACTGTACTCCACTGTACTCCACTGATCTTCACTCTTGACTTTTTTATTGACCTTCTAAGTTGTCCTGCCTAGCAAATTGCTACAACTCATCCTTATTGATTCTATAACCCTGTAATTCATTCTGAGGCATTATTTTAATATTATTTTATTTCCCCCAATTATATATCAAGACAGTTTTTAGAATTTAGTTTCACAAGATTTTGAGTTCCAAATTTTTCTCCTCCCTCCCTACCTGTCCTCCCTTCCAAAAATGGCAGGCAATTTGATATAGGTTACATATGTACTATCATGTAAAACATATTTCAATATTAGTCACAATTGTGAAAGAAGCAGATCAAAAAGGAAAAAAAATACCTGAAAAAGAATAAAGTGAAAGAAAATATGTTCAATGTGCACTCAAAGTCCATCAGTTCTTTATCTGGATTTGTAAATCATTGTTCTTTGTGAATCCTTAGTACTTGTCTTGGATCATTGTAGTGCTGAGAAAAGCTAGGTTGTTCACAGTTGATCATTACACAATGTTGCTTATACTGTGTACATTGTTCTCCTGGTTTTGCTCACTTTACTCAGCAGCAGTTTGGCAAAACTAGTATATCAATCTACAGATAGCAAACAGAACAGCTTTTAACTTGAATTGTGTTAAAAATAGCTGAGGTTTATTTCAAAAGACAAACACGTTGTTTTATTTAATATATCTTTTCTCTAGATTTATGCCTTGGCACAAATAGATAATCTCAATTTCTCAAGAACTACCAGAAAGTAATAATTACAAATAATCTGTATCTTTGAATGCTAAATACTGTTTTTTGATATAATGAATTAAATGGAAATAATAATAAGATCTCTTGATTTCAAGGTATGTCTGTTTTGTATGTATATTTGTGTACACATACATATACACTTCTACATGTAGATATATAATATTTATTTAAATCTGCTCTGTTTGTTATATGTAGATTGAGATGCTAGGAAACAGAATTTCACCCTAAGGGTTTTAATAAAACTGATGAGAAGTATGTTGACAAGGTTATCTAGCCAATTTTACTGCAGGAAATTGTGTGTGTTTAGATATAGATTGGATATGGCATGGAAGGGATTCTGTGCTGACTTTGGTTTTAATCTTTGTATACTTTAGAAAGTATTTTTATTAACTTTTCCTTAGGTCATAAATAACTGAAATAAATAAAATCCATCATATGTCTATATATATATTTATATCTATCTATCTATCTATCTATCTATCTATCTATCTATCTATATATCTATCTAGCTATGACAGCACCTATAGAAATTGTAAAAATGAATGCCAAGGGATTACTAAAGTGTATGATTAGAGAACACATAACTATAAGTAGGTTTGACCTGATTCTATACAAATCTATGTATTACTCATTAAGTGTAATATTTTGAAGCATATTGAGCCATATTTTTGTTTTTTTCTTGAGGAAATATTTATGAAGTGGATGGTGTGGAAACTTTCAATAATATTGGCATTAATAGATTAAATTTCCCCTCATTTATTTGTTTAATTTTTCATTGTCGGGAAATAGCTTTTATACATGATGGCCTGTGACTTTTCACAGAAACCCATGACATACACCTAATACTTTCAGTCAAAATAGATGCAGTAGACGACACAGATATGGCCTACAAACATTATGGGGATGTACTCCATATATTTTTACTTTAGAAAAGGGCCTTAAAAATTTTCTAGAATAATATTTTATTGATAAGAGAATTGAATTGCAGTAACTCCTTCAAGCTAATCAGTGCCACAATAATGTGCTAATACCTAGCTATTTAGAAATATCTAGATGTTTGCCATCAAATAGAAAAAAGAACCAAATGATAACCATATTAGTTCTCATTTGAATAGCTTACTATGAATGAATCATTTTATGAGATAGTCAATGAAGCCTTTCAATAATTTGCATGCTATATATTTATATGATAAAGGTCACTTTAAAAATATTAGACTGTGGAGTTGATATTATGAAGGTATAAAAATCTTCGACAAAGTCTTTTGAAACTATTTCAGGTTCTACACAGTAAAGCCTATAATACCTTACCATGACATGGATCTGATTATTATGTAGGTGAAAATATACCACTTGTATTCACAGCAAAAATATATACAGCTATCTAATTAATACATGGGATGCCAAATGAAAATATTATCCTTATATTCATTCACCAATATGGAATGACAACCTGTGGATTGCTATTAATTACCAAATCTATATTTTTAGTCTATCATGTCATTTAACAAAGTGAATTAAATATAAGATAAAATGTTTATTGATGTTTTTGATATTAAACTCACTATCTTATTAGATGAATGTTACTTTTTAATGAAAATTTATATTTATTGAGCTTCTTTGATCGGAGAACATTACATAGCTTTACAAATACCTATTAATTAGGGAAAGAAGGAGAAGTTGTATATAAAGTAGAATTCCAATTACATTTTTAAATCATTCATCTTGAATTACATATGGAAAGTAGTTGCAATAAAGGACTACTAGCAATATTTATATGTGTGTTTTATTGATAGAAAGATTGAAAGATTACTATAATGCTCTGTCAATAAACTTGAACAATCACTGAAACTTTTGAGGAATCTAAAATAATTGTGTAAGTATAAAAGCTGGTTCCTTTAAAGTAGTCTTCAAGGTGTAATATATACCAATTCAAAATACTTTACTTATCCTAGGAAATCTTTTGAAATATGGACGATTTGAAAAAAAATATCGTGCTTTTGTTAATTGTCCGTTAGTTTCTAAAAGTATGCAGAAGCTTTAAAAAAATTAGGCTAGTTTGTTATCCTCAAGAAAGAACAGATGTTTAGGCATATGTCCAGATGAATATTCTGAGCTAGAAATTCAAATCTCCTTCTGGAAAACTTTTTTTGGTTAACATATGGTAGACAATGAATTATACAAAGTTTTGGCGACAGCATTGACAGAAAAAAATGGGATTATTTAATATTTATTTATAAGGATTTAATACAATTTAACACAGAAACTGATAGAGTTGGCTTTTGTTTTCCAGTTGTCAAGTTTCTGGTCAAAAATGTCCTCTTTGAAATGTCAGTTTTAAAAGAAAATAAGAAATATCCTCTTCATTTCACATGGCATGCGATACTTCTAAAATATTCTCTATTCATCTTTATTAAATAATATAGGACATATACCATTCCACAATCACCGTTAAAATATTCAGAAGGAAAACAAATGTGATATTCTCAATTTATGAGAATGATTGAAATTTGAAAAAAAATACTTTCTATCGCTAATGTTTATAATAATTTTAAATTAAGTAGCACAATAGATACAAGAGTGAACCTGGAGTTAGAAAGATGTAAGTTAAAATCCAGTATCAGACACTTACTAGCTATATTATCCTAGACAACCTTTTACTACCTCATGTTTCTTATTTGTGAAATGAGAATAATAAGAGTGCCTACTTCCCCAGGTTGTTGAGAGGATAAAGTGATATAATATTTCCAAAATGTCTTGCAAAACTTAAACTGCTATTTAATTCTTTTTGTCATTGCTTTTTGTTAAAGGCTAGCTAATAATTTTCATTATTATAATAAACTCCTCCATATTAATTTAGAAAGAAATATAATTAAAATAAGAAATAAGAATAGGTTACTGAAACTCTTTCTGAATGAAAACAATACGTTACTTATCCATTTTTATTTCAGATATAAGACAACAATCAGATGATCATGCTCAAATTAGGCATATTGTGTATATATAGAGAGCCTGTGTAGCTTAATCTTTAATTATTCTCTTTCTTAGATAAATAAAAAGTTAATGCATCTTTTTGTTTTTCAGTTCTGTCAGTCATGTCTAATTCTTTCTAATCCCATTTGAGGTATTTTTTGGCAAACACACTGAAGTGGTTTATCATTTCCTTCTTCAGATCATTTTATAGATGGGGAAACAGGGTTAAGTGACTTGCCCAGAGTCACATAGCTAGTGAATGTCTGAAGGCAAATTTGAACGCAGGTTTTCCTGATTTCAAATCAGTATTCTACTCATTTTCTCACCTTATCCACTTTCCACAAAAATAAATGAAAAAACAAACAAACAGAAAAATTCTAAATCCTAGTTGAGGCAACCAAAAAGCTCGTTATATTGCTGAGAGTCATCCAACTCTCTAGTTTATCACTACAATTATGATTTATCCTTATTTTAGGCCCATAAAATATTCTAAACTTTAGCACTATTTAATTTCCACCTGTAGAGATTGTCAGGCTAAATCCTAGATTTTATATCTAACCCAGCAGAATGCAAATCTGAAGATTTTGGCAGAGCAAGAAATTTGTCTTAGAATTATGGTTTCTCAGATGGGATTTTTATATCACATTTGTTATTCCAAACACATTGCCCTTCTTTTCAGAATACCTTGGATCTCAGGCTTTATAACTATTTTTTTAATGTTTAGTGCTTCGACATAACCCATTCTTTCCATTCACCCTACAGTATTCTGTCTGTAATCTTCTTTGAAAGAATATCTATGGTATTTGTATGTGTCATCCCAACTCTGAACAACTTCTCTAGCTCCTTATTTTGGTTTCCCCCTATCACCTGACACTAAAGGAGTTATCTGGATCCTGTTACATAAAGAAAACATGGGAAGAGAAGAACACTGGGCCATAGCTTTGGAGCACGTCTACTCTTTAGGAGGAACAAAGAGAAAATGGAAATATATGTGCTTTCTCCCATAAACAGGAGCTTCTGGAACATGTAGCATATAGATAATGATAGTTTTTTTCTTGAGTCTTCTTCCTCCTACAACCACGACTTTTTGGCTTTCCCCCCTGGGAAGAGAGATAAATCTGGAATTGAGATTTCATCTCCTTTTAGAGCTTATAGACTCACTCTCTATCTACAATTATATTTTACATGATGAATATATTCACAAAGATTATTATATAAGATTATATTTTATTCTGGGTTTCTATTTAATTTTCCAATTTATAGTGGTCCCAAATCTCTGCTAATGATTAGGGAAAATGCCAGCTTGTATGGGTGATTGTATAATGTTGGCTAATTAACACTATTTTGTCAGTGACCACTGGGAACCTTTTGACCTTTTCACCCTCCCCATCTGCAGCAATAATGATTCTTTAAGCAAGGCATACTCACTAGGGTGGCAGCTTATTACACTTTGGAAAAAGATACACACATTCCCACAAATGCAAATCATGACCTCCTCCCCTCCCGTCCCACACAATAAGTAACCTCAGACATATAAAGTGATACATAGACACAATTTCAAAAATTGGCAGATGCCCATAATTGGAGTAATTAAATTGAGTTTGAGAGTAGATCCCTCTCAATTATATTTATATGTTTCTTAGATTCATACAATTTTATACCTGAAAAGATCTTCATTGCTTCCCTGTTTTGTGATGTTGTGCCCCTTGATGTATGGTACAATAAAAAAGGATACTGAACTTGGAGTCATAGGATCTGTGCTCAAATCTTGACTCATTCAGGCTCTTCAAATTTCTACTGTGTGATTTCAATGAAGTCACTTAAATTTGGTGGGGCTCAGTGTCTTCATCTATAAGATAATGAGGAATAGATACACTTAAATGATCTCTGAAATTGCCTTCAGGTTTCAATTTATTGTTCTATGATTCCGAGGAATATTTTTTTCTGCCTGGTACATTTTCTTTCTTCCAATCAGGTCATTCAAATATACTTATCTGTATATTATATTCTCTCTAGAAGCACTTGGGCCCTTTGAGGGCATACACAGTTTCTTTTATGTCTTTTTATCTCTAGAACCAAACAGCTTATAAGTTGCAAGCACTTAAACAGTATCAGTTGAATTGAATCAGAGCCCATGCTAAATGCAAGTCACTGACCTAGGTCCTGCTATAGATAAAAATGAAAATCAAATAAAAGAGCTGACGGTATACTTCTAACATCATATTCACATATTAAGCATTTCATAGAAAGTATGACGATTGGAAATCAATCTGAAAAGATAAATTGGAGACGAAATGTTCCCAAAGTTGTTCCAGCAAGCCTTTTCCACAAGTAACAACAGCAAATTTATTGTGAACCTCTGGGGATAATTTAAGGTAATTCAAAATATTCTTTACAATTATTTGAAGATATCATAAAATAACTTTCCATATTTACATATTGGACTATCATTGTGAACCCTAAGACATTCAAGAATGATTAAGTGGAAACCATTGTCTTTTCAATAGAACACAGCTGAAGATTTTTGGTTAGAGAAACAAAATAGTCATATCTGTGTAGTGGGAATAAGTATGAAATTCAATAGAAATCAATATGTAACACATATAGTATTTTTAAGAAATCAGAACTAGGTGAATTTGAGTGGGTAATGAGCAGTTTTACAGGAGTAGTAAGAGGAGGGACAAATTAAATCCAGCTGTTCAAATGTAAAAGTATTGTGTTATGACATTCATCATTATCTATTACTCTAAACAGTTATTTTGTACATACAACTAGTTCCCATATAGTTTGGATTTTGCCTTTTGAAGATGGGAAATCAAAGCATATTTTAAAAAAAAAGCCTACCAAAGATATATGAAACATTTTGATTCCACTTTTCTTACCAACCACAGTTGTGGACTCCTGCCTAGTTTCTTCAAAAATATTTAGGCAAGTAGTATAAATTGAGTGTCAAATTTGTGGGGCATTAATACAAGAGACATTGAAAATATTATTCCTACAATTGAGAAAGTAAAAACTAGTAGAATTTGAATGATGCATGTAAATTAAAAAATTGGAAAGAGAAATGAGAAAGATGCAAAAAAGTATGAAATGAGAGTCAACAGCCTGGATGAGGAAAATAACACTTTAAAAAATAGACTAACTCAAATTACAAAAGAGGCTCAAAAAGGCAATGAGGAGAAGAATGCCTTAAAAAGCTGGATTTGCCAGATGGAAAAAGAATCTCAAAAGCTCACTGAGGAGAATCATTCCTTCAGAATTAGACAGGAGCAAATGGAAGCTAGTGACTTTATGAGAAGTCAAGATGCTGTTAAGCAGATCCAAACAACTGAAAGAATAGAAGGCAATGTAAAATATCTCATGGGAAAAACCACTGACCTGGAAAATAGATCCAGGAGAGATAATTTAACAATTATTGGACTACCTGAAAGCTATGATCAAAGAAAGAACTTAGAAATCATCCTTCTCTAGGAAAATTACCCTGATGTTTTAGAACCAGAGGGCAAAATAGAGGTTAAAAGAATACACCTGAATCTCCTGAAAAAGGCCCCAAAAAGAAAACTCCTAGGAATATTATAGCCAGGTTCCAGAATTCCCAGATCAAGGAGAAAATACTACAAGCAGCCAGGAAGAAACACTTTCAATATTGTGGAAACAAAATCAGGATAGCTCAGAATCTGGCAGCTTCTACACTGAGGGATAGAAGGGCATGTAATATGATATTCCATAGGGAAAAGGAGCTGGGATTAAACCCAAGAATCACCTACACAGCATAACTGAGTATCATGTGTCAGGGGAAAATATCATTATTCAGTGGACTTTCAGGCATTCTTGAAGAAAAAAACAGAGTTGAATTGAAAATTTGGCATTCAGACACAAAAAGCAAAATTGGAATATATATATATATATATATATATATATATATATATATATATATATATATATACACAGTGTATAGTATAGTATAGCACATTGGGATTGGTGATGGTGTATGTGATAGTTAAAGAAAAAGAAAGGGAATCTTGTGAATTCCCCGATTCCCATTAAGTTATCTGGAGAAATCTCCAAGTGAATAGTGAATAACTGGGAATAATTGTCCTTGGAATTAAATATATTTGACTATATAGTGACCCTTTTGTAGTTCAATAAAACATTGTTGAGTGAATGACTAATCTCAAATATTAAATCGTTTCTTAGTGCTTCAAAATACCTCCACAGGGATTAGCTCTTGGGAGGTAACAACATTAATGGCAGGTTCTAGTCTAAAATGATGTAAAAAAAATTCTAACAGAAGAGAATAATATAGTGATTTACAACACTGGTCATTGCTGAACAGCTCGTAAAATCTCATTCATTTATAAAACACGAATATCATCTAAGTAGAAACATTAATGAAATGGATGAACAAAAGTTATTAAATGATCTATAGAATTAAAAATGTTTCTTGTACATAAAATGGCATTTGTGAGTGTTAGTAGAATGGTTAATGTAGCTAAGAGAATTATGGAATTCTTAGAGAATTATCCACTATTAGAGTTAGAGGAGAAGCTAATCCAATATCTTAAATTTATAAATGAGTGATCTGTGACTAAGGAATTTAAATAACTTAATACAAAAGTAAAGTATCTAGTTTGTTAGACATAGACTCATAAAATGTTGGAGACACTCTAATTTTAAAATCTTTAAAACTATCTAGTAAAGCCACAGAATGGAGAATTGTTTTAATAACCTCACGTTTCTTCATCTATGTACAAGCTAGAATGCCCTCCCTCTTCACCCCCATTTCCCTAGTTCCCTTCAAAATAGAATGCTAATACTACTTTAAATGAAGAAAGAATTTCCTGATGTTTCCAAATGTTATTATTCTCTCTCTGATCTGTAAATTACTTTGTATTAACCCTACATAGATTTTGCATATGATTAGCTGTATACCTATTCCCTACCCCCCAGTAGAAATAAGCTCCTTGAGGTCAAGAACTGTTTCGCTTTTGTCACCATATTCCTAATGCTTAGGTTGGTACCACAATAGATGATAGATAAAAAGATAGATGATAGATAAATAGATATTAGACAGACATAACAATAAATCTAGAAATAGTGAAATAGAGAAAGAGAAAGCTTAGTCATAGGAATGAGTGATATTAACAAAAATAAAATAGATATTCCATACCCTGAAGGAATTTCTGCTACACAGAAGGAACATATATGTAGCTGCGTGTATGCAAAATAGAGAATAATTTTGAGAGCACTACAAATTGGAGAAATTGGGGGGGAAGGAAGCTGCCTCATGTAAAGTTACGTATATGAATTGTATTTTGAAGGGAACTAGGGAGTCTATTAAATGGAAGTAAAGAGTTAGGACATTTGAGTCTATACAAATGTCTGGGAGTAGGAATAATTTTATAATTTATTACTAAATTAAAATTGTTTTTCTTAATATTAGAGGCAGCAACTGGTTCAAGGAGATTTTTTGCTAGGCTTAGAATCAAGGATGTAAGTTCAAATCATAAGAAACATAATAGTTGTGTGATTCTAGGAATGTCAGTTAACATCTGATTGCCTCAGTTTCCCCAACTGTGAAATGCAAATAACAACAGTGCACACACAAACACACACACACACTATACATATATATTTGTGTGTGTGAAATCACTTAGCATGGTTTCTGGAGCATAGTAGGTACCATGTAAACGTATTTTCATAATTCCTTTTAATATAAGATAGTTTCAAATGTCCTTTCTATATTTCTGCAAAGATTGATATTAGTCTCTGGAGTCAAAGTCAGCACCTGGGTTTAAATCTCAGTTTCACTCCATGTGACCATGTGTAAATCACTTAACTATTTCGGACCTCAGTTTCCTTATCCATAAAAACAGTGTGTTGTGCTGAATGATATTTAGTCTCTTCTAGCTCTAAAATCTTGTGAACTATAAGAGACTTGGTTATTTGATTTTCTACATAAATGTCATACTAGATGATCTCTAAGGCTCTGATGGATATAATGGTATGATTTTATATTCCCTCTCATATGTCTATATTTGTGCACATGTACTTTACATATATAAATACACATAAATATGCAGATATATGTTCATGTATCATGTGATGTGATATTGTACACATTGACATATACATATGTATGTAAGCACATACCTAGTTATAGATTTTTATTGTGTGATTCTTCTACCATATTTTGATACAGTGCCATTCTTGGACTATTTTAATAGGTAACTGGTTGATCTACCAGCTTTAAGTCTCTGCACTTCCAGCCATCCTCTACTCAACTGTCAAATTGATCTTTTAAAAACCCAGCCCTGCACTGACCACATTTCTCCTCCACCCTATTTAACCAGTATTCCAGTGCAGACCTATTACATCACACCAAAAATACACAATCTTCTGTTTGGCAATCAAAGTTCTTTGCAATCTAGCCCCCGCCTGCTTTTCCAATGTTCTTAAACCTTAATTATTCCACACCCCCTACTTCAATAATACTGACCTCTTTATTATTCTTTTCAAAATACTCTCCATCTCCTGATTCTAGGGATTTTAATTTGTTGTCATCAATGACTGGAATTCGCTTTTTATTGATCTCTACCTACTAATTTTCTTCAAATCCCAGCTAAAATATCAACTTCTTACATTAACCTTTCAATATCCCCTGCTTAAAATTAAAGTCTTCTATCTGTTGAATATTTCCAATTTATCTTACATATGTCTCATTTGTACATATTTGTTTTCTTATTGTCTTTCACATTAGACTGTGTGCTCCTCAAAATCTGGGACTATATTTTTCTCTTCTTTGCATTCCAGTTGCTTAGCCTAGTGATTTGTACTGGAGTACCATATTAGAAAAGAGCAAAGGTTTAAATATTGAGAAAAATGATAGTAGAAATTACAAACTTTTGGTCAGTATAATTGACTTTGATGACAAAGAAAATTCTAGGATGGATCATTAAAGTGATGATTAGCAAACATCTAGAAAGGGAAGTCATGATTACATTAGAACTTGCCCGGTTTAATCAAGAATGAGTCATGCCAGACTAGCTTCTTTTCTTTTTTTTTTGAGGGAGGAAGGTAGGGCAATTGGGGTTATTGACTTGCCCAAGGTCACACAGCTAGTTTTGTGTGAAATGTCTGAGGCCTTCTTTGAACTCAGGTCCTCCTGACTCCAGGGTCGGTCCTCTAATCACTGTGCCACCTAGCCGCCCCATAACTTATTTTCTTGATAGGATTTTAAAAATTCAATATATGAGGAGAATGCTATAGATAAAGTATACCTATATTTTATAAATCAAACTGATAAAGTCTCTGATTTTATTTTTGTGGGAGAAGATAAAGTGATATGAAGTATGCAAAAATAATTATAGGGATTTTGAATTTGTAGATTGTTGAATTCAAGGAATAATTTCTAAAGGTCCAATGTCCATATGGGAGGATGATTCCAGTGCAATACCACACAGAAATCTATGCCTGTATCTATGTTCTGGAATGTCTCTTGTCTATCAATGACTAGGATTAAAGCATAGGTGTTATTCTCATCAAATTTATGGATAAGCCAAAGGCAGAATGGAAAACTAAACACTGGATGATAGAGTCAAAGCCCAAAAATGTTTTGACAGAATAGATAATTTGGCTGAATCAAAAAAGATGAAGCTCTATAGGAATTTATGTAAAATCTTATACTTAGGTACACAAATCAATTTTATAGGCGTGAGGTGAGAGGCATATAGGGAGCAAATGTTCTTAAAAATGTTCTTGGGATTTTATTAGACTACATTAGAATATGAGTCAGCAACATAATGTGATAGTCAAAACACCTGATCTTTATTTGGATTGCATTAAGAGAGATATAAGTTCCCTGAATGGGAAGGTCCAACAATGTTTTGTTTTGTTTTGTTTTGTTTTTTCCATCATCCCTTGAGTACTTAGTCTTGATTTGAGAAGGATATTTATAAACTGATAAGGGTTAAGGGGAGGTAAATCAGAATGGTGAAAGGCCTTGAGGCCATTTCATGTGAGAATCACTTAAAGGAACCTGAAATATTTAAGCTAGAAAAGAGAAAACCCATGATAGCTGTTTCTTCAAGAATTTGAAGGGCTGTCATGTGAATGAAGGATTACATGTATACTGTTAGCTTGTAGGGAAGAAACAGAAGTAATAAGAAAAAGTTGCAAAGAGGAAAATTTATGCTTTGTGACAGGAAAAAAAAATGTAACGATTAGAACTGTCTAAAAAACTTCATTCACTAAGCTCAGAAAGTAGTGATTCAACCTACCTTGGAGGTTTCCAGAAAGAAGTTAGATACACTTGTAAATTAGGCTTTTGAGAATTCCTTTCAGTTATGAATTGTCTTAGATTGCTACTGAAGTCCCTCACTGTTCCCACATTCTATTATTCAATTCTATCTAGTAGTGGAAGAATATTTGTTTTAAAGAAAACATTTCTTCATGACTTCAAATGGATTCCTATCTTTAAGACTTAAATTAGTTATCGTCAGCCCCACTACCAGCAGACCATTATTGTTATATTGTCATAGGATTATTTTTTAGATTATAATAAGGTCATTGAAAGTTATTTTCCTCTCAAACTAAAGTGTGTTCTTCAGACTTAAATACCTAAAATATTATTTTACTCTCCTGTATTGCTCTAATTTCTATTGTCTCTCTTCAATATTAACTCCAAGTGTGTGATGTCAATGAATATGAATAGGTTTGAAATTAACTTCACACACTATCAGCTCTCAAAGAGTTGCCAAAGCAAAAACCTCATTGATGAAATCTGAGAGGACAAAGACTGCCCATGTTTAGCATATGATGCCTAAGAAAGTGTGAATGCAGAATAGCAAATATATGTAATTGCATCTTGCAGCTGCATTCTACAGCTGTGTGGCCCAATGTCCTTCTTTAGGATGTTACAGCCAACAACACATTTTATACAAATTGCCAAAAATGCTTTAAAGCAGTGCCAAGCGGATATTGAAGAAAATGAGAAGTGCCAATTGGCTAGAAAAAAAGCCTAGTATTTAGAAATGATGACAAGGTCCATTTAAAAAATTCTACCCTATCTCTTGAAGACATACCATTTTGATAGTTTATAGATAGATAGATGATAGATAGATAGATAGATAGATAGATAGATAGATAGATAGATAGATAATGTACATACATATATGTATGTATGTGTATGTATATGTATACACATATACACTCACACATATACATGGAAACATGGTCAGAAAGAGAACAAATATCTAGTAGTCTTTGGAAAAGGAAAATTATATGGTCCTGAAGTAATTTTTAAAGGTATAAGAAAGGTCAAAAATAAATTAGAAAATATTATCCAATAGCTATGCTATATCTTCCATGATGACAACTTAGGACCAGAGAATGTAGAGTTTAAAGGTGCCCTAGACATTCTTGTTTATACATAAGGAAAGAGAAGAATGGAGAGGTTTTATAATTTGCCAAAGAAGTATATAGCAGAGTTAAAATCTGAGTTTTAGACTTTAGACTCCAAATTCAGCAGTTTTTTCACTAAACTATTTTACCTGTCCTGCAATGTATTTTCCCTCTTTAATTTTAAAAATAAATTTATTCCATAAGGAATTATACCTCATAAAAATGACTTGGAAGAACAAAAACTTTTTAAAGAAAGATTTAGTCTCTTTATGTTATATAATAAGAAAAGAAAACCAAAAACCCATTCAGAATAGAGGCTATACTCTGAGATGATAAATCAAAGTTAATTACAAGGGAGTGATATAGAATTGTCTTTTTTATATTCTTATCAGAATGTTTTATGGAAAGATTCTGAAAATCACTAACTCAAAGCATCTATAAGCTATCATTAATATTCCTCATATTTTTTCCAAAACTGTTAAAGTTTGATTTTTCAATAAAACATGTCCTTTAGAATTCAACAAATTTGAAGAAGAATCTGTGCTGTCTTCACCATTCAAACTCTTCATAATTATAAAGAAAAAAAGAAGTCAAGTAAACTAATGAGATACTACCTCTCAATAGTCTAAAGAATTTCTTGTGGTATGCTTTATGTTGAATAATATATTACAAAGCTGTCAAGATAATTTTGAACTGTTTCATATTAATGGGAGATTTACACTTTGAAAGTTGGCTAATGGGACTCTCTTAGGGGACTTTTCATTTGACTGTGAAACTAACACCATTTCAGATATGGTGGCTTTCAAATTTGTGGACTGATTCATTATGTTTTTTTTTTTTCATTTTCTCTGTTACATTTAACAGATGTACATTTGCTCTGATTTTCCTTCTGTCAATTCAAATGAGAATCAAATTTCTTTTTTCTTGCATTTTTACATGTTACAATTTCATCCAAAATATCTCATAATAGTCTGAAACTCAAATCAGAAATATGAAGATATATTAATAGTAAATTTGGTGATAGGTAGTCAATAGCACACTCATCTATCTCTCCATCCAAATATCTACCTATCTATCCTTGCTAAATTTCCTCAATTCATCCATTTACCTTATCATTTCACACAAAAATATGAAAAAAGAGGGGATATGTAAGAATCTAGCTTCTACGCTCCTTGGAAACCCATCATTAAAATAAACCACTCTAAAATACCTTCAAGATTGCATGGAATTCTTGGCCTTTGCCCCATTTCAAGTAGTTACATTTTAGCAAGTCACAGGTTTGAATTGCTCATCGATTCACTACCAGTCTGTATTACCTTGGCCACAAGAGGCTCCTGGGACTTTCAGGGCTAAATGTCTGTACTTGTCTGTCTCTGGTAAGTTCTTGGGTTCTTACTAGCTGCACGGAAGTTGTAGGAACTATATTTTTTTCCACTAGAGGGGTAAGTACTTGGTACTTAATACCAGAAGCTTCTTTTGGTCTCAGTAACCTTGAAAATGTAAGATGGTTACTTGTCGTCAAATTGCCCTGAATCATTGGAATCATAGCTTGCCTTTTTCCAGACTTTCAGAACAAATGCTCAATAGGGTATTTCAAACATAAGGAACTTTTTAGGGAGTAACAAACATTAAACACTAGCAATAATTTCTTTTTAAAAAATCACTAAAATGTTTAGTTCAATGTAATGTTTCATAAAATCCTTTGAGAATTCCTATTCATCCTTTGTGTTTTCATTCTGCTGCTTTAATGCTATTGAGACATGTGGACTTCTGAATACAGAAGAGTTTTTGGTCTTACTCTATTGATTCAGCTGAGAACTGTATTTCTTTATATCCCCAGCCCAAGGATATCTACCTCTAAATACCTCTGTACCTTCCTTTTTCAACAAGTAGTTTTCTAAGGAAGAATTTGAAACTAAGAATTGCAATATTTTTATAAGTCCCAAGTCACTAATAATTAGAAAATGCACATTAAAGAAACTCTGAATTTGTACTCATACACGTAAGATTTGCAAAGTTGATCAAAAAAGAAATTTAAAATGTTAGAAAGGAAACTGGAAAAAAGCATAGCAATATATTATTAATGGAATTTCAAATTGGTCTAGCCCTCCTGGAAAACAATTTATCATTGTCCCAGTCATTACTGAACTGAGTGTGGCATTTGGCACAATGACAACACTATTAAGTATATGACCCAAAGAAATAAGAGAAATAAGGAAAAAATCCCTTCTATCCAAACATAGTTATAGGACTTTTTATTGTGATGTCAAGGAATTGGAAAATACTAATTGCCCTCCTCATTTTATAGATCAGTATCATAGAGGCTAAGTGCATTTTCCAGGGTCAAGTAAATAAACAGTGTTTGAGGCATGATTTGAACGTGGTTCTCTGACTCCAAACCCAGTGCTTTTTTCTACTATACATGGCTAACATTTGATAAATGCTTTTTCATTCATAGACCCCTTCAATTTGTAAAGCAACTGTCAGCCTTAGGATTCTCAGATCCTACTACCAAATGGATTTAAGATCTCATCTATACAGTTACTCCTTCCTATAATGAAGATTGTAATTTATTCATGCCTGTATGTTCTGTGAGCTTCTTGCCCTTATCCTCCCATAAAGTAGCCATAGAAGGCTCATATTTTATACAATATGCTAGAGGCCTGCCTTCCTTTAAGAATATGAAAATATCAAAGCAGTGTTTGTGTTGTGCATTAGTCAATATAGATTATGATTCTAAGACTGAGATATTTCTGGAAAGACTTGGGAATGAAGCTCTTATCAACAGCCTTCAATGGATATTGTTAAGAATGAAGAAATTCCACTTTACAGGAGGAATTCCCATTGTACGTTGGACCTTCCATTCAGGGACTTAACATGCACTATCTTGCATCCTATTGGTTACTATAATCTAATAGCTATGATCCATTTATTTTTATGGTCACATATAGTTTTAATGATTTCTTTTATATGGCTTCTTGTAAACTTATTTTTTCATTCTTTGGGGATTGTGATAGCATGATACATAAGCATATAACATCATTGGAAAAATATTCTAATACAGTGTTATCAAACTCAAAAAGAAATGAGGGACACTAAATTTTATATAATGATTGTATAGACTTCACATTGCCTTAGGAAATCACATATAAATATCATCTATATTTTATTTATTTATTTATTTTATTAAATATTTTCCAGTTATATTTTAAATTGGTTTGGGCTACACTTGGGAGTGTGGTTGGTTGTCGGTTCTGTTGTCTCACTGATATGAGAGTGCTCCAAAGTGATGTAAATCCCAATGTTTCTATGTCTGCCCATCCTGTGAAACTAACATTAATATCATGCTGTACTTTGCCATTGAAGTTCATACCATTACCTGAATTATTTCTGTGCTATCTTTTGATAATGTGAGGATACTGATGCAGTATATAGGTTATCCATTGGTTATCTTTGAATCTTGCCTTATAACCAACTTTTTTTCCCTCACATGTGCATTTCTTTTTCAAAATCTTTTATAATACTTGTACTTCATAATGCCTTTATTCTTCTTCATTGTATTTTGTTCATGCCTACCATATATCTCTCCTTTGTCCTTTGAGTGATGTTTGAATTCAGTTTTTCAAAGACCGTAGTGTTAATGTTGATAAAAACAATTAATTAACTCTACCTTAACTAACTTTTACGTTTATCCAACTAAAGATCCTTATGAATAATAGAAATGCTTCGATGAAGAAATAAATATTTCAAAATAGCTAGCTATTTTGAATAAAATACTTTCCTATGAAAGTACAGCTACAAAGACAAAAAAAAAACACTACCTATGCGTAAAAATGATTTTTAGTCTTGTGGAGAAATACATGTACTTATATTCCTATAATATAATAAAGAACTGGAAGCATACATGAGATGCTAAAGGTATGATCTAAAAAAGTAAAAACAAAACTCTAGATAATTGATTTTTATGGTGTAATAACACAGAGAAGTAGAAAGATATATAATACTTCTGGGATGTTCATTTTTCATTCAGATCTTTTAGCATTTTCTTAGTAGACAGTCTTAGATGCAAGATAAAATACAAGTTCTTTGAAGCTTTCATTTTCATGAATGTTAACCCTATGATTAAATGAAAGGTTAGATTTGATCTCACACACAATTCCTGGAATATGTGTTCTTGGAACTTCAAATGAGAAATATATTTTTTTCCTTTCCTACTTCCTTTTGTCCTAAGCAGAATTTCTTTTTGTCCTGTAAGCAGCAAAAACTTTCTCATACAACAGAAGGATAGAATGAGATCTATGTCTATTCTTGTCTCTTGGTGAAATGTCAGTGGTTTCATTTTTTTCCAGACTATCTGTCTAATGAATCTTGGACTACAAGTTATCCTATTTTTGATGACATTTTACTTTTGACTACCCTATTTTAAATCTCCTTTGAAATCATTCTTTTTTTTTTAGAAACAGATAGTACAATTACTTTTTTACCTGGGCATATACTCACTATTTTCTGAATTTACTTATTTCTTTAAGGAAATATCTATTTTTACAAAATCAGTCTAAACATTTAATTTTGGCAATGACAGTAATTTCTGAAAATGAAATATAGGTTGCACTTAATCCTAAACACATTGTATGTCTGTGTTGGTCTGTGTGTGTGTGTGTGTGTGTATACACACACACTGTCTATGTACATGGAGGTATATGAAGCTCAATCTGGAAACTACTTTGATCAACCTCTTTCATTCATTTATGGGTATATACACACAATATAACTCAAAGTTTAAAATTTCTAAATTTAATTCAATATTGATCCTAAGCTCTTAAATATACCTAATTCTCCATTTGTCATTTGAATATGTGCCAGCAATGTGCCTTCTTCTGTGCTTGGTTGGGAGTGCCCAATGTCTAGAATTTAGTAAAGAAAGGATCCAGGTTGCAAGTCATTGGCATATCTGATCAAAGGTGAGGAAAGAGATACTTCTCTTAAGTTAGACATATCTATTCTCCACCCTTTGGCTTGGTAACAATGAACCCAAAACTAACTACCTTTGTTTCAGGGAACCAAACAACTTCCATAGAAATGATTAAAATATGACTAAGGAATTCTTAGTAAGACAAGCATTATTTCTTAATATCTATAACACATCTGAGGACTCAGTTTTATATGTTGCCACAATATATGCCCTGTATTTTTAAAGATGTTTCTTGTATGCAACAAATTATTTTTTTATTAGTATCCCTTTCATTCCTTTGTTTTATTAAGGAGTTTTAATTCATTCAATTTTTCTGTCATAATAGAGTAGTATTTTTCTTCCATTTCATTCTTTCATATTGATTTTCTCTCCTTTTTAGATCACACTTGGACTTTGCAATTAGTTTTATTTAAAGTAATTTGATTTCTAACTACTCCCATTGATTCCCTTCTTTACCTTACAGTAAAGTCCCTTGCATTTATTTTTCTATTCTTCTTAAAATTATGTTATCTTTCTTCTCTTCCTTATTCATTTCTTCTTCTAGGCTATTCTTAAATTTCATTCCAGTAGATGGCTTTTATGCTTATTAGGAGTGGAGGGTATGGGAGCAAATAATCATTCACAATGCACCTACTTTAGTAATGGAAACAAACAGCATGAATTTGAACAGCCTTCAAACAAAAGTGGAAGATAGAAGAGCCTTATGTGTTCTGGTTCTTGAGGTCATTAAGAGTTGGACATGACTAAATGATTGAACAACAACAAAAGTGCCTACTACATGTCAGTGTGTGCTAAGTACTTTACTCTTACCTGTAGATCCAAGGAACTTTAAGCACATGCAGTGGACACACCCTAATATAACTGCCTCTCTAGATGGGATACATCAGGTTGAAGGTAACCCATAGACCTCAAACCCACTGGTGTGTTAGAGTGATATCCACTCCAAGAATTTTAAGATTTCCCAGGGCAGAATGATTGGTGAGAACAATTTGTTCTGACAGCCATGAAGGCAGCTAAAGCAGGCACTGTGGAGTACTTAGAACTAGGTTAAACATCAAAGATACCAAGGTTATTCACTGTATCGTGGGCCATCACCATTCTTCTTCATTTGCCACTAGATTTCAGTGACCTTGAAGAGAGAGTGAGCTTGACAGCTTTATGCAGCTCCACCATGCTAAAATCCAATTCACACACAAGTCAAGACATCACCCTGTGATGTCATTGGTCCTCTTCAAAAAAAAAAAAAGACAAACAACAACATGAAACAAAACTTTCAAGCTAGAGGGCTTCCATGTAGAATCATTACATTTGAGTGTACTAATGTCTGGCAGCAGGGAAATGGGATCCATTACCTTTGGATTTTTTGGTTTGCAATTTTCTCTGGTGAGTTGTGACTGGAGGGTAAACAGCATACTTTTTGACTGAAGCCCACAACCCGCTGTGTTAATTACTCCCACAACAGGGAAATCTAAAGGAGTAATTATGATATCCTCTCTTTAGATCAGTTTTGGCTGACTTCCAAACTCATAGTGATAATGCTGACATGACTTCAAAATCCTCAAAATTCCGTTTTGGAAGAACAATAAAAATGAAGCTTTATGTGGACCCTTTACTAACAGCTTCAACTTAAAATCTAGCTAATTTTAGATGAACAATTCAGAGAAACTTGCAAGGACATGTGAACTGATGCAGAGCAAAAGTCACAATGAGAAGAAAATCCAGAAAATAATGATTACAATAATTTAAAGGAAAACAACAATCTGAGGTACCTTCCTTGTATGTGAAGTTCCCAGAAAACCCACCCATAGTTCCTGGGGCTTCCTGTTCTGAAAAGTCTGTCAGTCAGTTAGCAAGTGTTTGTTAAGGGCTTATTTCCTTTATTCCAGGCAGTGCCTAAAGAACTAGGGTACAAATAGAAGCAAAAATAGTCCAATGTAATGAGGACCAAGTATTTTAATTGGGGAAACAACACATAAATAACCAAGAACATACAAGATATATAGAATAGATGGAATTTAATGTGAAAGAGGAAGGCAGTAATACCATGGGGAAACCAGAAGCTTCCTACAGAAGAAAGGATTTGATCTAAGTCTTGGAAGAAGCTAAAGATGCCAGGAAGTAGGCATAAAAAGGCAGAGTATTCCAGGTATGATGTATTTAATGGCATATATATATACATATATATGTATATATATATATGTATATCTGTGTGTATACATACATACATATGGTGTAGTGTATATATATATATACACACACTACACACACACACACACACACACACACACACATATATATATATTTATATGTATGGATGGATATATTCATGTTGTTTTCCTGAGCTTAATAGTGTCTACATATAATCTATTCATTTCTCTATGCTGAGCTTCTGTATAACTACAGTTGGAAGCCAAGTTTATTTTCCTTTTTTTGGTTGTGTTCTGTGTGTAACATGGTATGGCCCTACTTTCAAAAGTCCCAGAGAAAGGTCAAAACCCTATAACAACAAAACACAACCTATTCTCAGAGCTGTCAACATATAGATAGCAAGAGGTAGATAGCTCAAAAAATAATTATTCAGATAATTAAGTAACTAAGAGTTGGTACCCTCCAAGAGATGCTGGGAAATTCCTTGAGTCTGCACAGAAGAAAATGGGTTCTCTTACTAACAGATTGCTTCTTTCTAGCCCATTAGAATAGGGCTTCTCTTTTAAAGCTTAGCACAGTGCCTGGCACATAATACTTTAATAAAGGCTTGTTGATTTGCTGGTTTGTTGACTATTACTCTAACTGTGAAGGACCATAGGTAATATATCACAATTACAGAGCTAGGAGATTGTAAAAGATCATTAAAATATGTGTTGTTTGTCATATATTTTGCAAGAGGCTATAATAATCAATCCTAGGCTATCCATAATCTTAGGGAATGATGGTAAAAGTTTCCTTCTTAAGCAGTCATGGAAACTTCAGCTAAAAGGTTAAATATTCACTTATATAAGTAACTAATAATCAGTGTTAGGGCACATATAATGTTTTGTGTGTATAATCACAACATAGGTTGGAGAATGTTGTATGTGACACTTTCACTACGCAGTGCTCTTATATTATGATTTGTGAAGTATGTGTATATTGTATATAGATATTCATACACATAAATGTTATCAATCTCTGAATGGAATGATGTGTTCATGTACTATATTTTCTGCTTATTACCTATAAACTTGGTTACTTATGCCATCCTGTTGTTAGACTTCAGCTAAGGAAAAAATAGTAAATTTGATTCAAACATATAAATATATAACAATAAAGTTAAAATGTATCATTGATTTTTAGATCTTCAGAGTCCAAGGGAAAAATATCTTTCACAGATGCAGATGGGGGAAAATAATTATTGGATGAACAAACAGAGATTGGAGCAGAAAAAAAATCTGTCAATATATTTTGGGAAAATGAAGAGTTTAAATGAAAAAAAGTAATGGATCTAGAAGAGAAGCACAGTAAATACTTTGGGAAAAATCTTTGCTGCATTCTTATATTAAAAAATCTGAAATTCAAAGTATACAAAGTATTGGCAATTTTATAAATGTAGGCTTCATTACCCCCAGGAAGTATGACCAAAATATATGTACAAAATTATTCAAATCAAAATTATAATTTTAATAATCACATAATAAAATAAAGCTTTAAAATTATGGAAAAGAAATGGAAACATTCCTGTTCAAAATTTCAAAGTTAGTGAAAATTGAGGGCTATTTAGATCAGTATAGAAATAGCCAAATGGGGCAGCTAGGTGGCGCAGTGAGTAGAGCGTCGGCCCTGGAGTCAGAAGGACCTGAGTTTGGATCCAGCCTCAGACACTTAATGCACACACAAACAAAAACCTAGCCGTGTGACCTTGGGCAAGTTACTTAACCCCAATTGCCCTGCAAAAAAAACCAAAAAACAAAACAAAAAACAAACAAAACAAAAAAAAGAAATAGCCAAATGAGGACAGCTGTGAATTTGTATGTTTTGTGAAACATTATGACCAATTGTAGTACATGTTAAAAAATTGGGGGGGGGGGGCAGCTAAGTGGAGCAGTGAATAGAGCACTTGCCCTGGAGTCAGGAGGACCTGAGTTCAAATCTAGCATCAGACATTCAACACTTACTAGCCGTGTGACCTTGGACAATGCACTTAACCCCAATTTCCCTGCCTCCTGCACTTTAAAAAGCAAAAAAAAAATAAAAATAAAAAAATAAAAAAGTTCATAACCTGCGACGCAATAATGGTAATACTAAGTCTATAATCTAAATATGGGTTTTTAAGATAATAAAATGTCTTATGTACACAAAGATGCTCTCATTGTCTTATTCAGATTAACAAAAATAAATAGAAAAATATGGTTAGTTATTATGGAGTTGCTAATCAGATGTCAATAAAAAATGAGGAGATATTTTACACCATAAAATTGCAAATAATAAAGAAATGTTTTAGCACTTATATAAAGTTTAAAAAAGACGTCAAAGCAATATACATACTGACTTCAATTTCATTAAAATAATATTATAAAACCTAAAGCTTAGGTATGCAATAAATTTAAAAATGTATTTTACTCTGAATTTAAGAACATTTTTCCTAAATGTTTGATTTTGCAGAGTGCAGTAATTTAACTTTTTTCAGCTCTGCCCACTGATGCAGATCATGAATTCTATAACTTATCATTTTGGAGCACTGCCTAGAACTCAGTGTATAAATGACCTACCCATGGTTACACATCTAATATGTATCAGAAGCAGGATTTGAACTTAGGTCATCCTGACAGTAAGGTCAACCTCTATTCTTTATACTATGCTGCCTCCCTCATTTTTAAATATAATATAAGCATCAGAGTTTAAATGTGTGTATACATACATACACACATAGATACACACACACACACACACATATATATATATACATATATATATATACACATACATATATGGACAATTTTAAATTCATTTATTTTAGCTATCTTTATAGTTACTATGTATAGAATTTTGGAAGAAGTGATTAAAATAACAAGTGAATATCTCATGGTCTTCAAAATATCCATTATTTAATCAACCAAACTAATCAGCCATCATTCATTAGCAGTAGCTAGGTAACACAATGAATAGAATGTTGTCCCTGGAGTCAGGAAGATCTGAGTCCAAATTCCACCTTATGTATTTATTAGCTCTGTGACTATGAACAAGTCACTTAACCTCTATTTGCCCCAGTTTCTTCAACTTTAAAGTAGGAATAATTACAGCATGCATCCAGATAGTTTTGTGATGATCAAATGAGACAATATTTGCAAAGCTCTTAGTACACTGACTGAGACATAGTAGATGCTATATAAATGTTTATTCCTTTCTTGCTTGCTTATTAAGCACTTATTATGTACTGAGTCAGCTGTATTTAGCATTTGGGATATAAAGCAAAAACATAAACAGTCCCTAGCTTAGATTCTGAAAGGAGGTAGAAAATGGGTTGTTATGTGTAATATATACAAAGTAAATAGAATGAGAACTCAGAGAAAACACCTTGTGCAGAAAATATCTTTTGAAATAACTTTTTAGGAAAGTCAAGGATTACAAAAACAGAAAAGAGGGACTTCCAGTTATGGGGAACATCTAGCCAACCAGACAAAGGCACAAAGGCAGAAGGTAAGAACATTTAGCATGAGGAACAGCTATTGGGAAAGAAAGAACAGCAATGTCTTAGGGGCTGAACCACTGAGTAGAGATCATTGATCACTTTGTACATAGCGAATTAAAATGAAGAATGAAGTTGGATGACCATCTTCAGAGGGTTTGGAAGAGAGCAAAAGGAAAGGAAACTAAGGCACCAAGTGTAGTTGACTTTTTCAAGGAGTTTAGACTAGAAAGGGAAGAGAGGTATGGAATGATATCTAGAACTTGTGTGATTGAATATAATGAGAGGATTTTAAGATGGGGATGACTTGGGTTTGAAGGCAGTATGAAAGAAAACAACAGATAGGGAGAAATTGAAATTTAGTAAGTGGAGAAATGAAAATTCAAGGAGAAATCTGCTGGGGAAGTTGGGAAGTGATGTTATCAAGGTTAGCCTCCATGAAAAGAGGGGCACTTCTCAATCAGTAAAGCATCAGTGATCAAGAAGAAAACTTAATTAGTTTGTAGTAAAAGAGGAGATAATAAGTAGATGGTGATGTTGAGGGATCATGTCATGTGAAGAAAAAAGAGTGAACTCTAAAGAAATGGCCCTATATTTTCAATAAAGTTTAAGTCAAGTAGTTCAGCTAAGGGGCTGAGGGTGGGGGATGCCAAAAGAAGTGTGAAAATACAGGAAATAGTTTGGAATAACCATCATGATAACTGGTATAAAGCTATGTTTTTCTTGATTCAGTGGCAGTATAGTTGAGGCTAGTGTAATGTGTTTTATGGCCCTCTCATATGGCCAATAAGGCTACATTACCAATGGATTTTAGTATATGCTAAAGTTCTTTTTGGTATTTCTTTTCTTTGTTCCAATCAGTTTAAAGTCTCACTACCTATGTCTCCCCCCACAAATTTGTTAGAGAGCCCATGACTTGCTACCTAATTCCATTTAACCACTCAACTTTAATTGGCTTTTAAAAAGGAATTTTACTTCAAAGACATAACAAGGATATGTATATATATATATATATACATATATGTATATGTATATATACACACACACACACACACACACACACACACACACACACACACACAAACATTTTCCCTAGTACCTCTGTCAAATACCCTCCATTATGTTACTCCAGTCTCAGGGGGGTTATGGCTCAAAACTTAACATGATTCATAGAAACATTGATCCCACCAAATTCATGTCAATATGTGATTTGACAGCCAAATGAGTCCTTCTGCAAGACTGTGGGTCTGAAAGTCACTCCCAATGATTGTTGTTTGTTCTTAGAGCATTGATACTACATTTTCTATAACATCAGGCCAGGATTCTGACTCTTGGATTCCTGTGAATTTTCCCCAGTATTTGAAGACTCTACTCTACACAGAACAGAAAAAAGCATAAATGAAAATACTGGTACTTTTTTCCCTCAGAGCCACATAGACTTTGATAGAAAGAAGACCCTACTATCATACCTCTTAACACAGTCTCTCCCCTATATCATTATACAACCAGAGCTCTGTCAAAGTCAATGATGTGAAGAGGAGGAAGAAGGAATTGAAACTAACAGAACTTTTTGAATTCCTCCAAAGCAAATCAAATAGTCTCCCCTTCACTATGTGGTTAACCCTTTGGAACCTGTTACTAAATAACCACACATGAATTATATAATTTCTCCAAGGCTTTTCCCTTTCACATCATCATTATTTTTCTGAAATCAGCTCCCAAATGTCCTCTATAATTTTAAATTTCATTTGTAGGGGCAGCTAGGTGGCGCAGTGAGTAGAGCGTCGGCCCTGGAGTCAGAAGGACCTGAGTTCAGATCCGGCCTCAGACTCTTAATGCACACACAAACAAAAACCTAGCTGTGTGACCTTGGGCAAGTTACTTAACCCCAATTGCCCTCCAAAAAGCAAAAAAAAAAAAAATTTCATTTGTAGTGAAAATATCATATGGATTTGACTCCTCCCAAGTAATATATCAGCTCATTGGCTAAGGCTTTCATATTTATAGTTACATTGATAACAGCAACAACAATTGGTTTTATATGGCACCTTAAAGTTTAGAAAGCATTTTTCTTACATCACCACATTAGTAAAGTCAGCTTTTATGGATAGGCTCAAAACTGATCTTTTAGCACAAAATATTTAAAAAGTAAAACAAATATTTTGTGTTTATATAATCCATTCTTCTCTTTCAGTATGTTAGACCTACTTTGAAATGAGTGTTTACGAGATCAGAAATTACTGATGATTGACATAGCAAGTTTAAATGTACTCAATAATATATGAAGCACATTTTACCCATGTAAAGAAAACCTTAGTTATTTACATTTCTTATGTTCATATGTAATATTAAAATATCATTTTGATGATGGAAAAAATAAAGAAAATATCGAAACTATAATTAATAATATTTTGGGTTGTGCAAAAATAATTCACATGTCTGAAGCACTTAGAGTTTTGTAAATACTTTACTCTCAATAAACCAGTGGTATTGGTAATAAGATTGTTATTATCTCTAGGTTACAAATAAGGTACCTGAGACTCAAGGAAGTGAAATAATTTTCTAGGATCATGTAGCTAAAAACATTAGAAACAGGATTTAAAAATCAGGTGTGTCATGACAAGTCTCACTTTTTTTTTTCACATTGACTGTACTCCTTGAATATGCATACTTATGACAAGGAATTTGTTTTTCTTGTATACTTATTTCAAAGGGAGAGGGAAAGAAAAAGAAAATAGATTTTTGTTCATTAAAAAAAGAAAAGTTGAGTATACTACAATTTTAGAATATTATATGCCCTTTCAAATGAGGTCAATGTATTCTTAATAGTGTTCACTTGTTTTGCCTTATTAAAAAAGACATCATGGATCTATTTTGATCTTATCTTGGAAAATGGTATACAGTATCTGCAACCAGAGAAATAACTGATAAATAGAAGGAGATAGAGAATGATTTCACATGCAAATATATACACAAACACACACACACACACACAAACACACACACACACACACACACACACACACACACACACACACACACATATATATATATATATATGTAATAGATTATAGCTAACTAGCTAGATAACCTGTGTGTGTGTAATGGTTTTATACCTAAATATCTCTATCTGAAATGATCTGTGTGCATACATATGCGTGTCTGATGGTAGGCTTCTGCAGGAGGTAAAGAAAGGAGAAAAAGAAAGTTATATGATAACTTTGCTATATATTTTAAAAGTATAGCAAACTGGCAGAGCCTAGGTGGCAGAGTAGAAACTGCACTTCTGAGGACCTCCAGCAAAGAGGATTGAAGCATAGAACAGGAGGAGGAGTGGGAGGTCAGAAATCCTGCACCAAAAGCCAAAAATGAAAATACGAGCAGGTTACAGGCCATAGAAGACCTTTAGAAGGGTTTTAAAAACCAACATAAGAGAAGTGGAGGAAAAATTGGGAAAAGAAATGAGAAAGATGCAGGAAAAGTATGAAATGACAGTCAACAGCCTGAATGAGGAAAATAACACTTTCAAAAGTAGAATGGAAGGTGGTGGAGTAGAAATAGCCCATCCAAGCCACTCTCCCCCCTGACTACCTCCAAACTATGTAAAATGGGACTCTGAACAACTTCTGGAGCCCCAGCACCCACAGAACTACAAAGAGAAGCTAACCTCCCACTGAGGACAGCCCAGCAGCCCTGCAGGATGGACCAGCGCAGCGTTCTGGGAGCGGGCAGCAAGCAGCGTGCAGTGAGCAGAGAGCCGAACACAGGTCCTCCTGAGCAGTTTTAGCCCCAGGGAGGCCAGGCCAGAAGCTGGCTGGAGGGACCCCAGAACACCAACAGCTGTGGAGATTCCAGAATTATCAACTCAGATATGCCTAGGACAAAGTGAGCGGTTAGTGCCCTATGGACTTTGGGACCAGTATTTTGGGAATGCGTTGGCTTCCTCCCCTGGGGGCTAGAAGCCACTGAGGAGACACACCATTTTGTAGTTTTCAGTGGCAGCTCCAACTCCTGTCCTGTGAACTGTAGGGAGATCCAGAGATCAGTCTTAGGGCGTAATCGCTCTTGCTTTAACCTTCCTGGATCTGGATTGTGATCTGGGGTGGATGTTGTAGGTGGGTTTCCAGCTTGCCAGAAACGGAAGTTGCCCCCCCCCACACACACACACACTTCGGGATGAAAGTTCCTGCCTGGCACCAGAGCCATACTGTGGCAACAAGCCCAAAAGTCAAGTAATTAAGTGGTAACATGCCAAGGCAAAGGAAACAAATTTAACAGAAAAATGCAACCTTAGACTCCTACTTTGGGGGCAAAGAGGATCAAAGCATAGAGCAAGAGGAGGACTGTGAGGTCAGAAGTCCTGCTCCAAAAGCCCCAGGGGAAAACATGAGTGGGTTAAAGCAAGAGTGATTAACCTCCAGGACTGATCACTGGAATTCCTACAGTTCGCTGGACAGGGGCTGGAGCTGCCACTGAAACTGCAAAATGCCATGTCTCCTGAGCGGCTTCTAGCCCCTAGGGTAGGAAGCCGACGTATTCCCCAAATACTGATCCCAGTGTCCATAGCCAACATTGACAGTGAACAATGTAAAATCATTTTCCATATAGATTTCCTATACAGTAATTGCAACAATTACCATTATCCCCACTTCATATAAAGGAAAACTGAGATATAGAAACATGATACAAATTGCCCAAAGTCACAGAGATAATAAATGCCTCAGTGTAGGCTGGGATTCTAGTCTCCTATCTCTACTCCTAGTGTTCCATCTATTACTTCATGACACCTCTAACCATTTCCTCTTCCCTCTTTTAACTCCTAAGAGTCTGTTACAAGTGTTTCCCTGTTGATTCTATTATTTTTCAGTCATGGTAAATTCAACAATTCCATAAGCCTAGACACTACTCTATGTGCTTGGAGTAGATATATCATTGTCCCCAAGAAGTTGGTTGGTGTTTGTCCTTCATTCTTGAAGAGAACCAAAATGACATCACATTGCTCAGGTTAAGGTACAGTGTGTCCAACTATGGCTGATTAGATGAATATAAGCTCAGAAAGCTCTTCCACAGGTCAGGGACAGATAGTCCATATGAACATTTGGAGTGGAGTTGTCTCTAAATTGGCACTCTATTCACTGCGCAACCTAGCCGCCCCTTTGGGGCAATTGGGGTTAAGTAACTTGCCCAAGGTTACACAGCTAGGTTTTTGTTTGTGTGGATTAAGTGTCAGAGGCCGGCTCTGAACTCAGGTCCTTCTGACTCCAGGGCCGGCGCTCTATTCACTGTGCCACCTAGCCGCCCCTTCCAATACCTCTTTTAATACACACTTTCTTTTGGAGCCTTCCAAACATTGAGCTGGCTCTGAAAATGCATGCATCTGCTCATCATCTATATGTACATCCCTAGAAAGTATATTGCTAAGGTAGGTGAACTTATCCAGTATTTCTCTATTTGTTGTGAGTGCTATGGAGGATGTGGTGTTAGCTGGTGGAGATCTTGTGTTTTCTTGGTGTTAACTGTTAGGCCCAAATTAGCATAAATAGCAGAGGAGCAAGACATACCTCATTGCATCTTGGTCTCAGAGGCTACATTTAGTGCACAATCATCTGTGAGCAAAAAATAATGCACCAACTCTTTCTCCACTTTAGTCTTGGCTTTTTAGTCATTTTTAGTCTTTGGCCTTTTCAGTGTAAGTAATTTACTATTATTGTGGTAGCTGACCTTTAGGCCATCTTTGTCCTCTTTGAAGACATCTGACAACATTGCTGTAAACATCATGGTAAAAAAAAAATGGGAAAAATCACATGGCCCTGCTTCATTCCACTGGTGACTAGGAAAGCATGAGAGCATCATTCCTTATGCAGAAGGTAGTTAAAAATGGTAAAATGATGCATTTGACTTTCACATAAATTTGGTTGCAGTGAGACAGAGTTGTACAAAATCATTTGCTTCGCTCTCTTCAATAATCATCAAGATAAAATTCAATATAATTGGTGATGGCTCAGGATTCAGTGGATGACCTTGCTGTCATCAATGTATGACCAAACTCTACATGCTCTACAATTATGCTTCAGTGTTCTTCATGGCCGTTGGAACAAATTTTTCTCATCTACCCATTCTACCAGAGAAAGTCATCAAATGCTTATGGTAGACACTCCCCTTAATCACCAATGGATCTGAGATATTTAGGTTACCCTCAACCTCAGTTAGCCCTACCAGCCACAGTTTTTTACCAGAGTATGTTTGCTGCACATGCTACAGTTTCTTGGAGCCACAGGTGAGATTTGGGTGAATCTGGTGGGCATCAAAGGTAGAAAGCAGCCCTGAAAAGGGCTCAGCAGCCTTCACACCAGATGCTAGTTTTGGCTAAAGGTAACTTACTCCCTGAGCATAATAATACCAGCTATTCTCAGTATTGTTGTGAGGATCAAGTGTGACAATATTTGCAAATCACCTAGCACAGTGCATGGCACATAAATAGATACATATAAATGTGAACTTCCTTATCTTCATTTATTCAAAGAGTAGGTAATGTTATGGGAAAAGTGTCTTCACTGTATCAGTGGTTCAACCAGGCTTCTTGTTCTTGGGTTGAGGTGTCTTGACAGGATGAACAAATTTTCTTTTGGACAGTGTCAATTTGGTCATCTGGTGGTTATGCTGAGTCCTTCCCAGACTTTACTGATGCTGGTATAGGCTAGGGATTTTTCAGTAGGGTAATTAATTTTAGTACAGTCATTTTCACTTCCATACTCCTTTGAGTATGTCATGTAGATGAATTGCTAGGGATAAATGTATGCAGACAATCTATGCTCTAGTGGTCTCTTGCACCTTGCAAAGGTGAAATTGACAAGCCTTAGCAACAGTTTGTATATAGGGGTTCAAATATATTGAGCACTAGAGGATGACTCCTAGGTTATGGAAGGATTGTGTTATTGTTTAGAACTATAGAGAAAATGGGAGAAGAGGGAGAAGGTTTGGAGGGGGGCGGTAACGTGTTCCGTTTTGGACATATTGAGTTTAAGATGTGTTCTGGACATACACCACAAAAGGAACAGTAGGGATGAATTAAGACAATTAAGACATTCCTACCACCTCTCCTTTCTAGGTCAAGTAATTTATACAAAGCCTTTTTTAAACCTTACAATTTACCTGTAAATTTTAACTTCTGCAGACTTTTGTTTTTGCTGAAATTTCACTGGGGCATCCCCTTATCTAACCCCCTTTTACTTAGTTTGGATATCCTATTTACAGCACCTTTCCAAACCTCTTCTCTTCAACTCTTATGTTCACCTTTTCCTCCTCCTTACTCTTATCAAATGACCTGAAAATGCACTCTTATCAAATTTACCTGAAATCCAAAAACCTTGACTAAAATCCGACCTTAGACACAAATTCTACTTTTGACACATACAAGTCTGACACATATTCTGGGAAAAATCACTTAACATGGCTGGGACTACATTTCCTCATCTGTAAAATAAAAGCGTTGGGATAGACTGTCTGTGATGTCCCTGCCAGATCTCTATCTTTGATATCATGACTCAAAGATTTTCATTGTTGACATTTAGTTGAAAGTTATGCATGGATTCCATTATTCAGTTTAGTCAGTCAGTCAACAAGCATTTATTAAACCTCTGCTGTGTTCCAGGCCCTGTGGTAAGTGCTGGGGCTACAAAGAAAGGTAAAAGATAGTACCTGTCCCTTAGGAGCCCACAGTCCAATGGAAGAGCTCACAGATTAATGATTTGTTGTTTTCTATTCCTGCTGACTATTCCTTAAAAAATATTATAGACATCCATTGTGAACTTTCTTTGTTGCCCTTCTTTACTCCTTTAAAACTCCATTTGATCTAATCAGTCTTCTTCTCATACCTTCCAGGTTCAAATGAAAAGGATCCCTCCTCCTTGTATATTCTATTTGTGCCCTTGTTACCACATTGGGCTTCTTTATAACCTTATTCCATTTAGCCCTCTCATAAATATTCATTTTCATTTTCTCTACTGGCTTCTCCACCAGATCTACACAGATGTTCAGTCTTTCTTTAACTAAAAAGAAAATAGAATATGCACACACATGTAAGGAAGAAAAAAAAACCCTCTCATTTATATTGCTAGATTTTAGCTATTTTTAATGTCAATGAATATTAAATTCCTACTATGTGCCAGGCACTGGGCTAAGCAGTGAGAAAACAAAAAAGGCAAAAGACAATTACTGACCTCAAAGAACTTGTAATTGTTCTTTCTCTCCCCCATACTATCACACTTCTGGAATAACTAATTTATTGTCACTGCCTCTTTATAGGCATTGCTTTTTTGTTCTTCAATCCTTCATAGTTTAACATTAATTCCCATTATATTCATAATTTATTCATTGTGCATGGTTTGATGACATATCTTCTAGTACTGACATTTCTTTCTTAATTTTGCTAAACTACAATGATTGTTTTAGTTTCCATAGTCTTTTTTTTTCTTTTTGAAGCATTGAGCATTATTGATCACTCTTTTTTTTTTTTTGATAATCAAAATTTATTTAGGTACTAGCAGAAAAGTAAAAATGCTATCTCACAAGACTTATAATTAAGAAGATGATAATAATTCTGCTTCTAAGACTTACTATTTGAGTGACCAAGAATAAGTTGCTTAATCAATAAGCCTTATTTCCCTGGTGTGAAAAATAAAGATATCTCTAGTGCCTACTACATAGGGTTTTTGACATATATAAATATATATATATATATGTGAATATATAAGTGCTTTGTAAACTCTAAAGAGTTACATAAATGTCAATGATTCTATGATACTGCCCTCTTATTTTCCTTCCTTTTTGTTTCTCTTTTGCCTCTTTTGCTGTTTCTCTTCTTGCAGTCTCTTAAATTGTGGTATTCATCAGCCCTTTACTCTTCATCCCTACAGTTCCTTTGTTGGTGGAAATCCAGAAGATATCTTAGACCAAAAATGTCCAAAACAGAACACATTAACTCCCCACTCATCCTCTCCCTCTTCCCCTATTTTCTCTATTACTCTGGAGAATAACCACACCCTCCCAGTACCCTAGACTCACAACCTAGGAGTCATCATCTGGTGCTCATTATATTTCAACTCCTATATTCAGTCTGTTGTGAAGGCTTGTCATTTTCACCATTGTGATATCTCTCTAACATATTCTCTTCCTTCTCTGACACTGCCACTACTCTAGTGGTGGTCCTCATTACCTTATGCTTGGGTTATTGAAATAGTCTTTAGGAGTTCTAGTGGTCTCAAGTCACTCTCCATTACAATCTACCCTCCATTCAACTGATAGAGTGAGTTTCCTAAAGGGCAGGTCTCATTATGTCTCTCCCCTTCCCCCACCCAATAAGCTTCAGTGGCTTCTATTACCTCCAGCAGCAAATCAAAAAATGATTTGTTGGGCATTCAAAGCTTTTTACAACCTATCTCATTCTATCATTTCAGTCCTCTTAGGATATATTCCCTTAAACATTTTATTCATCTTTCATTCTCAAAGAGGACCAATGCCATCAGCAGGGTGATATCTTAATATGCAAGTGAATTGGATTTAATTGAGACAGAGCTCTTCAGTCATCAGTCTCATTTTCTGCTCCAGAATCATCTGAGAGCAGTGACAAAATACAGGCTAAGATGACTGGCGATGTCCCCAGATGCAGTGGGAGATGGTGACCTTTTTAAGCTAAGCTTTTTTTTTTTTTCCCAGTCTCAGTTTATTTGAGGCAATTACCCTTCAGTAGTTAAAGAATAGGTAAGAACTGAGGCAAAAGATCGCCTAGAATACCTTCACAAAAGAATCCGTCTAGGAGGGGAAGACTCTCTGAGTTTTTGGCCAGAACAGAAACAATTGCAATGTACACTCACTCTGAGACATCAACATCCAAACAATGAACAAGTGAGGTTTGGGCTGGGACTTATTATTTGCCAATCAGTGAAATCCAGAGTGTTTTACTTTTTGATTGGGTAACACTAAATTTCAGGTGCTTCCATGGAGAAAATGCTCCATCTCTTAGCTCCCAGTATCCTTTCTGGCTATCCCTTATGCCTAGAGTACTCTCCTATGCCCTTCTTCTTTTCCCTTTTGCCATCTTTTTTTTTAAGTCCCAACCTTCTATCTTTTGTGGGAAGCCTTCCCCAAAACCTCTTAATTCAAATGCCTTCCCTCTGTTAATTATTATCCTATGTATTCTATTTACACTATATAGCCCTTTCTTTCCATATATTTGCATATTATCTCCCCCATTAGATTGTAAGTTCATTGAGGGGAGTCTTTTGCCCCTTTTTGTATCCTTATCAATTAGTAGAGTTCCTCATAGATAGTGTGTTGGACAACACAGTCCTTACCCAAATTATACTCAGAGGCTTCTCAAGGTAGAAAGTAGAAAGGAGTTTATTACGATCTCTTGAGAAAGGCTACCAAGCATGTTCAATACATTCTCAGTGTCAGACCATGCCAGGCATAAATGAGACAGATTCTTTTATGGACCCTAATTGCAATTCCCCCTCCATAATCTCCTTCCTCTCTACTCCTTATCACGAGCTTTGAGGGTACAATCTAAACACGATAAATATATTCCAATGACAGTGACAAAGTAAAGAACAAGCAGATGTGGTTATTTTGGTAAGCTTATGGAATTTGTTACAACCCCTGAATTTTCTGGGCCCCTTTCATTTTTATTAACATACAGACATGATCAAAGCCTGCACCACTGTTCTTGTTCCTAGAATATCTCATAGTCTTTACAATATCACTGGGCAAAGAGCCAAGTATTGTAACATTCTATATTTTGTGGGTTCTGATCATATGAGAACAAGCAGATATGATGATCCCATATATTTAGTACACAGCATGAAGATGTGCTTACATCCTGTGTTCCCATGCTTTCTCCTGGGACACTTCAGGGTCAACAGCTTGTTTTCACAGAAAAAACTGAATTGGAAGCCCAGCCTTAAATTCTATGATGGTTCTTCACCATATCCCACACAATAGTAGGTACTTAAATGTTTATTTTTGGGTTGATTAAAGTAGATAGGTAACATATTCTATTCTGTTGAGATATATTGGCTCAGTATGTTAATATTAATCAAACTATAGTCACTGTACTAAAATTGAAAAGATATTAACAGGATTAAAGGGAAATGGATATAAGGAATTATGAGGATCCTTGTGGATGATTCATAGGGTAAATCACCGTTTACTCAGCAGCTCTAAGTTGGTAGCAACTCATGCCTTTGGGGGATTTATATAGTTGAACCCCCCATGAATTTCATCAATTAAAATTTGATTTGATAATATTATAAGTTGAAGTTCCAGAGGGAAGAGATGTCTTTCAGGTAGAGAAGAGAATTTGTCTTTCTTCCTATGCTTACTTTGGACAAGAAGTGCTATTGGATGAATGTAAGATATGACAACCTGGAAGCAGAGTCAAATAATCCATTCACAAATACAGGGAAATAATTGCCTGAGTGGAAAAAATACCTTAGAAGAACAGCACTTTTGGTTATCAGTCATTAATTCAAGGAAGGAAATAGATCCCAGAAGGCCAGGCCTGAGAATTCCAACAAGAGACACACTGCACCCAAAGTGGAGCTTTACAAAAATTCTATAAAAAAGAACCCACATCTTTTATACCCTGTGATAACGGGAGTCTTGAATTGCCTTTAATGCATATGTATTTTATACATGCACCTCAGTATCATTGTATTTTAAGTTGGGTCCACTCTTCCCTTGGGTATTCTGTATATTTGTAGGATAATATATATCAGGTTTGGGGAAGGTGGATACTCTTCTTGATATGCTACTTGAGTAAATTTATTTGCCAGGAGACAATTGAGACTATTAGCTGCTAATGGGAAGTATACTAATAGAGGCCAAGAAGCTAAAGTTGTGGGGATAGTCATTCACAAGCTAAGGTGGAAGCTTAGGTATCAGATGCCCTTTAGGCATCTAACATAAATGTGTGAGAAAGTTCAATTTAGGGGGACAGAACAAAGAAAGTGCTACAATAATAGTGGAAACAACAATACTGGAAAAGTAGAATGGAACTGTTTTGAAGTATTTTGAAAACCAAATAGGGATGATTGTATTTCAGGTTCAAATTAATGGGAACTGCTGAAGGTTTTTGAGAAGGGGATTGACATGATCAGATATATGCTTCGCTAATATAACTTTGGAAGCTGTGTGGAAGATAAATTAGAGTGGAGAACGAAGATGTAAAGAGAACAAGTAGGCTATTGCAATATTCCAAGTGAAAAGTGCTCATGGATGGAAATAGAGATGAAAGAAGGAAATGTGTGAGAGATATTGTGGCAGGATAATCAGTGAAACTGGTTAAGGGATTGACAGGGATATGAGGGAGAGTGAGAAGTTAATGATGGCATAACAAACCTGTGTGATGAGAAAGATTATGGAATGCTTGAGAGAAATAAAGCTCTATTTCTCAGCAGAGAAATAATGGAATTTATAATGGTAAAGAATGAGACATGTTTTAAGACATATCTATTGTCTTGATTTCTTTTTCTCAACTCTACTTAATTATAATAAAGGATGTTTTTATGGACACAATGGTGTTTTTAAACAGGGTAGGAGGAACCAATAAAATAGTTTTGCATTTTAAAAGTTTCTTCATGGAATGGAATGACGAATATGAGAATTAGGTTGCCACGTTTTAATTGGGTGAGAAGGAAATGTCTTAACTAGAGTCACAAGATGAAGAAATGTTTGAGGTGGAATTTGGAACCAGGTATTGCCTAAAAGTCCAGCACTAAAACACTGCATATGGTAATTCTGAGATTCCTATTTCTTGAAACTTTCATGCATTTTAAATTTTATTTTATATCCCATATATGTTATGAATAGAATGTCAGTGAACATGAACAATTTACTCAGACCAATTATAATAAATAAGTATAAAGCTATATAGAAATTAAATATATGTATAGAAAAGCATTAATATTTGGAAACAATTATTCAAAGAAGCAGTGATGGATAGGTATTGAGTTTACTTTAAAAAATCTATCACTTAGAGTATTATTAAATATATTAAGAGTAAGAGAACTCAGATAGAAATATGCATTAAGTACTTAGTAACATGGATAACAATAATAGGTTAAAATTTGAATAAATTGGTATGACTTTTTATTTACCATGTCTAGCCTTTGGGTATACAAAAACAAATGCATATATGTGTGTACATGATACACACACACACACACACACACACACACACATGCACAAACATACATACCCCTAATATACGTCCAAAGTTTGTGGAACAATTTTCTAAGGGAGAATTTATACTAAAAAAAAAATCCCTTTCTTTAAGTCAATAAAATGGACTGTTCTCTCTCTACCCCGAGTTGGTTATGTAGATTGAAATAAACACATAGGTAAGTATAATGGTATCTTTATAGGAAATGAGTTATGTATTATGAAATATATCATATTGGCATATATACAATGAAATGCTATAAAAAATAAAAATGTGTGGGTTTTATGCCTTTGGTTAAATGGTAATTACGTAAAGAAGCTAAAATATCATGAAACTGAGAATATTAGACCTGGTCAAGGCATTCCCATATATTTTAGCTATGTTTTCAAGGAAAAATAAATGAAAAAATAACAGATGGAAAATAATAAAAATAGCTATTTGAGATTAAGATGCCAATCTAAAATTTGTAGGTGACAGGTAAGTAATGAAGTTTTTCATGTAAAAGTGAACTTCTAATACAATCCCCTCTAAGAAGTAAGCTCACACCTAAATTGACATATTATCATCTAATTTGAAAAGCTGGGTCAAGAAAGAGGAAATTTGCATGTATTAATAAGAAATAAAGGAAATTAACTTAAAAGTCCTTTTTCTTATTGGTCACAAATTCAATCCTTCAACAATTTAGATCCTATGGATTCTCCCAAATGATCTTTAGGATATTAAAAGGTGCAACTTATTTTTTCCTGTTAAGGGCACCTACCCTTTAACTTTTCATCTTTTCCCTTCTGCCCTAATACTTCAAAATTATTTATAGATACACATTGTTTTGCATGATAAAGCAATTAAATGGAGATTCAGAGAGACCCTATATGATCCCTAGATACACCTGAAATCACAAGCAGATTTTTTATAATTTCGGCTTAAAACTCCAGTACTTTCTATTGCTAAGGCTTCTTAATCCTTGTTTTATCCAAAGCCATACGCCAAACAGTTGCCACTGTATCACACAAAAAATTCATAAATAGCCCTTTGCACTATCTCTTGGGTATTTCTTCTAAAATGTTTTCCTGATTCAGATGTGTACTATTTGTTTTCTCTTTACTCAGTTTAGGACTTTATATTTACTGACTACAGAGTCTCATCATGTCATTTATATCTTTTAGGTCAAATCTCTTTAGGTCATCATCTGACTGACCACTACAGATCAATTTCAATAATATGTAAATAATTGTCTGACAAGCAAAATTTACATGATTGTTTTTGGTTTCTCAATAATTTGTTTTACATTTATTGATGTCAATTACTCTGTCTTATGCATTTAGAAAAAAATCTTTTGCATGTTACTAGTCTTTTATACTTTAAAACATAACAATGCAATATGAATTTGGAAAATTACCCTTACCTGACCTCTCGGAGTAGATATGGTACATAATACCACACATTTAAGTAAAACCAAAGTGAAAAAAATAATTCATTATTAAGGTTGGTCAAGCATTTAATAATTGGAAAAGATAAAATAATATTTTCCCATATTTCATGATGTAATTATTGTCATATCTAAATTTAGCTGAAGATGAATATATAGTATTTAGAGAAAGCATGTGTGTTAAAATTATATTTCCTCCCCTCTTCTAATGCATAGAGTAAATTTGTAAGTAGCGACTGAGGAAAATAACATTTTAAAAAATAGACTAACTCAAATGGCAAAAGAGGCTCAAAAAGGCAATGAGGAGGGGCGGCTAGGTGACTCAGTGAGTGTCGGCTCTGGAGTCAGAAGGACCTGAGTTCGGAACCAGCCTCAGACACTTAACACACACACAAACAAAAACTTAGCCGTGTGACCTTGGGCAAATTACTTAACCCCAATTGCCCTCCAAAAGGCAAAAAAAAAAGAAGGCAATGAGGAGAAGAATGCTTTAAAAAGCTGAATTTGGGGCGGCTAGGTGGTGTAGTGAGTAGAGAGCTGGCCCTGGAGTCAGAAGGACCTGAGTTCGACACGGCCTCAGACACTTAACGCAGCACAAACAAAAAACCTAGCCATGTGATCCTGAGCAAGTTACTTAACCCCAATTGCCCTCCAAAAAGAAAAATAAATAAATAAATAAAAAGCTGAATTTGCCAGGTGGAAAAAGAATCTCAAAAGCTCACTGAGGGGAATCATTCCTTCAGAATTACACTGGAGCAAATGGAATCTAGTGACTTTATGAGAAATCAAGATACCGTTAAACAGAACCAAACAATGGAAGAATAGAAGGCAATGTGAAATATCTCATGGGAATAACCATTGACCTGGAAAATAGATCCAGGAGAGATAATTCAAGAATTATTGGACTACCTGAAAACTGTGATCAAAGAAAGAACCTAGAAATCATCTTTCAAGAAATTCTAAAGAACAATTGCCCTGATGATGAACTAGAGGGCAAAAAATAGGTTGAAAGAATCTACTGATCACCTCCTGAAAAAAGATCCCAAAAAGAAAACTCCTAGGAATATTATAGCCAGGTTCCATAATTCCCAGAATATTATAAGCAGCCAGGAAGAAACAAATTGATAACTGTGGAAATGCAATCAGGATAGCGCAGGATTTCGCAGCTTCTAAACTGAGGGATAGAAGGGCTTGGAATATGATATTCCAGAGGGCAAAGAAGCTAGGATTAAAACCAAGAATCACGTACCCAGCAAAACTGAGTATCATGTTTCAGGGGAAAATATGGTCATTCAGTGGAATAGAGGACTTTCAAGCATTCTTGATAAAAAAAAAAAAAACAGAGTTGAATAGAAAATTTGACATTCAGATACAAGAAGAAAGAGATGGTTGAGAAGGTAAACAGGGAAAAGAAATCATAAGTAACTTATCAAAGTTGAACTATTTACATTCCTACATGGAAAAACAATAATTGTAACTGATGAAACTTTTCTCAGTATGAAAATAGTTGAAGAAGGGTATATGGGCACATGAATACATGTGTAAATGTGTGTATATATGTTTACAGGTATACATAGAGGGCACAGATCGAATTTAATAGGAAGGGATGATACTTAAAAGGTGAAATTAAGAGGTGAGAGAGGAATATGAGAAGAGATGGTGGGAGACAGAATAGGGTAAACTATCTCATATAGAAGAAGCAAAGGAAAATGGTTACAAGGGAGGGGAAGAACAGGAAGGCAAAAAGGCAAAGCCTTATTCTCATTGAATTTGGCTCAGGGAGAGAATGACATACATACTAAATAGGATATCTCACCCTACAGGAGAGTAGGGGGGAAGGGGATGAGACTGGGGATGATGGAAGAGAAGGCGGGAGGCAAGGAGGGGAGGGAAGTTGGAAGCAGCCACTTTTGAAAAGGAACAGGATCAAAGTAGGGAATAGACCAAGTGGGAGTTGGGATAGGAGGGAGGGAAATATACTCATTATTTTACAATATATCTACTATGGCAATATTTTGCATAGTTACACATGTATAACATATACTGAATTGCTTATCTTCCAGTATTGGTGGGTGACAAGGGAGGAAGGGAATGAATCTCGAATTCAAAGTTTTAAAATCAAATGTTTAAAAATATATAAACACTATTATTAATACTATTTTACATATAATTGTGAAATAAGATATACAGGCATTGGGGCACAGAGATTCACCTTGCCCTATTGAAAAAGACAAAGGGGTTATGGGAGAAGATATGGGATGGGATGAGGGGATATCCCCTGGGACTGCTATTCTGTGGACGGGGAAGGGAATAATGGAGAAAAAAATGGTAATTCCAAATTTGGCAGAAATGAATGATATAAACCATAAGTTAATATGGCATTTGGGGAAAAAAAAACTTCAAAAATTAAAAAAAATATGTCAATAAATGTTGATTCCTTGATCAAATAAAAAAAAATTAATGAAATTTATAAGTAGGTAGTATGAAGGGGAAGTGACATGAAATAAGATTGCAAAAGGAAACCTGGAAGTCATGTAAAACCTGTACCAAACATTAAAGAAGCACGATTTTCAAATCATATTACATATTAAACAAAATTCACTCTCTAGTAATAAGCCTTATCCATCTACACATTGCTGTTAGTTTCTGATCCTATCATATGTAAATACAAAAATTCCAGGCCTCCATTGTACCAAAGAAGTAGAACATCAAAAAGACAGGGATAATAGATGGGGATATGAGGAAGTAGAGCCAAGATGGATGAGTAGAGGTTTAACTTCTTTCAACATTCCATTCTAAACAACTTCAAAATAACACATGAAAAAAAAAATTCTAGAATGAAAGAGCCAATGAAAAGTCAGGGTGAGATACTCTTCCCGGCCCAAGACAACTTAGGAGGTTAGAAGGATTGATGACATTGAGACTGAAGCTGGCTCAGAACATGGATGCAACACTAGTAATGGGACTTGGTGGTTATGATAGCATTAACAACAGCTTTGGGAGCTCTCAAACCAGAGATGGTAAAGGGATATGGCAACCGGGTGCAAAGATTGCACTAAACATCTGTGCTAGCACTGTTTTCCAGTTCCATTTCTTATGCCCCCTATTAGGTCATAGTTAAAGGACAGAAAGGAGCACTTTCACTTTTGTTCACAAGGGAATGGGGCCCAGTGGAACAGAATCATTTTGGATCATAACAGACGAGGTGCCCAAAGGCACAGTATTGCTTCTGGTCTCACTAAGCAGGGGCTCTGGGGTATGATATTGATTGCAGTACCAAGGGATTAAGAGTCCTTCCTGGGTAAAGACCAGAATGTAGACCATGAGAAGATGACCATATTTCTTCACAGATCAAACCATCTTGGAAGCACCAAATAGATATGTCCTACTTTGCTTACACCTATAGGACATAGGTATATACAGATAAAAGAATAAAGAAAAGAATTAGTTTGGTTTGCAGACATAGGAGTAAATGGTTTCAATTTATTTCAACAAATATTTATTGAATGATTATTGTATAAGTGACTATATTAAGTGCTAAGTAAACCAATCCCGTTCCTTGATTTTCTGACAATGTTAGCAACTGAATAAAATAGACAAACCATGATAATTTGGGGATAATAATTATAATTAGTTGTAACAAAATGTTATAATCTAATGGAAGAAAGGGGGAAGAGATCACTTCCTTTTGGAAAAATCACAAAAGGTTTTGTGAAGGAAGGTTGTACTAAAGATACACTTTGAAAGAGGGCAAGACAGAAATACTGTGAAGCACTTTCCAAGAATAAATATTTTAAAGAAGGGGACAAGAAGATGGAATAATTGTAAAATTAAATTTACAGATGGGAAGACAAGGCTTTATAAAATACTACAAAATAAGATCATGGAACTACTAAACTATAGTAGTACCATATAAACTCTGGCTAATGACACAAAAATTAGGCAAATTTTTTTTTCATTGAATACTCTCATTCCTTTTGCTTCAAATTTAGGATTCATCTATTAAGATAAATTACATTGACTGTGGCTCAGACATGTGGAAATGAATAGGCATTTAAGTCAAAGCCACAGGTAGGTATACCAATCTCAAAATTTACCTGACACAATTGTCACAATTTTCTTCTCACATATGATAGCTCTCAACCTGTATTCATGCGTCTCTTTTTCCCCCAGGATGTGGCAGAGGGAGAAAAAAACCCTGAAAGGTCTCTTTATTTAAAAACTAAATATTCTATTTGTTTTAGGATAATATTCTGAACCAGGAGTTTGTAAGCATTTTGTGTGTCATGTACTACTTTGCCATTCTGCTAAAGCCTATGGACCCCTTCCAAGAATAATAAATTAAAAAAAATAAAGGAAATGCTAAATTTTGATTATAGTTTAGTGAAAATAAAGGTGCATCTTTTAATATACAAATTCCTTGACATTTAGCCATGGCCCATAAGGGGCCATGGACTACTGATTAAGAACCTCTGTTCTACAAACCTTATGTTTCTATCTTTCCAGATCTTTTTCTTTTCTTTTAAAACATATTTGGTATTTTATTTTTCCCCAATTACCTGTAAAACAATTTTAACATTTGTTTTTAAAACTGAGTTGCAAGTTCTCTCTCTTCCTTGCTCCCCACACCATGCTCTCATTAAGAAGGAAAGCAATTTGATAAAGGTAATACATATATAATCATGCAAAACATATCAATAGAAGTCATGTAAAAGGAAACATAGACAAAAAACTTCAAGAAAAATAGAGTTGAAAAATGTATGCTTCAATCTGCATTCAGATAGCATCAGTTCTTTCTTTTCTTTTTTATTCATTATTTTATTTTCACCATTACTCCTTTCTTTCTTTCTTTTTAAATTAATTTATTAGTTTAGTTTCAGTTAAAAAAGATTCAATTCCATAGTTCCTTGATTTTCAAATTTTCTTAACTTCCCTTCCTTGTCCCCCACAACTGCATATAGTCCAGTATAGGATCTGCAAATACATTCATATTAGACCTTATTCCAATTACAAAGGTGTATTGTACTAGGTGGGATGAAAGATGGTAAAAAAGAAATAAAACAAAATAATGAGAAGAAACAGATCATTTAGTTTGCTTCCATCAGGATTCAGGCTCAGTTCTTTCTAGTTATATCTCTGGATGGCACATTTCTCTCTTTCTTGAGTCTTTCGGGATTGACTTATATCACTGCTTTGCTGAAAAGAGTCCAGGCTGTCATAATTGGTCATCACAGATATGGTATGTCTGTGATTGTATACAAATTTCTTCTGATTCTACTCTTCTCACTCAGCATCAGTTTGTATAAGTCTCTCCAGGTAATTATGAAATCCGACACCTCCTCGTTTCTTATAGCACAATAAAATTCCATTACATTCATATACCACAACTTGTTTAGCCATTCGGCAATGGATGGGCACCCCTTTAGTTTCCAATTCTTTGCAACCACAAAAAGGGCTGCTATAAATATTTTTGTACATATGGGTCTTTCTCCCACTTCTATGATCTCTTTGGGATATAACCCTAGAAGTGGTATTGTTGGGTCAAAGGGTATGAAATTATTTATAATCCTTGGGCATAATTCCAGATTGCTCTCCAGAATGGTTGGATAAGTTCAAAACTCCACCAGCAATGTATTAGTGTTCCAATTTGTCCACATCCTCTCCAGCATTTGTCACTTTCTTGTTTTGTCATCTTAGCCAATCTGACTGGAGAGATGTGGTATCTCAGAGTTGTTTTGATTTGCATTTCTCTAATCAATAGTGATTTAGAGCATTTCTTCATATGTTTATAGATATCTTTAATTTCTTTCTCTGAAAACTGCCTGTTCAATATCCTTTGACCATTTATCAATTGAGGAATGACTTGTATTCATATAGATTTGACTCAATTCTCTATAAATTTTAGAAATGAGTCCTTTATCAGAGAAATAAGTTGTAAAAATTCTTTCCCAATTCCCCACCTCCCTCTTGATCTTGGTTACATTGGCTTTGTTTGTACAGAAGCTTTTCAATTTAATGTAATCAAAATTATCCATTTTGCATTTTATAATGCTCTCTAATTCTTGTTTGGTCCTAAAGTCTTCCCTCTCCACAAATCTGTCAGGTAAACTATTCCTTGCTTTCCCAGATTGCTTACAGTATCATCCTTTACACCTAGATCATGCACCCATTTAGACTTGATTTGGGTATATGGTGTTAGATAGTGATCTATGCCCATTTTCTGCCATACTGTATTCCAGTTTTCCCAGCAGTTTTTGTTGAATAGTGCATTCTTATCCCCAAAACTGGGGTCTTTGGGTTTATCGAACAATAGATTACTATATTCATTAACTGTGCCTAATCTATTCCATTGATCCACTACTCTACACCTCTGCCAGTACCAAGCAGTTTTGATGACTGCTGCTGTATAATACAGATTAAGATCTGGCATAGCTAGTCCACCTTCCCTAGATTCTTTTCATTAATTCCCTCGATATTCTAGACCGTTTGTTTTTCAAAATAATTTTTGTTATTATTTTGTCTAACTCTAGAAAGTAGTTTTTTGGTAAACTGATCAGTATGACACTAAATATATAGTTTAGTTTGGGTAAAATTGTCAGTTTTATTATATTAGCTCGACCCAGCCACGAGCAATTGATATTTTTCCAGCTATTTAGATCTGATTTTATTTGTGTGAGAAGTGTTTTGTAGTTGTGATCATATAGATCCCGGGTTTGTTTTGGCAAGTAGATTTCCAAATATTTTATAATGTCTACAGTGACTTTAAATGGGATTTCTCTTTCTATCTCTTTCTGTTGAGTTTCATTAGAGATGTACAGGAATGCTGAGGATTTATGTGGGTTTATTTTATATCCTGCAACTTTGCCAAATTTATTTATTGTCTCAAGTAGTTTTTTACTTGATTCTCTATGACTCTCTCAGTATATCATCATATCATCTACAAAGAGTGATAGCTTGGTCACTTCTTTGCCTGATTTGATTCCTTTCATTTTTTTCTTCTCTAATTGCTACTGCTAGTGTTTCTAGTACCAGACTGAATAAAAGGGGTGATAGTGGACACACTTGTTTCACTCCTGATCTTATTGGAAAGGCTTCTAGTTTATCCCCATTGCATATAATACTTTCTGACGGTTTTAAATAGATGCTATCAACTATTTAAAGGAAGGCTCCATTTATTCCTATGCTTTCTAGTGTTTTTAATAGGAATGGATGTTGTACTTTGTCAAAAGCCTTTTCTGCATCTATTGCGATGACCATGTGGTTTCTGCTAGTTTTATTGTTGATATGCTCAATTATACTAATGGTTTTCCTAATATTAAACCATCCTTGCATTCCTGGAATGAATCCTACCTGATCAGAGTGTATTATTTTTGTGATAAGTTGTTGGAGTCTTTTGGCTAATATTTTATTTAGAATTTTTGCGTCTAAATTAATGAGGACAATTGGTCTATAATTTTCTTTCTCTGTTTTATTTCTTCCTGATTTAGGAATCAATACCATAATTGTGTCATAGAAAGAGTTTGGTAGGACTCCTTCACTAATTTTCCCAAATAGTTTGTAGAGTACTGGAATAAATTGTTCTTTAAATGTTTGATAGAATTCACTAGTAAACCCATCTGGCCCTGGATATTTTTTTCCTAGGGAGTTCATTGATGGCTTGTTTGATTTCTTTTTCTGAGATGGGGTTATTTAGGTAATTCACTTCCTCTTCAGTTAATCTGGGAAATTTGTGATTTTGTAAATATTCATCCATTTCACTAAGATTGTCATATTTATGTGCATACAATTGGGAAAATTTTTTCTCATTATTTTTTTTATTTCCTCTTCATTGGTGGTAGATTCACCCTTTTTTATTTTTGATACTCATAATTTGGTTTTCTTCTTTCTTTTTTTTATCATATTGACTAAGGGTCTTTCAATGTTATTGCTTTTTCCATAAAACCAGCTCTTAGTTTTATTTATTAATTCAAGAGTTTTCTTAATTTCAATTTTATTTATCTCACCTTTGGTTTTCAATATTTCTAATTTAGTACTAAATTGGTGATTTTCAATTTGTTCTTTTTCTAGCTTTTTCAATTGCATGTCCAATTCATTGAACTCCCTTCTCTCTGCTTTAATTAATTATGCATTCAGGGATATAAAACTTCCCCTGAGAACTGCCTTTAGTGCATCCCACAAATTTTGGCATGTTGTCTCATTATTATCATTCTCTTGAATGAAATTATTGATTGTTTCTATAATGTCTTGTTTGACCCACCAATTTTTAGGATTAAATTGTTTAATTTCCAATTAGTTTTTAGTCTATCTTTCCATGGCCCTTTATTGCACCTAGACAGCGTATTGTAGGATTATGGTTTTTAATCTATTCTGCTATCCACCTCTGTTTTATGGGAGATTTCATCCCATGCACATTCACAGTAATGATGACTATCTGTCTCTTCCCCTCCATACTATTCCCTCCCCTGTTTATGTTTTTGTTTCTTCCTTCTCCCTTCCCCTCCTTGAAGTTTTCCCTTTTGACCACCCCCTCCCTCACTGTTCCCACACAGTGATCCCCCCTTAACCTACCCTCTCCCCTTACTACGATTTCCCTCCCTTCTAATACCCCCCTTTATTCTCCTCCTTTTCACCCCCCCTTGCCCTTCCACTATCTATAGGACACAATAAGTTTTTATACTTATCAGAGTAAAATTACTCCCTGTTTGATTCCAAACCAATGAGAGTCAATTTCAAACAGTGCTCCCCTCCCTCCCTCCTTTTCCTCTATTTAATGAATTTATGTGTCTATTCACATTAGAATCTTAAACTTCACTGATAAAGTTGATCCCTCTTTGAACCAGAACCAGTGATAATAGTGTTTAAATGATGTTCCTCTTCCTCTTTCTTTCCCCTCTTCTATATTGTGTTTTAATGCCTCTTCAGATGGCATATTTTACCTTTTCCTATCTCATCCTTTCCTTTTTCCCATTGCAGTCCCTTTGATCCCCTTAGTTTTTTTTTAGACTTCATGTTAGTGCATTCATACCCACACCCTCTATCTAAGTATAACCCTTTTGAAGGTCATGATAATCATAAAGATTTCGACTATTGACAGTTATCAGCTCCACATACAGGGATGTGAACATTTTGCTCTTGTTGCATCCCAAGTAATGAGCGTGTGTTTGTGGGTGTGGGTGTGTGCACTTGTGCATGTGTGGGCTCCTTCACTCTGGAATCCGCTCAGATTCACCCTTTGAGACTTAGTGACTGAGGAGCTTAGTGAAGTTACTGCTTCCTTCTGGCCATTTTGGCTCCTCCCACCACTTCTTTCTTATCTTATATATTTCTTATATTAATTTTTCCTCAGAAGTCCTTGAGTTGTCTTGGATCATTGTATTACTGAGAATAGCTAAGTCATTCAACAGCTGATCAGTTTACAATATTGCTATTACTTTATACACAGTACATAGCACTTTGCATCAGCACATGCAAGTCTTTCCAGGTTGTTGTTGTTGTTGTTGTTGTTGTTTTTCTGAGAGCATCCTGCTCATCATTTCTTTTTTTTCTCTTTTTTCTTTTTTTTTTATTAATTTATTAGTTTAGTTTCAGTTAACAAGATTCAATTCCATAGTTCCTTGATTTTCAAATTTCCTTTACTTCCCCCCCCTCACGACAGCATATAGTACAGTATAGGGTCTGCAAATGCATTCATATTAGACATTATTCCAATTACAAAGGCATATTGTACTAGGTGGGATGAACGATGGTAAGGAAGAAATAAAACCAAACAATGAAAAGAACAAGATCATTTAGTTTGCTTCCATCAGGATTCAGGCTCAGTTCTTTCTAGTTATATCTCTGGATGGCACATTTCTCTCTTTCTTGAGTCTTTCAGGATTGACTTATATCACTGCTTTGCTGAAAAGAGTCCAGGCTGTCATAATTGGTCATCACAGTTATGGTATGTCTGTGATTGTATACAAATTTCTTCTGATTCTGCTCTTCTCACTCAGCATCAGTTTGTATAAGTCTCTCCAGGTAATTATGAAATCCGACACCTCCTCGTTTCTTATAGCACAATAAAATTCCATTACATTCATATACCACAACTTGTTTAGCCATTCCCCAGTTGATGGGCACCCCTTTGGTTTCCAATTCTTTGCAACCACAAAAAGGGCTGCTAAAAATATTTTTGTACATATGGGTCTTCCTCCCACATCTATGATCTCTTTGGGATATAACCCTAGAAGTGGTATTGTTGGGTCAAAGGGTATGAAATTATTTATAATCCTTTGGGCACAATTCCAGATTGCTCTCCAGAATGGTTGGATAAGTTCACAACTCCACCAGCAATGTATTAGTGTTCCAATTTGTCCACATCCTCTCCAGCATTTGTCACTTTCTTGTTTTGTCATCTTAGCCAATCTGAATGGAGAGATGTGGTATCTCAGAGTTGTTTTGATTTGCATTTCTCTAATTAATAGTGATTTAGAGCATTACTTCATATGCTTATAGATATCTTTAATTTCTTTCTCTGAAAACTTCCTATTCATATCCTTTGACCATTTCTCAATTGGGGAATGACTTGTATTCATATAGATTTGGCTCAATTCTCTATAAATTTTAGAAATGAGTCCTTTATCAAAGACACAAGTTGTAAAAATTCTTTCCCAATTTCCCACCTCCCTCTTGATCTTGGTTACATTGGCTTTGTTTGTGCAGAAGCTTTTCAATTTAATGTAATCAAAATTATCCATTTTGCATTTTATAATGCTCTCTAATTCTTGTTTGGTCCTAAAGTCTTCCCCTCTCCACAGATCTGTCAGGTAAACTATTCCTTGCTTTGTATCATCCTTTACACCTAGATCATGCACCCATTTAGACTTGATTTGGGTATATGGTGTTAGATAGTGATCTATGCCCATTTTCTGCCATACTGTATTCCAGTTTTCCCAGCAGTTTTTGTTGAATAGTGCATTCTTATCCCCAAAACTGGGGTCTTTGGGTTTATCGAACAATAGATTACTATATTCATTAACTGTGCCTAATCTATTCCATTGATCCACTACTCTACACCTCTGCCAGTACCAAGCAGTTTTGATGACTGCTGCTGTATAATACAGATTAAGATCTGGCATAGCTAGTCCACCTTCCCTAGCATTTCTTTTCATTAATTCCCTTGATATTCTAGACCATTTGTTTTTCCAAATAAATTTTGTTATTATTTTGTCTAACTCTATCATCATTTCTTATAGGACAATAACTTCCCATCATTAATAACATGCTACAATTAGTTCAGTCATTCCCCACTTGATTCACAGCCCCTTAATTTCTAATATTTGACACCAGAAAAGAGATGCTATAAATATTTTTGCTCTTAGAATTTTCCATTTTATTTCTTTTTGTATACAAAACAAGTAGTGATATTGCTATTTCAAAGACTATGCATAGTTTTGCAGCCCTTTGGGCATAATTTCAAATTGCTCTACAGAATGGTTGAATCAATTCATAGCTCCCTAAATAGTACATTAATATTTCATTTTTCCTGCATTCCCTTTAATGTTTATCAATTACATTTCAGTCTACCAGTCAATATAATAGCTATAAATTAGTACCTCATAATTTTTTCTCCAGTCAATAGTGAGGTAAAATATTTTTTTCTTCAAATGGCTGTGGATAGCTTTGATTACTAAAAACTGATCATATCTTTTGATCATTTATCAGTTGTGAAATGGCTCTTATTTTTATAAATTTAACTCAGTCCTCTATACATTTGAGAAATAAGGTCTTAATCAGAGAAACTTGCTTCAGTTTTTTTTTTACATTTACTAGTTCTAATTGAATTTCTCCCATCCTATTCCCCATGAACCTATTCCCCCATTTATTCCCTTCTCTCTATTCTTTTATCATGCCCCTCCTCAGGAAGTGTTTGGCTTCTGACTACTCCCCCACTTAATCTGCCCTCTCTTTTATCACCCCCATTTCCCTTGTTCCTTTCCCCTCCTATATTCTTTCAGGATAAGAAAAAAATTTCTATACCCAATTGAGTATGTATGTTATTGTCTATTTGAACCAATTCTGATGAGAGTAAGGTTCACTCACTCCCCCTCACACTCCTCTCCTCCCCTATACTGTAAAGGGTTTTCCTTTCGTCTTTGATGTGAGATAATTTATCCCATTCTAACTCTCCCTTTCTTGTTCTCCAAGAAAATTCCTCTCTCATCCCTTAACTTTATTTTTTTTTATATATCATGCCATCATATTCAACACTCTCCTGTGCCCTCTGCCTATATTTACTCCAAACTAGCCTAATAAGAGGAAAAGCTTTATGCGTTACAAATATCATCTTCCCAGGTAGGAATATAAACATTTGAACCTTATTAAATCCCTTAGGATTTCCTTTTTCCTGTTTACCTTATCATGCTTTTCATGAGTCTTGTATTTGATAGTCAACTTTTCTATTCTACTCTGGTATTTTGATAAAGAACGCTTGAAAGTGGGGCAGAGTCAAGATGGCAGAGTAGAAACAGCTTCCGCCTCCTCTAATTCAAGTAAAAAATGACTCTAGACAAACATTGGAGCTACAGAACCCACAAAATGGCACAGAAAAGCTAACCTCCCACTGAAGACAGACCAGCAGGCCAGCAGGAAGGGGCCAGAACAGCACTCTGGGAGCAGAGTCCAGCCCTGCACAAGCCTGAGTTTTTAGCCTCAGGGCAGCATGACCAGCCACCAGCTGGAGGGACTTCAGATCACCAGCAGCTGTAGCAGTTTCCAGAATTCTCTCTTTTTTTTTTTTTTAAGCAATTGGGGTTAAGTAACTTGCTCAAGGTTACATGGCTAGTCATTATTTGTGCGTGGGTGCTCATTTTCTGAGGCCAGATTTGATCTCGGATCATCCCAACTCCGAGGCCGGCGCTCTTACTCACTGCGCCACCTAGCCGCCCCTTTAGGGCAATTGGGGTTAAGTAACTTGCCCAAGGTCACACAGCTAGGTTTTTGTTTGTGTGGGTTAAGTGTCTGAGGCCGGATCCAAACTCAGGTCCTTCTGACTCCAGGGCCGGCGCTTTACTCACTGCGCCACCTAGCCACCCCAGTTTCCAGAATTCTCAACCAAAAACAAAGTGAGAGATCAGTGTAGACTTTGTGGGAACAGGGAGTTCAGGAGCGTGGTCCGGCCTTTGCCCCCAGGGCAAGAAAGAGCTGAGGTTTTGCAGCAGTACTGCTTCAGAGCTCCTGGCCCGCAGAATGTACAGGGAGCAAGCAACCAGGCTGAGGGGCAATTGCTCTTGCTCTAACGTCATTGGATCTGGATCATTGTTTGGGTGGAGGTGCTGGGGTGTGTGACCAGTTTACCAGAGCTTGTCAAGGCTTCAGAGAGGGAACCCAGCTAATAGCTACAATAGCTGTGAAAACTCCCCTTTCTGGTAGCAGATTATCTGGTGGTATATTATACATATTTTGCTTTCTAAAATAAAATCTGATTCATTATTACAAGTAATCTTTGTCCCTGAGAGACTAAAAAATACAGATCCTTCAAGAGATAAGGGATAAAGGGCATGAAAATAACTTGCTCTACAATTTGTATAATAATCATCAATAATCTTTTCAATTCTTTTTCTTTAAAAATCTTCAAAATTTAATTTATTCCATATGACTGAATTATTTGAAATGATTTCTGATTTCTAAATTATGGTAATTTTCAGTAATTATAGATTAAAAGGCATTATATACTTTAAAGATTTTAAGCCACTTTCCTGGATCTCCATAGAATATCAAATTGTATAATAAAAACAAATATTTAAATTTAATAATTTTGTGATTTTATTCTAAGGTAGGTTTTTATGCAATTATTCTAACTGCTTTTAAAACTGTTTCCTAAAACATCAAAAAGTTTTGATATTTCACTTTGAGAATTATGATTCTAAGGAATCTAGAACACTACTCTAGGTAAACTGATGAATGGACAGATGTGTGCAAGTTAAATAGAGAACATTTTATCTGAATTAGCTTTGTCCTGGAGCAACAGATTTACTAGTTGCATTTATAATCAATATAAATAGAGATCAAAGCTATTCACAATTTTCCTCTAAATAAATTCTTAAAGATTTACCTTCTTCCTTTAGGTAAATTTGTAAGAATTCTTTATAACTTTGTATATCTGTATACTTTTGTAAGCAAATTGAGCCACTGAGTTTGTTAAAGGCCAGCACTGATAATCTGAGAGAAAATTGTTTCAATAAAGAATATAAAGGCAGTGGGGGGACAGAATAAAAAGAAAAAAAATTTTAGATGGTACTGAAGATGCCATCTTCATTTTAGATGTCAAATGCTTTTCCCACTGTAGACAGATATTTTTTAATTCAATAGGATTTACATATAGCTTATTGTATTTGTTTTATTACATATAATAATAAAACTATTACAATAGTGCTTTATTGTACATGTTTATACACATCTATTTTTTTTTCATTTCAAGCTTCCATTATTTATGAACATTTTTATAAGCTATAACTTTAGGGATCTAAACGCGAAATTTAGAGAGGTTTGAGAACTGGACTTGGTATTTCATTTGGCATAGGGACTTCCCAGTTTGTAAATACCCTTTAGCAATGCAGGTGGGTAGTTTTTAGGAGCCTTGACTAGAATATCTTAAGAAATAACATATGTAAAGCACTTTTAAACTCTTAGTAAGATCTAAATGCAGAGGAGATTGAGGAAGAGTAGTAGGAGAAGGAGTAGGAGGAGGACTATGAGTAATATATGACTTGTGCAGGGTCGCACAATCAGTGTACGTCAGAGACAAGACTAAGTTCCATCTCCTCCTTGCTTTTAGGCCATTCCTCTATCCACTACTCTCTATCCAACACTAAAAGACTGCTAAAGAACAATAAAATCTGATTCAATAGTATAAGCAATCTTTATCCCTAAGAGACTGAAAAATAACAAATCTTTCAAGAGATAAGGGGTGAAGGGTATGAAAGTAATTTGCTCTACAAAGAAACTAGAGTCTCCTAATATTTAGTATCTGATTCAGTAGCTCTGAATAGCACAGGCAGCATTTATATGTTCCTCTTTCCAGTGAAATGCAGTAAGATCCATAAAGTTAGTTTCATACTATCATTCTTATTCAATGGCCATTGTTAAAGAAAATCGATAATTTCTGTACATTTTTATTGATTTTGCATTAAAAAGCTATCTCTACATGAAAATGAATGAAGGCACTTGGAAAGCCAATATTGATCTCAGTGTCAGCTAGAGAATGAAATTTAGATGGTGCTTCCATGGAATAGCATAAATGCTTTAGTCAAAAAAGTAGTGTGTGTGTGTGTGTGTGTGTGTGTGTGTGTGTGTGTGTGTGTGTGTGCGTGTGTAGAGACATATTTATAAAATAGCACTGAAGTCATCTTTGCAGTTCAACATATCTACCTGTGCACTATCATTGCACTCATTGTTCCCCTAGGAATCTCCTAGGAATTAGGTAAATTGTAAAACTTGATGTAAGGTTCTGGGATCCTAAAAAGTTAGAGTTACTGAATATCTAAAAGTGCTTAGATTTAGTTGATTAATATCTTTTCTTGACGCTTTGGAATCCATTTTCTAGTCCTAACACTTTATTGAAACAATTTTCTCTAACATTATCCGCACTGTCCTTTAACAAACTCAGTGGTCTTTTTTGAATTTGCATTGTAATCTATCTTCAATAATCTGTAGATAGATGATAAAAAGAAGTATAGATAAGCCCACCTCAGGCTCTCGAGGATTTTATTTTCTATGGGAAAGGTTTCCATGTATTTTGTTGACATCATTTAACTTCATCTTAACAAAAACCTTATGAGAAAACCATTGACATTGCCTTAATTTTCCAGATTTACAAAAAGAAAAAAAAACTCAGAAAATCTGACCTTTTCAGATTATAAAGTTAGTAAGTGTCCAATTTGAGATTCCAATTTTGCTCTTCCTAACTCCAGGTTTTGTACTTAGTGTACATTGCATAGTATATTGTACTTAAATATTAACACTCAGTACCTGATAAAGTAGATACTATGTAAAATAAAAGAGAAGAGTAGTTGAACCAGCTCAAGTAAATACAGAGGAGGTCCTTATTGTAGAAGAAACACTTTTATTTGTTGAGAGGTAGATCCTTTGCTCCATTTCTTTGTCTCTATTTTTCTAGTCTACTTACACTTCACACCCTATGATGTATTCTTTGATCCATTCTTTGTTCTACTTTGCTCTTCTTTGAATAAGAACTTCACTTTTTTGGTTCCTGGCATTTTCATTGCCTGAGTGACATGGCCAGAATACTCTCCCCACTCATCTGGTGAGAAACTCTCCTGGGTTATTTTAAATTCCAGCTAAAATCTCACCTTCTAGAGGAAGTTTTACCAAATCCCTCCTAATTCTATTTGTTGATTACTTCCCTTTTATCCTATATATATAAGTTGTTTGTGCATAATTGTTTAAATGTTGTCTTCCCCATTAGATGAGGAGTTCCTCAAAAGTATGCACTGCTTTTTTTGCCCGTCTTTGTTTCCCCAGTGCTGGGTACGTTAGTAGGTGCTTAATAACTTCTTATTGACCAACTGGTGGCTTCAGATTTTCATGACTTGACCATTATGTCCCAGCTGCCTTTTCACCCTGAAAGTTCCCTCACCTCCTGTGTATGCCTTACCCTGGCACATCACTCCATCTCTTCAGCCTCTTCAAATTAGTGAGTTCTCCCCCCAGTAATTATATACTGGAGAGAGGTTTCAAGAGTGAATTCTTAAATTTTCAGTATGAACAATTGCATCTCAGAAATTGACAACAGCTATAAATCAGGGCTTAATTTATTGTTTTGTTGTCTAGTCTTAAGAAAAAGATGGAAAATATTAATAATACAGGTTAAACTTAAAAGTGTATCATAATACATTGGTATAATAATAATGTTATTACTAAGCTGGTTATTTAACATTTATCAAAATAGTATTGTTCAAAACTTCCATTTTTAGTAAGGGTTCATATAGGTAGTAATCCTTTATATCTCATCTAGCTGTCCTTTTTACTATCTGGACTTTGTCCTCTACACTCCTTTAAGGGTATGCCTCCTTTTTATGCTCTGTCTTTCACATTTTGAATGTAAGCTCCTTGTGGACAGAACCTGTATGTGTGTGTGTGTGTGTGTGTGTGTGTGTGTGATTTAAATTTGTATCCCCAGTACTTATAGGCACATAGTAAGCCCTTAAAATGTTGTTCATTTGACCATTATTAGAGGCAAGATATCAAATATTTGTAAACATGTTGAGATCATCATTACTCTTGGAAAGGCAAAAAAACATGGTAGGAGAAAACATCAAGAAGAATTGTCCCAAGTGTCATTTTGCCATATCTACAGAATCTTTATGATAATGATATAACTGCATAGAAAGAACTTCCTTGATCCCTGATGAAAGCACAAAAAGGGACAGGTAGGCTTTTCCAAATTATGTTCTACATCAAACCACATATTTATAGTACCATAGTTGACTTAAAGGTACACAGAACAAAAGAAGCTTGTGTACTTGTTTTTCAGTTGCAAAAGAACATTTCATTCAGTGGAGCAAAACTTCACCTTAAAGGCTCCCTTCTAACAGGGTATCTTCCATGTTTATGTTAAAAACACATGGGGTTCTTTGACACATAAAGAACAGAAATAACTTTGATAATTCACTGATTTTAAATATTAAGCAAAAGCTAGTTTAGGGAGACCTATTCCTGTCAAAGATATTCACCCATGCCATGGAAAATGTCCTGTAGAATCCAAATGAAAAAATACCTTAGACATAACAAGGTATTCTTTATGCTCCAGATTGAAGAAAATATTATACTGATTATATACAACAAAGACTTCTAAATGAGAATTATATTGATTCAAAAGATTAGAGCCCATAGGAAAAACCAAGGGAAGGATAAAAGTCTATTATACAATGATTTGCATTATGTGGACAACCATAAATTGTGCACATGAACTGAAATTGGGCAGCATGTTAGTATCAGAATTTAATAGGAAAAGGAGAACAAGGTGGATTATATTTTGACAATTGTTTTTAAAGACACCCACTGTTACAAAGACTCTTTTTTTATTGCCAGTATCCTTTCAGTTGTGCTATGTGCCCACAAATTTCCAAGTACTATAGTCTGTGAAGATTTAAAGTTTTAGGTCACCCAAAAGTCAAGGGAGAAAATACTTGGTGGGGATAAGTTCACTGCAGTCTATTACCAATAAGGAATTGTGTGAGGCTGGGAGATAAATGATATTGTCAAGGAAATGTATTACTAGAAAAGGAGATTGAGCAGATAAGTAATAAGACTTAGCAACTGCTGAAGGACAGCCTATGTGGTCCACTGGTGCCCATTCAAAATCAAGATAGTTAAAGTCCCTCATCATATTCAGTCTCTACTTGTGGAGGATTTATAACTTTTCCTCTTCTCCCTGGATTTTCTAGTTACCTTGAACTCACATAATCATAAATTGTAATTTAGAAGGTATTGCAATATTCTGATGCTTGATCCATAAGGAAAATAGCATAGCAAAACAGGAACATCTGGAGAATTTCATTACATGTAAGGAATCCCTCTTCTATTTGGACTCTGCTGGAAATTTTCCATTGCAAAGGCAAATATATTTGGAAACTATATAATCCCCTAACCAAATCCTTATTTGATAGCAATAATCAGTTATTGAACAAAAATATTTCTATTGTTAATATATGTTTAAATAATATTGAATCATTTTGAGATATTCATGAAAGACAACCTAACAAAGAAAGTCTTTTAGGTGATATTTTGCAATACTAAATAAAATATTTTAAAGTCATAACAAACATTAAATATAGTGGAATCTTGACTTCACTACACATTTCCTTTAATAACTTGTTCAAATATGTCAGTCTAAAATTTCACTCTGTATTTTTTTTCTTTAGACTTTGATACAGATTTCAATCTTTGCTCTAACAACTCAGTAGCATAACTGTAAATAGATTACTTATTCAAAAATACTTCTCACCTTGATAACCAACTTGTCACATTGATAAACAACTGTTGAGTCTCAGGTTGACATCAAGGAGGTAGAGAATAAGATCAAGCACCTACTCTGTCCCATGCACTGTGCTAAAAGGCCTTTACAATATATTTTCTCATTTGATCCTTACAACAACCCTGTGAGAATATCTTAAGAGAAGACTAACAGAAAGGAAGCAGTAACCTTGCTAAGCTCCTCCATGAATCCTGTTACTAAACCTTAAAAAGTGAATCTGAACAGATTCTGGAGTGACAAAATCCACTTGGAGACAGAGTGTGGTAGAACCCAGCCCAGGAAACTGCCCAGTGCATCCGGACAGGACGAGCACAGAGCATGCGGGGTCTGCACAGCTCAAACTTAAGAGCAGACAAGCAGACTACACCAGAAAGAGAAGCCCCAGCCTACAGATTCACCAAGGACAAATCACAGTCATCTCACTTTCATCTCACAAGGGGAAAAGAGGAATCATTGGAACTAGGTAGGAGAGTTGGGCCCCCAGTGGAGAAAGCAGCTTCTCCTACAGCTTTTGGCCCCCAGCCTAGAAGATTAGAAACTACCTGCCTGTATAACACAGGGGCTAGAATGGCAAAGTAAATTCTAGTTGCTCAGGTCCTTTCATCCCTCCTTCATGAAGTAGAAAACCCCAAAATAAGTCTCCCACCCAGACTGAAATCCCAAGTTAATGGAAATAGCCTCAGGCTTGGGAGTCTCCAAGAAGGGGTGTAACTGAGACAGCCAGGAGTCTGAAGAGAAGAGAGGGTGGGGTCCCAACAAGCCCCACCTCACCTCACCAACAAAAGCCTGCTTATAGCCCAGGGGTATAGAGGCAGAAATCTGAAGTGGTCAGATCCACCCCCACAGACTACACAGTGGCAATCTACCCTCCTCTCTGACATTCCTGCATTAGCCACAAACTAGCTCATAGCCTGAGAAATTAAAAAATAGGAAATCACAATGGGAAGGAAGGAAGCTGAGAAGGAGAAGGGGAAGGCAAGAAAATCAATCTGAGCTTACATCTCCATGATCTAATAATTTTGGAATTTGGCTAAAATATTTCTTGGAGTTTTCAATTTGGGATATCTTTTAAGAGGTGTCTGGTAGAGTCTTTCTCTAACTATTTTGCCTCTGGTTCTTGGACCTCAGGGCAATTTTCCATGATGATTACTTGGTAGATGTTGTCCAAGCTCTTTTTTTTCATCATGGCTTTCTGGTAGACCAATAATTCTTAGATTATCTCTCCTGGATCTGTTCTCCAATTCAGTTGTTTTTCCAATGAGATATTTTACATTTTCTTCTAATTGTTTAGGTTTTGTTTGACTGATTCTTGATGCCTCATAGAGTCCTTAACTTCAAATAGACTTATTCTAATTTTTAGTGAATTATTTTCCTATACTAATTTTCAAAGTTCATTTCCCATACATTCAGATTTTGTTTTTAGGGAGTTATAGAGAGGATAAGGTGCAGGGTGAGAGCTGTCCCAACAAGCCCCATCTCAGCTGACCCACAGGAGATCCTGAACCCCAGGGGGCTGGAGCCAGCAAGAAGTAACACTGGAACCCCAGGTGTGCCTTCACACAACCATGGGAACCACCAAACATAAGTGCTGCCAGCCACCAACAGCTGAGCCTGCCTGAATTTCAGCATAGGGCCTGGGAGGTAGAATCCTGAAACAATCATACCACCCCTCCCTCACACCTTACAGTGGGAGTTTCAGAGTAATGTTGAGGCAACTCAGAAAGTCCTGGCCTTGGCCTCAGTTTAGACACTCAGAGGACATAGCATACAAAGCCAATAACTAGATCCCTAACTCTCAACATATGAAGGGTGGGTCAAAGCTCTCTATAACTCAAAAGCAGAGATTCACTTCAAAGGCCTGGAAACAGGAAATCACAATGGGAAAGAAGCAAAGTGGAAGAATGAAAATGATTGAATATTTTTAAAGTGAGCCAGAAGAACCAAATTTACAAAAGATCATCAGTTTTTGTTTCTAGGAAAACACAGCCTAACAAGGCTAGAACAATATTTACACACTTTACCAGCACTATCATCTCCATTCACTTCCTGTCTGAGAAATCAACAGAGAACAAAAGACAGGATTTATGTCTGAGAAGTTAACACAGATCAACAGACAGGACTCCTGTCTGAGAAATCAACACAGAACAAGAGAGAGGGCTTCTGTCTGAGAAAGTAACATAGATCAACAGATAGAATGCTGACATCACAAACATTCTCTCAGTTCTGTTTGCTTTTAGCTCTGCTCCTGCTCTTATCTGCTTCTTCTTGTTCTTCCCTTTTTGCAAGTTGTGGGCTCCTATGTGATTACATTCAGTCTATTAAGGGGCAGGGAAGATCTTTAAATTCCCTTAGATATATTACCAAAGGGAAGATCTACAAGCTACCTTAGGCCTATTAAGGGCAATAAAATGTATACTGTTTCTAAGAAAAGACTCTTGATATAATCAAAGGGGAGGCCCAAAAGCAATTGAGTAACTAAAACTCAATCCAAAAAAACAGCAAAAATCCTATTTTGCTTGCCATTACGTACTCCCATCTTTTTGAGAACTTGCCATACTTTTTTTGCGACCCACAGTCAAAGGTTTAGTGTAGTCAATGAAGTAGAAGTAGAATTTTTTCTGGAATTCCCTTGCTTTCTCCATAATCCAGCAAATATTGACAATTTTGTTACTAATTCATTTTCCTCTTTAAAAAAAAATTAGTCTGTACCAAAATCAAGTCTAAATGGGTGCATGATCTAGGTGTAAAGGATGACACTGTAAGCAATTTGGGAAAGCAAGGAATAGTTTACCTGACAGATCTGTGGAGAGGGGAAGACTTTAGGACCAAACAAGAATTAGAGAGCATTATAAAACGCAAAATGGATAATTTTGATTACATTAAATTGAAAAGCTTCTGTACAAACAAAGCCAATGTAACCAAGATCAAGAGGGAGATAGGAAATTGGGAAAGAATTTTTACAACTTGTGTCTTGGATAAAGGACTCATTTCTAAAATTTTTAGAGAATTGAACCAAATCTATGTGAATATAAGTCATTCCCCAATTGATAAATGGTCAAAGGATATGAACAGGCAGTTTTCAAGAAAGAAATTAAAGATATCTATAAACATATGAAGAAATGCTCTAAATCACTATCGATTAGAGAAATGCAAATCAAAACAACTCTGAGATACCACATCTCTCCAGTCAGATTGGCTAAGATGACAAAACAAGAAAGTGACAAATGCTGGAGAGGATGTGGACAAATTGGAACACTAATACATTGCTGGTGGAGTTTTGAACTTATCCAACCATTCTGGAGAGCAATCTGGAATTATGCCCAAGGATTATAAATAATTTCATACCCTTTGACCCAACAATACCACTTCTAGGGTTATATCCCAAAGAGATCATAGAAGTGGGAGAAAGACCCATATGTACAAAAATATTTATAGCAGCCCTTTCTGTGGTTGCAAAGAATTGGAAACTAAAAGGGTGCCCATCCATTGCGGAATGGCTAAACAAGTTGTGGTATATGAATGTAATGGAATATTATTGTGCTATAAGAAACAAGGAGGTGACGGATTTCATAATTACCTAGAGAGACTTATACAAACTGATGCTTAGCGAGAAGAGTAGAATCAGAAGAAATTTGTATACAATCACAGACATACCATATCTGTGATGACCAATTATGACAGCCTGGACTCTTTTCAGCAAAGCAGTGATATAAGTCAATCCTGAAAGACTCAAGAAAGAGAGAAATGTGCCATCCAGAGATATAACTAGAAAGAACTGAGCCTGAATCCTGATGGAAGCAAATTAAATGATCTTTTTTCTTTTCATTGTTTGGTTTTATTTCTTCTTTACCATCTTTCATCCCACCTAGTACAATACGCCTTTGTAATTGGAATAATGTCTAATATGAATGCATTTGCAGATCCTATACTGGACTATATGCTGTTGTGGGGGAGGGGGGAGGGAAGTAAAGGAAATTTGAAAATCAAGGAAATATGGAATTGAATCTTGTTAACTGAAACTAAACTAATAAATTAATTAAAAACAACAACAACAACAATAACAAAACAACAGTCTGTTCTTCTGGTAATCCTCAGTTCACATATTCCTGAAGCCTAGCTTACAGAATCTTAAGCATAGCCTTGCTGACTTGAGAAATAAGCAGTGATTGTTCAGTAAATTTGAACATTCCTTGGCATTGGTCTTCTTTAAAATTGTAATTTAAACTGATCTTTTCCACTCTCATGATGAGTGCTGTTTTCCAAATTTGCTGGCACATTGAGTACAGCACTTTAACAACATTATCTTTTAGGATTTTAAATACCTATACTGGAATTCTGTCATTTCCACTAGCCTTATTGTTAGCAAGGCTTCCTAAGGCTCACTTGACTTTATTCTCCATGATGATGGTTCTGGATGAGTATCTTTCTTGAGTAGTTCTTCTGTATAGTCTTGCCAGTTAATCTATTCTACTTTTAAGTCCCTGCCATGTTTTGTTTTTTATCATGCCTATTTTTTTCATGAAATGTTCCTTTGGTAACAGTAAATTTTTGAAGAGATATCATTTCTTTCCCATTCTATTATTTTCTTCTTATTTTGTATTGTTCATTTAAGAAAACATACTTATCTCCTTGATATTCTCTGGAATTCAGTATTCAGTTGGGTATATCTTTCCCTTTCTCCTTCCCTTTTCATCTTCCTTCTTTCCTCAGGTATTAGTAGTTGTATCCCTGGTGCTTAACAAAGTGCTTGATGCTTTTTCATTTATTCTTCCACTCATTCATCCTAATCACCCTCTTCTGAATGTGATTATTTGCTACTTTTCTTTTTAAAATGGTACTCAGAACAGAGTTAAAATGTAACAGTCCAAATGTATTCTATCCAAGGTAGGATAGAAAAGGACTTCAATCTTGTGCTTTCTGGAAGCTATTTTCAATTAGTGCAGTCTAATTTCTTTTAATTCTATTTTTTTCCTGCCATGCCATAATATTGAATTTATGTTAAGATTTCAGTCTATTAAATGTATATCTTCATTATTATTGGAAGATAAACTCTTTGAGATACATGATAGAGGAATGAATGCTGGATTCAGAGGCAGAATGCTTATATATCCATCTTGTATCTGAGCCACATAATCTGTGGCCATGGGAAAATCACCATATTCTTTCTGTACCTGAGGATAACTGGCTTGTGATGTTCTCTTTAGCTTTAATCCTATAAATTAGCCAACTTTTTTTTTTTTACCATGTTGTCTGTGGGTTTTGTTTTACCTGATATCCTGAGTAAATATCTAGAAATTATCAGTATAATAAATTATAAATTATTAGAAATAAGCACATATTTATTTGATATAACACCCTACTGAGTAGTAGTAAGGCAGGGATTTGGGGTTGTGAAGAGAATAAAACAGACATTAATAAATTATTGACAAAAAAAGATGTTGCACACATTTTTGTGCTATGGTTAATCTGTTTTTTCAAAGTGCATACTTGCCCATAAATAATCAAAAAATTCTGGAGCCATCTGATGATTTAAAATAAGTGGGGACTGAATAACAATATGATTCTCTATATACTTTCTCATCTTCATAAATCATAACACTTGAATAATAACATAGGGATTAAAAATTTGAAGCAAGAGAAGATTCCTCTAAAATGGTGTTACTGTCATTGAATGCATTTGGGTAAGCTGCAAATTGACACATCAACACATAACATGACCTTCTTGATGGAATACTGCTCTTTGAATCTAAAGAAGAATTTTCCTCTTTTTTTGTTTTTTAATGTTTTTGCATAAAGTGATAAAATTGTTTTAAAATGGCCCTATACTTGAATCTAAATTGAGTTTAATGGCCCAAATGATGATACCTAGACCATCAGTGTCTCATATGATAATGAATACCATGTGTAGGGTATATTGGCTGTGTTTCAACCTTTTAATAATATATTATTGAACCACTGAGAGGTACTGATATCTTGGGCCAATCCAACACACAGGAATTCTCTCTCTCTCTCTCTCTCTCTCTCTCTCTCTCTCTCTCTTTCCCCTGTGTATACACTGATATATTCAAGGGACACTCAAAAGACGGACATAGTATGTGCTCAAAATATAATTATTATTTGTGGTGAGCCAAAGAGGCCTGAGCCAGGACTTCAGATAATTACCCTGATATCAGTGGACCTGAACAACAAAGACCTCTTCGAGATTCGACTTTTCAGGAAGTCAGATCTGGAGTTCTTTTGACATGGGTTACACTTACAAGGATGGTATTTGAGTTCTGAGGCTTAGAGGCTCTTCCCCAAAACTATTAGTTGTCCAAAACATTTGCAGGAAGTCAGTTCTTATGCAGATGTTCTTGATGATGCAGCCTTGGCCATTAGGCTTTGAGGCCTGCTCTCAGAGCATCCTTTCAGATGTAACTGACTGAGATAACTGCCCAAGACTCTATGGCACCTAGGAAACAATAGGCCTTATTACCATGCTACTTCCAGGATACAACAGACTAAGATAATGATTCCTCTTCCTTCCTGTCCTTTGTCTCTTTGCTCTATAAAAACCTTTCCCTGAGTATCAATAAATGGAGTTCATGGTTCTTCCTTGAGCTACCCACATGGCCTGGCCATTTCTTATTCACGTCTCCGAATCATGCTAAGTGCTGGACACTGAGCAGCCCATGGCAATTATTCTATAAGGTTCAGTAGAAGCCAATAGAGAAGGATTGGGCAGAAATGAAGACTGGATGAGGCATGATACAAGGTGAAGTATAATTTTGAAGTAGAAGAGTTTTGTAGCAATGGTGAGGTATAGATTTGAGGACATGGGAAAGGGTTGTTCCTACAAAGATCCCTATGGGTAACAAAGATGAGGGAAGCAAGGAACGGAAAGGTAGTCTGAAGGAAAAGTTTAGTGTTTGTAACAGTGAAGATATAAAAGTAAAAATCATTTCCTTAAACTTCTATTTATTATATTTTCCCAAAGGAGGTAAATTTGGAATATTGGAAAGAGAATCTGCCTCAAACCCAAGAAACTCTAGATTCAAGTCCTATCTCTGACATGTACTGGTTATATTACCCAGGACATGTCCTTCACTTTCCTAGTGCTCTAGGCAACTATTTAAGACAATTGGTTACTTTGTAAGGAAGGTGCTGACCTACAATAGATGAGGTTTCCTAAACCAAGAACAACATACCTAATCAAAACAAAACATTTCATCCCATAGGCATATTTTTATGATTTTTTTTCAATTCATGATATTGCTTTTAAAAAGGAGTGATATGGCCCCCAAGCCAGGTCACTGGTGATCGTCGCCACAGCCCACTGCCTGACAGGGTCTGCTTGGGAGCCTCCACTAAGTTTTACATCATCATAAGAAGAACAAGCAATATGGCAGCAATCCCGTCCAGTGGTTCACTTGTAGCAACCCATGACTACTACTGAAGGCGTTTGGGTTTCACCTCCAGCAACAACTCCTGCGGAAGTGCTGAGTACACTGGGGAAGTGATCCCCCACCATCCTGGTCTTCCTAAATCAGACCCAGGCCACTGGTGGGCAAGCTTCTTCTTAGGCAAGTTGAGTCATCCATTCATGACAACTGTATTGGAATCCCCAGAGCACTCAGGAACTTTCCGGGTTGCTCAGGGCAAGATCACTTGTGACCTGGCTCTGGAGGCCATGAGGAAGTGGCATGTCAGGGAGCCCAACAAGACCAGCACTGGGCCTTCTGCATGAGCAGCAGTACCCTCCTTGCTGCTCCCCCCCCCTTCTGAAGTGTGCTAAGCATCAGAGCCCATTTCCCCCTTCCCTTCCCTCCCTTCTCTTCCCTCTCCCACCTATTTCTTTAGAATAGATAGGCTGCATAAGTATAGAAGTAGTTGTGGGGTGTGTGGTTCTTTTTTTTTTTTTTTTTTGAGGAAAACAAAAGCAAAACACCAAAAAAACAAGTAAAGGAAACCACACTGCTATTTTGGTTTTTTACTATCTGAATCACCTATGTGCTTTTCGGCAGCCTCAGTAACCTGCTTACTTTGTACTCAACTGAAACTAATAAACTTTGAGCAGCCTTTAAAAAAAAAGGAGTGATATGGAATAAATGTTATTTTTAAATGTAGAACATATACAGCTTCAAAGTACAAAAATGTTTTCTGGGATACTGCTTATAGGATTTTTAAATGTTTATTATTATTATTATTAATTTTATTAGGAATACATATTACCACTACCAAAAATAAGAATGCAAAATAAATACAAAAAATGTAGATTCCCCATCCTGGTCATCCCATTGCTCTTCTATAAAAATAGATTCTCTTCTAATCATTCTTCTGCTTTTAGAATGCCTTTAATTCTTCTGTTCTTGGGGCAAATCTAGAGGATGAACACTGGGAGTATTCCTGTCATTCTCTTCTAGCCTACTAGGTGTTGCTGTTGTAGGACCTGGCTAGCCTCTCCCTTCTCCCTCATTGCTTCCTCCACTAATCTGTTTCCCTGACCTTCCTTTTAATCTACCTCTCTCCTTTCATCTAAGTTTGGAGTAAACTATTAAACTCATATGCTCATGCAAACATAAGCACAAACACAATGACAAATCCATATAATGGACAGATAATGATACACAGATTCCATTTTAGGAGTATTTCCCTTTTGAGAGATTAATTAGATTGTTAGTATAATACACATGATAATTAGCTCATTTTAAGCCTCTGAGGCTATATAATAGCCCTTAAGTCCATGTGGTTGGTTTCCACCTTTGCTACTTCAAGGAATTCATATTAGAAGAAAAAGATAGATTATAGCCGCCTTGCCTCTCAGCCCCAGAGACAGGGCTAATTTCGGGGGGCCTGGAAGGGTCCGGTCCAAGGTTGGGAGCAGAGAACTGCCCCTCCCCCCTTCCCCAGCAGGCCCTCAGGCCGTGCCCCCCTACTCCCCCCCTTCCAGTGGTCTGGCGTCCTGCCCGTGGTCGAAAGCCGTCAAGCTTGGGCCCTCCAGTTCTGCGGGGAGGGGGGAATGTGGGAAGGAATCAGTGAACAAGTGAAAGAGTGAATGAAGGGATGTACAGAGGAGCGAGGAAACCAAAAAAACGTTGAATGAGTGGATGTGCGGCCCTACAGAGTTGGAGCTGCCCGTTGTTTCCGGGTCGCAGATGCCAGACCAGCCTGTTGCCAAGGCCTGGCCAGAGGTCTACACGGCAGTCCCTCCTCCGCCTCCTCCTACAAGTATGTGAACATGAAGGAGGCCATCATGGACATGAAGTCAGTGACTGACCGGCCAGCCCAGACCCTGCTGTGGACAGAGCTCTTCCGGCAATTGGGGTGTTACCTGTTCCGGGAACTGCCATCATCACTATCCTTTGGAGAAGGTCCCGCTGAGCCCGCGCTTCCCGGGGGGGGGAGCACACTAGAGGCTCCATCCTTGGGGAGGAGCTGTCTATGGCCTGCAAGCTCTGGTAGGCCAAGTGCCTGGCCTAGCCTTCACTATCAAGGCTGAGCCCAGGGAGGACCGCAGCCAAAGAACGACCTTCTGTGACATCGCTGTGACCAAGTGCATCTGCTGTGCCTTGTGCCAGGAAGCCTTCCCTTGGACGCCATCATGGAGGGCCCCAACTTTGAATTCTCCACTGAGACCCAGGAGGAGCTGCTCTATAACAAGAAGCTTCTCAACAACAGAGACAAGTGGGAGGTGGATTTACTGCACCTGTGAAGTCCGAGCTTCCCCCACCACTCTCTTCCCACCCAGTCTGGGCAGAGGACAGCAGCCACCCTCCTGTCTGGGCCCCTGGAATAAAGCCTACAAACGTGTAAAAATGAAAAGAGATTATAAGTACAACTGATGAGGTATAGGGTTTAGGGGTGCTGGAGACCCCAAAACACCAACACTCTGGTCCTGCTGTGTGGGGTACAGAGACCCTAACCCAAATAAATTGATCACTCCGAGACCTCTCAAAGTGAAGGTAGAAAGATTTATTAGAATCTCATGAGAAGCACGTGGTCCAGTCATTGGCATAGTGCCCAAAGAGAGGAGGCCAAGGTACAGAAACTAAAGCTGGGTTAAATAAGCAAGGGTTACTTGCCCCTCCCAAACACTAACCTAATTATTACTAATGAGGCTCTAATTCTGTTAGATAATATACATAATACATGAGGTCCACTAAGCAAGCACAGTAACAACCTCTTCAGATTAATAAAGGTCCTCTTCAGTGATATCTATAGTCGTTCAGAAGAGAAAAGTGATATCATCCAGGAAATGGGGGACAGTTATAAATTATCAGACCCCATAATGAAAGTGTGAAACAAGATGTAGATAGCCTCCTCACTATTCTCATCAAAACAACATTTTACAAGACTTTAAATAAGACTTCTAGAATGTTTGTGGAAACTTTATGAGTACTTAGGAAAGTCATAGAAAATAATTGCACAGGATGAATACCTATGAATGATGACATAATCTGCATCTCTGGTAGGTGAATACATCTGTGATGTCTTGGATTACACAAAGAATGATACTGGTTTAGCAGGTAAGATTAAAATAAAATTAAAGGAAGGCAAGGGAATATGGGTAAAACATATTAGTCCAAGCTAATAATGATCGTTAATAGCCATCTGTTTTTTTAAATTCAGCAATTATCCTTGTTTGGTCACACAAATAATTTGGAATTTCCTTTCTGATTATTTAACATTTAGTGAAGTATTAAATGAAGCTCTACTAATGGGGGTAGAGGAATAAATATATGTTCTATTAGAAAACTAATTTCATTTGCATAAGCATGAAAAACAAATTATATTTAGGAAACTGAAAATTTTAGATATTTTGAGTTTATTTCTATTTGTGATGAATTCGTATATTAACGTGACCTATATTAAAGTGACTTAAATACTATCATAAACTAAATCTTTTGGACTTGAATCCAAAAGCATTTCATTAGGCTGAATGAATCTCATAAAAACTTTATAGAATTATTAATTCTACATATCTTGCTTTGTACCATGAGGGATAATTTGCAATGAAGTTGTCCTTTGTCTCTCACACTTTTGAAAAGGGACAGGGTCAAAGTAGAGAAGAGAAGAAGTGGGGGATGGGATAGGATGGAGGGAAATATAGGCAATCTTTCACAATATATCCACTATGGTAATGTTTTGCGTAGCTACACATGTACAACCTATATTGAATTGCTTATCTTCCCAGTAAAGGTGGGTGATGAGGGAGGAAGAGAAAGAATCTAGAATCCAAAGTTTTAAAATCAAGTGTATAAAATTATTATTATTATTATTATTATTATTATTATTATTATTATTATTACTACTTACATGCAACTGGGAAATAATATATACAGGCACTGGAGTATAGAGATTCATCTTTCCCAACTGGAAATTTGGAGGGGGTATAGGGAAGGATATAGGAGAGAGCAGATTGGGGGACGGGGTATACAGCAGCATCCCTGTTTTGGCATGGTGGGTACGGGAAAGATGGGGAGAGATTTTTTTTAACTCAAAATCTTGTGGAAATGTATGATGTAAACTAAAAATAAACATAAAATTTAATTATAAACAAATAAGGTTATATAACCATTAGCTTGCTTCTACCTGTTACTCTTTCCCTGGCAGATGCTTTTTGAGCAACAGGGGCAGAGGGCCTTTTCTCATGTGAAAAAATGAGGTCCTTTTCTGATTTCAGACTCAGACTCTGAACTCTTTCATCTCACAGTATCATTAGTGAAAATTTGATATTGCCTTTTCCCTCATATAATTCACAAACACCATCATATGATTTCCTAAGTACTATCATTGTCCAATTCTTATCAATTACAATTCATCTGAAAAACACCTGATTTTAAGGATCCAAGAAAGGCCATATGATTCAAGATATTTCTGTCTTCAACATATCCATGAGAAAATACTTTTTGAATAAATAGTAAGGTCCCATGAGAGTAAAAGATTTATCAATCATAACAAAAATAAACAGGGTAGCAGATCTTAAGAAACAAGTACCAGGACACCTAGTCACAGTCAACATTCTTTTGTTTTAATCTACATTCAAGAAAGGGCGATTAACTACTTACACTTCAGTGCTGAGGAAAGATAAACTGTTCAGTACTTTGCTGGATCTTCTTCCAAGTCACCTGGAACAATATGAGTATCCAGCAAAGGATTTTCCCAGGTCTCCTCTACCTTCCATTTTCCATTTCTACAGTGTTGCTTGGTCATCTTAATAGCTCCCATGGATTCATTTATAACCATCATCTACATGATTCTCTTTTGTATTTGTCTGGGCCAAGTTCCCTCCTGATCTCATGTTTCATCACCAACTCCTTATTAGACATTTGGAAGTGGATATCTCATATGCATCTCAAACTCAGTATGTCCAGAAAAGAACTTATATTTCTACCTAAATCTTCTCCACTTCCAAATTTCCCTTTTCTTCTCAAGGACAGTTATTTTCCTGTACATAGGCTCACCAACTTGAATTCATCCATAAGCCTACACTAACCCTGATATGCCAAGACTTCTCATTTCTACTTTCACAATACCTCTTTACTCACATAATCACCACTTTGGTGAAGACACTCATCATCTTATGTCTAGACTATTGAAATTTTCTTCTGTATAGCTTCCTGGCCTCAAGTCTCCCTTAGCTCCAATCCATCCTCCACTCGCCTATGACTGATCTTTTTAAAGCATGTCTGCTGATGACACTCTGCTTCTTAATGGACTTCAATAGATCTCTATTACCCCCAGGAACAAATATAAAATCCTCTGTTTTGATTTGAAAGCCCTTATCTGAAATTCACCACTATGCCCCCAAGTGATTAATATTTTCCCAAACCCCATCCTGCTCTTTTTATTCTTTGTCAATTATAATGTAAGCTCCTTGAGGAGAGGAGCTGTCGTGCTTTTTGCTTTTATTTGTATCCCCACTATCTAACATAGTATCTGGCACTTAGTAAGCCCTTAACAAATGCATGTTGCTGCCTATCTATACCAAATGAAACTTTAATGCTCATATATTCCAACCTCACCTTTTTACCAAAGAAGAAACCGAGGATCAGACAAATAAGTATATTTCCTAAGAATAGAGTTCTTGTTAGTGAAAAAATTTATCAAGTGCCTATTAAATTTAAGGTACACTGTCACAGGTGCTAGTAATCCAAAAACAAAAATGCAATATCCCTAACTCGGAAAGAGCATATATGATAATATGTAATATATGTACAACTATCTAAATTTAAAAAGGGAGTATGTTCAAAATAATTTCAGGTGTTGCATAATCTGGGGAAAGTTATCTTTAAGGAAGTAACACTATAGCTGAGCGTCTTCTCTCTACACCAGATCCTTAGATATTTTATGTACATTAATGTGAATTGCATTGCCCTAATATATTTTATTAACACATGCTTTCATTTCCAAAATTTCTGTTTCATTTTAATAGTGGCATCTTCACATTGCTATGCTTTTCTCCTTTCATAGAATCCCAAAATCCTCAACATAGAAAGCACTCTGAAGGTCACTTAGTTCAATATATGCCCAAAGACAAATTTCTTGCACAAAATAGTCAAGTGATCATTTATATTTTATTAGAAGACTCCCAGTGAAGGAGAACCAACCACCTCCCAGGAGTCTTTCCTTCTTTTTGTGATAACCTCTAGTTACTAGGATATTTTTCCCCTTTATAAACACCCTAAATTTGGTTATTTTCAATTTTTACTTACTGATTTGAGTTCTGTCATCTGGGTCTAAGAAAGAATGATTATGAGTTGTCCAGACATTCCTTCTCCAGTATTCAAAGCAAATGGAAATACAGATATAGCTGTCAGAAAAGGGGGTGAATATGTAGTTATTAGTTCTGGGAGACATCTGCAGAGAAATAATAGGTAAAAGTGTGGAAGTGAAGGAATCACATTAAGTAAAGGGATATAGAAATAATTAAGAAGATGACCAAAGTAAGACCCTTAAGAAGACACAAATTAAAGACGTGGATAGAGAAAGTAATGAATGACATAGAGAATATACAGTTAGAGAGGTAGGAGATCAAGAACAACCTGCCTCATAACTCAGTTTACTCTCTGGATTTCTCCTCCTTACTGTCTTCTCAGCCTGGAGAACCTTCACTATGAGTCCACATTCTCTTAATTGGTGATTTCCTCTCCCTTATATCAGGACATGCTCATTTCACTCTCAAACTTCACCGCCTTGTCAAATGATTCTTCCCACCTTCTGCTTTTCTCCTTTATGCTTACATATATATATATATATATATATATATATATATATATATACATATATATGTATTTTTTTTTTGCTTTTTGGAGGGCAATTGGGGTTAAGTAACTTGCCCAAGGTCACACTGCTAGGTTTTTGTTTGTGTGTGCTTAAGTTTCTGAGGCCAGATCTGAACTCAGGTCCTTCTGACTCCAGGGCCGTTGCTCTACTCACTGCGCCACCTAACTGCCCCCTATGTTTATATTTTTAAGTTCTTGGAGATAGTAACCATCTGCTTCCCTTTTATTTTTATCCCTAGCATCGTGTCAGGCACACTGTAAATACTTAACAAACTCTCTTTCTACCTTCTCTCTCTCTCTCTCTCTCTCTCTCTCTCTCTCTCTCTCTCTCTCTCTCTCTTTCTCCCCCTCCCCTTCTTTTCCTCTCACTCCCCCTCCATCTCCTTATTTTTTTCTGAAATCATAGATATGCTTTCATATTGAAGTAAGACTAGTTGTCAACATTATCTTAATGTACAGGAAATTAATCAGGGGCAGAGTAAAGAAGTCAGTTGGAAAGGCAACAAAAAAAGAATGGGTATTGAGAAAAAAAGAGAAAGTTTCAGTATAGGCAAGTTTTTCATGCAATTTAGAAATTATGGGGAAAGAGATAAAACAACTAATTTAAAGAGGTTAATGAAAAGTGTACCCCTGCCCCAGGAAAGAAGCAATGTAAGATGGATAAGAAAAAGCAGGTGAACCCTAGAGTAAGATCCTTATAATCCATGAAAGAATGTCAGCCAATCAATCAATATTTATTAAACACCTATTATGTGGCAGGCACTATTTGCCAGGTTCTATGTGCTATGCACTAGAGATAAAACAAAAACAGATCCTACCCTAAAGAACTTAACAATCTAACAGGGGAAACAACATAGAAAATCTATGTACAGCTATGGGATCAAACACATAGGTAACAAGATTAGCCATAATGAATACTGTTGATGTTTTTGCTAGTGTTTTTGAGCAGTTTTGGGGAAATGAGTAGATCTTAAGTATATTCACAATAGATACATCTTGGTTGAATGTGAAATTTCTATTTAGAATTCCTACAAAGGATCTTTTTCTGGAGATGGTATAAAAAGTAATAAATATAATGAGTTATTTGAGTGTTTTATGATTATCATTTCTATCAGTGAGAGGGGAGGAGATATTTTCTATAAGTATTGGAATTATAGTTGATGTATTTGAAGAGAGCAAATATTTAGAAAAATTATTTTGAGGAATGAATCAGGGTGTTAATAAAGTTTGAACAGCAGAGATGTTGAACAACATTGAAGATGTTTTACACACTATAAATATATTGTGGGTGAAATCAGCTCTTTTATATAGTATTATCAAACTGTGCTCTGTTAACTCTAGAGGAAGACTGGAGAGATCAACATGGTGAGACGTATGCATTGATGAGAATACATTAGAAAATAAAGTTGAGCCAGAGAAGCAATGATTATAGTTAACAGTATATCAGTCTGGCAAAATGTGAGATCAGGCCTACAGACTAGTGAATCAAAAGATAGAAAGAAAGGCTAGAATAAAGTGGATAGATTTAGAGCTAGAATTTTTTTTTTTGCTTTTTGGAGGGCAATTGGGGTGAAGTAACCTGCCCAAGGTCACACAACTAGGTTTTTTGTATGTGTGTGTGTTGTGTTTGAGGTCATATCCGAACTCTCGTCCTTCTGACTCCAGGGCTGACGCTCTACTCATTGTGCCACCTTCATGCCCCTAGAGCTAGAATTTTTATAAGAATTTAAAAATAGAAAGGGAATTGTGATCAGAGACTAGAATTTCAAAGTCCAAGATCTTTGAGAAAGTGAATGTTTAAGTTATGAGCATAACAGAATTTATTAGGAGTGGCTGTAAAAAAGATTGTTGGATCTGAGGATATTGCCATATCATTTGCTCATGTTGATAGAGTTTAACATGAATATTGAAGTTCCCTCAGCATGATGGCAAAGGATAAAATGTCAGGGAAGTTAAGGAAGTTAGTGGAAAACCTAGAGATTGGTAAATAACACCAATAAGGATGGAGAGAGGGTAACATAAACAGATTTCATGGAATTTGAAAGAAGAAAGGTCAGTAAGGTAGAGTGGTAAAGGTATGGTCTGAGAATTAATGAAGATTGAAGATTTTTGCCTTCCCTTCTTTCTAGCTGGGTGAGTTGAGGAGTATGAGAGAGAAAAAAAATAAATGACCTCCAATGAAAAATGTTATAAAAATATTATATCAGCAGGAGGAAGTTAGACTTTGATTATGTGAAGAAGAGGGAAAGGATGCTGCTTGAAAATGTTAAAGATATAAAAATGTATATTGAAAATAGAGCTCAGGATTCTTAAGGGAAGAATGACATGGGATGGAAGATAGGCAAACCAAGTTGCATCAGAACTGATTGAAATGGGGATTGAGGTTAATGAAAAGGTAGAATCTTCATGCCAGTTATAACTAAGGCAATGAAACTGCTCAAGCAGTATTGGGGAATGAATACAATGTAGGTAGACTGGGGAGTGCTGTATGGTCAGACCATCAAAGTAACTCAATAGCTCTAATTCTAGTCATGATTTCAACTAACTGGTGAATTGCTTCAAGTCCACTCATTGCTCTTTTTTCTGTGTTGAATTATTTTTTCTCCACGTACAAAGCTATATGGCACTGAAAATAGGGCACTTTGTCTGGAGTCAGGAATCCATCCCCCTCCTCTCCTTCCTTTCCTTTCTTCTTTCTTCCTTCTTTCCATCTGTTCCTCAGTACAGCTTTCCTGATTTTTGACTGTTCTATCTCAACCTTATCCAATCAATGCCCTAGCTATATTTCTTGGTCTTATATCTTGTCTCTTTACTTTTCAGACTTATTCTCTGATATACCCTGTTGATCTCATTATAGCCAAATGCTGTTTCTTCCTTAATTCAGATGAAATCTTCCACACATTAATTCATGAATGGCTCCTGAATGAAATGTCTCCTACCCTCAACTTGCAAAATATTTATTTCTCTGATACTTCTATGTAACTACTCTTAACCCTGTCAGCCACCAGACTCTGGCTTCTGGTTATATCATTTCACACATTACTACAAATTAGTTTATCATACCATATCCAAAAGACAAAAAATAAGAATACAATTCTTTATGAGAGAGTGAAACAAGGATAATAATGTATTTGGTGTCTTGGTTAAGAATGGAATATTTTAAGAAGAGTCTAGAATAGAACAGTTTCAAAAATGAAGAATAGAGGAAAATGAATTTTAATAAACTTCACTTTTTTGACAACTTTACTTGAGAGCATTCCTTCCTAGATTATGTGGATTCCTTTCCTTTGAAATATAATATTTTAAATTCATAGACATATTTAAAATAATCTAAAATATGCTATACAGGATACAAATAGCTTCCAAAAATTATTCTAGGATATGAGGAACCAATTTGAAATAATACAAGTGCTGAAAGTAATTATGAATTCAATAAGTCATTTAATGCCTGAGGTTCAACAGCTTGTATGTTGCTAGATCTGAATTATATAGTGACAGATGTTGGAAATATTTATGGTGACAAAAAATCCAAAGACTGAGATATGTATAAAGATTTATATTCTAGATATAGCTTCTCTCCCCTAATAGTGTTATACTCAATTAAAATGGAATAAAAGGGTTAATTGATAATAGTAATATTATCAACAATTGGTAATTATGAAATTTCCCCAATACATCCTAAGTGATTTGTAGATAGCCATCATAATTAAAAAGGTAACCTTAAAAGTAGAGGTATCTTTAATAACCTAGGTAGATCAACCAAAGTGGGAGAAAATGTTGAATTATAAGGGTATTGTCCTTGTTTCTTTTTAATCAACTGCATTTTTTTGGAGGAGGGAAGACAAGGCAATTGGGGGTTAAGTGGCTTGCCCAAGGTCACACAGCTAATTTTTTGTTTTGTGTCTGAGGCTGGATTTGAACACAGGTCCTCCTGACTCCAGCGCCAGTGCTCTATTCACTGGCCACCTAGCCACTTCTACTCAACTGCATTTTCATTGTAATGAATTATATGAATTGTTATTTGTGATAATGAATTATTGAAGAAACAGGTGTTGTTCTAATAGTGCACTAGATTTTGGAGTCAGGATGTCCTGACTTTATGTCCTTCTCAAAAAAAAAAAAAAATTATAGTCATGGGCAAGTCACTTCAAAATGTCAATTTCCTTATCTTTAAAATAGGGATAATCATAGTTGTAGTACTTACCTCATAAGGTTGGTTGAAGATCAAAAGATAATGAATTTACTTATTCATTATGTATTTATTGTTTAGTTAGGTCCGTTTTTTTTTGTTTTTTCATTTGTAGCTATTGTTATTTTAAACTAGGTCTCCATCTCACTCATATTAGAAGTGCAATGACTATTCCTGAGTCAATCCCATTGTTGATTTGTACAGTTTTTTTTTTGTTTGTTTTGTTTTGTTTTTTTAACCTGCTCCATTTCCATCTCAAACTGTTTCATCCTTCTGTGATACCATGGTGACTCCTATATCCCCTGAGACTCTCCATATTGGTTCTTGAATTAGTGTGGACACTGGATTAGCTTTAGCTATCCAAAAGCTTAGAACTCCTGAGCTCAGGCAATCAAACAGCCTCAAAATTCCAGCAGCAGAGATTATAGGCCACCATAAATACAGTGTATGTATCTACATTAATTTCACTATTAATACCTGTATGAAAATAAGTTTTAATAGTTCATAAAAATTGATTGAGAGAATTTTATCAGACTACAGTTATAATATTCTTTGCCAGCCAGGCTCTTAATCTACTGAGAAAGCTAGATCTTGACTGGTAGATCCATAGTATCAATGCTAATTCTCAAAGTACAGACAGAAAGCCCAAGGATATAGTTCAGATAAAGTTAAAATATTAATAGGAATGTGATTCACAGATGCTGATGTGCTCTTATCTCTCCACATACACATTTAACATTTTCCTATAAAGTAGCATTAGACTGGAATGATGGCCTTAGGGCTTTGGGCTGCAATGATTCTTAGAGAATGTACTGGAGAGGCTTCATCAAAAATCCTCTTAGGCTATTACAAAGTGGCATATTTAATTCTGATAATAGATAGTATAGTCTGTTGTCAAATGCTTTAGACTGGGAATAAGTGTGCATGTTTTTAATTCCTCTAATTTGGTTAAGAAAATTCCTCCTGTGTCAGCATTATTTCCTTAACTGATGAATTGTTAGCAAGAATCAATCGGATCATAGATTTAGAGTTATAAGGCACTTAAGATATTATATAATCTAGCCTTTCATGTTATGGATGAGGAAACTGAGATCTGGAGAGATTAAGTGGCTTATGCAAGGTCACATAGGTAGTATTAGAGGTTTTGACTGAAATTCCTATCCTATGAACACAAATCTAGTATTCTTTTCATTGCACCATGTTGCATCCCCCAAAATTGACTCATTTGGTTCAATCCAATATATACATACATATAAAGCCTCTACTGTGCCCCAGGCACTAAAGTTTTGTTCTAGGCAATGAAAAAGAGGCAAAAGAGAGTCCCTTCTTTGACTATGTCCTTAATGCTATTCTATAATTTATCCTTTCAGAAGGGGATGGAGTGTTCTAGGAAATTTTTCTTCTGCATCCAAAGGATTTTAGGTGTCTGAGTCATCACTCAGGAAGTGAGGCTGCAGGTCTTTAAAGGGAAATTGACCTATGACATTATTATCATCCATTGTCACTATGCTCATAGTAGCAATATGGTATAGTAGAAAGAGTAATGGGCTTGGAGTCAGAACAGACTGGAATTTGATCCTTGCCTCTGAAACTAATGTCTTAATCTCTACATTAAGTTTCCTTATTTGTCAGAAGGGTGAAATAAGGTTATAATACATCTTGGAAAGTTTTACATTTCTGTTGTGTTTTAATTTTTAATTTAAGAAGGAGGAGAGAACTTCAGAATTGCATGTAATACATTTTAATTTAAGAGATAAGAAAACTACACCCTGAGTAAGTTGTGACTTGTTCCAATTCATACAGACAATAAATGATGGAAGAGAAATAACAAGGAAAGACAGAAACCTATCTATTATAGAACTATTATCCCTCTTATTAAGCCAATAATGTTGTTTTTTAAAGAAAAACACTGTACATTTTTTAGAAAGGACACGTTAAAGTGATATTTAAATAAACCATACTTCAGGTTTACTTTGTTCAGAGCTGATAGAGCAAAAATCTAACTCTAAAAGATGATTAATCGTGATGAAGACTATGGGATAAGGAGAGAAATGTGTCTATGGGTACAGTGGAGGCAGTATGGTGTGTAGTGGAGCACTGGGATTAGAGTAAATATACCAGCCTCAATTTCAGTCTCTGTCATTAATTAATTTATGTAATGCTGAAAATGTCACTTAAGGACTAGGTTTCCTTATTTGTAAAATGAGAGTGTTGAACTAAGTCACTCCTATAATATTTTTCAAGTCTACGATCATATAAATAGATATAATTCATTGAAGATATTTGTACATTACATTCTGTTCTTGAAAATTCTGTTGGGGGGGAGGGGTCAGCACCAAGATGATGGAGTAAAAGCAGGGACTTGTTTGACCTTGCCCCTAAACCCCTCCAAATACCTGTAAAAAATGACTCTAAACAAATTCTAGAGCTGCAGAACTCAAAATGCCAGAGTAAAACACATCTCCACCCCAAGACAACCTGGATGGCTGACAGGAAGGTTATATCACACTGTGCTGAGAGTATAGTGAAGTCTTGTGTAAGCTGCATTAGGCATAGTTGGGGCTGGAGCAGGCTTCAGGGGACTGAATCCCTGGCACCTGAAGTGATTTCCATACTTCTCAACCCACAAATGCCGAGAACAGCATGGAAAGTCAGTGGGTGAACTCCGTGGGACCTGGGTGAAAGGGGAGAGCATAGTCTACCCCAGCCCTGAAGCAGTGGAGGTGGTGGCAGCAATGGCCAGCAACAGCAGCAGGGGCTGCTTCCGGGACTCTGGGACCCAGATGGTGGGGGATCAAGAAGCTGATACAAAATTCCAGAAGCCTGGGAGAGTACATTCATCCCCACCCCAGACCCATATTCACTGGAAGCAGAGTCCTACCTTGACAGGGAGTTAGAAAGTCAAGTATTTGGATGGGAAGTAACTGTGTAAAAAAAAAGTCAGACTATAGAATCTTACTTTGGTGACAAAGAAGATCAAAGTATACAACCAGGGGCAGCTAAGTGGTGCAGTGAGTAAGAGCACCCAGCCCCAGAGTTGGGAGGACCTGGGATCCGTTCCAGTCTCAAACTTAGTACCCACACAAAAATAACTGGCCATGTAACCTTGAGCAAGTTACTTAACCCCAATTGCTTTTAAAAAAATACAACAAGAAGAAGATGACAAAGTCAAAGCTCCCAAGAAAATAAGGGGGAAGAGATTAAGAGAGAGGCATGATAGAAGGGAGGACAAACTAGGGGAAGGGGTAATAATGCATACCATCTTGGGGTGGCTGGAGGGAAGAGATAGGGAGAATTTTGAGAACTCAAAATCTTGTGCAAATGAATGTTGAAACTAAAAATAAATAGATTAAATTTTAAAAGAAAATTCTATTTATGAAGAAAGATCATTACAAAAATATTTTATTAGATGTTGTTGCTCTCTAAAGATGAAATTACGTAGATAGCCAATGATGGAAAATAAGTGTAAACCTAAATGACAGGGGTATGTGTAGTAGTAGTAGTAGTAGTAGTAGTAGTAGTAGTAGTAGTAGTAGTAGTAGTAGTAGTAGTAGTAGTAGTATGGTATTGAGAAATTAATTGTAAAAGTGTGCTTCATGGCAACTCTTTTTTAACATTGGTTTAACTGATCATTTTTATTATGTGATAAACCATGCCACCTAAGATAAAAGAAAAACAAACAAATCCTTTAACTGTTAAGTTTTTGATTATCATTTTTGCATATTTACTCCAATGTTTTTGACTAAGGAAAAACAAAATGATGACTTTCTTGAACTTAGGTCTGTCAAATGTAGAAATTGTCTTTCATTGTTTTCCTTAGCCTTGGGTCCTAAGTACAGAACAAATAGGATTTGAAATTGAAAGATTCTTCTCTAGACAGTTGCTTTCAGGTTGCTGCTCTGAAGAATTTCAGAGGTGGAAGGGTCCTCAGTGGCTATCAAATCCAATAAGGAATCTTTTTAAATAGCATGCTCAACAAGCAGTCATCCTGCCTTTATTTGAAGACACTAGTAAGGGGGACCCTTATTTGAGCTTTGCAAAGATCAAACACTTGTCAAATGTTTCAAGAGGTGATCATTGAAGCCCACAATGAAACAGGATCAGTCTCATCTAAATATAAAGTAAAAATGTATTAGAAAATGAAAAAATAGCCTAAAACTGATAAATTATTAATGAAAAATAATTTTTATAATTCACAGGAAAGGTGAAAAGATTTCCAGAAGTACCTGGCAATTGGAAAGATTTTTATTTATATCTCAGCATCGTATCCAAGGCTTCATGAAGTTCTTAGTGCAGTGAGAAAATCAGTGTGGCAGGATTGGGATGGGATAGAGGAATTGGTAACTACTAAGATTGCTGTGATTGAAAATCTGTGTCATAAGCAAAATCATGAAATGACTAGAGTACCGAAGATGGAAAAAATATAATTTTTACTGATAAAATAAACTCTTGCTTCATTCAGATATATAATAGAACTGTTGCCACATGTTCAGATGAGTCTGTAAAATCTGGGATTTTTATTCAGACAATGAAACATCTACCTCCATACACAAAGGTTAGGTTTTCTTTTTTTATGTCTCATGATCATGGAATTCATTTCCCTGGTGACAAATTGATAAATTATGACAAATATATTGTTATATCAATAAACAGAATGGTTCTAGAATTAGAGAAATTCCGAAATGAAGATATAATGCCATCATATGATCTTCTGGTATGAATGTCTAGATGTCTTTCACTACATCGAATTTATCTAATAGAAGGAGATAAGCTGACTTTAAGTGGCCTGAGAACTCCTGATTTAAACCCACTGAAAATCTATGTACTTTAAGTGTGTGTGGGGATAATATGGATATTAAAGTAGGTTTTTGTTTTTTGTTTGGCTTGTTTTTTCATTTGAGCTGGCTTTTATTTTTCATCAATAGCACTGGTAACTGAATAAGTAAATACAAAATGTCTGCATTTACTTAACATTTATTAAAGAAGAAAGCATTTGATATTCTGGAATTATTCATTTCTTCCACAGTAGAGAAAAACTTTCAAAAATTCTGATTAATGCCTTCTATAGTCACTATTCTGAATCTTAAGAAATGTTTAGCCCTCATGTATGCCTAAGGTTAGCTATCTGAGAAAATGTTGTGTCTGTGTAGAATTTTGACATTCACTTGAAACCCAACTTATTAATAGAAGCTTCGTTTTACACTTAGAGATATAGTCATTGAAACATTGCTTCTGGCAGTTGTTACCCATTACTGCTCTTTTCTGGAGAGCCTAAAGAGCCTGTTCCTCCTGAATGATAGAAAATGTGCTGCTTTCACTTTTCAAATTTATTTTTTTTATTTTTTATTTTTGCTTTTTTGGAGAGCAATTGGGGTTAAGTAACTTGCCCAAGGTCACACGGCTAGGTTTTTGTTTGTGTGTGCATTGTGTCTGAGGCTGGATCTGAACTCAGGTCCTTCTGACTCCAGGACCTATGCTCTACTCACTGTGCCACCTAGCCACCCCTGCTTTCACTTTTTTAAATGCTATTTTGAAGAGAACAGAATGAGTTTATAGGCATTTTGCAACCTTGCTGTAGTGTTTATGGTAGTGCTCAGGGTCTGGGCCCTATTAAGGTGGAGGTGAGCATCTTCCTTTTGGGAGCAAAGGTGGCCCCAAATACGCACAGGAGAGGACATATCCACATTATTCAAAAGGGATCCTATCCTGAAAGCCTTGTTGGTCAGATCTGGATGGACAAGAGCCCCAACCACCAGAACTTGTTTGAACATTTACCTGAAGTGTAAAAATAGAACCATTTTGGCCTTGATTTTGATAAGAGGAAAAACTTGCACTTCCTGCTTCAGAAAGCAGGGGTATCCCAGTTTATTTTACTAACCAAATGGTCTTCTCTTAATCATGTAGCAACATCCCTGTCTGCTGGCACTTAGATATTCTGCCCCAAGGGAAGGCATTTGGGGAAGCAAATATGCCATGTTATGTAATCTTCCATACTCTTGCCGTGCATTTTTTCCTTCTTATATCTACCCAGGGGTGGGGAATCTGTGGCCTTGAGGCTACATATGATCCCCTAGGTCCTCAAGTGTGACCCTTTAACTGAATCCAAAATTCATAGGACAAATTCCCTTAATAAATGTTCTACAAAAGATGGACTCAACCAAAAGTCTGTACCCAAGGACCTAGCACATGTGACCTTGTGGCCACAGGTTCCCAACCCCTGTTCCAACCCATTGCTTTAACATATAGGACCAACCAGCCTTCTGGCTCTCTGCAAGTATAGCAAAAACGACAACAGCAACAACAACAAACTTTGTAGTCATTGGAATGGTATACAAATGTATATTGTTTACTTTATTATAAATACTGGTGAAATGGTTAATAAATAGATTTATATTCTTTAAAAAAGTTAAAGAAAAAGCTACAAGTCAACATAAAGGAGAAGGAGTTAGGTATGTGACTTTTGTTGATGATTGTGTGTTCAACTGCAGGCTCTGAGACTAAGATGCAACAAAGTATGAACTGATTCTCTGTCATTTGTCCTAATTTTGACCTGACACTCTATACCAAGAAAACAGAGGTACTCCACTAGACAACACTTGGCAATCCCTATGTGTATTCATCAGTTGCAGAAAATTGGGAATTTTTGAGTGCTCTGGGTAAGTTAACTTAATAGCATACTTTCCAGAGATATATACATAGACAGTGAGGTTGATGAATGTATTGCTGGAGCTAGCTTAGTGTTTGAAAGGCTTAGAAGGAAAGTGTGAGTGATGAGAGGTGTTAGGCTGCCTACCAAACAGAAGATCAGCAGAGTTATTGTGCTAACATTATTGTTTTATGCCTGTGAAACCTGAATAGTACACCAGTACCATGCTAGGAAACTCAGTCTCTTCCATTTGAATTGTCTTAAGAAGATTCTGAAGATCAACTGGCACAGGACACTGAAGTCCTTTCTTGAGCTGAACTAGTAAGCATTTGAATTCAAATGCAGAGAGCAGAACACAGTGGACTGGCCATTTTGATCAAATGTCAAACATGCATTTTCCTAAAAGACTATTTTACAGAGAATTCATATGAGGCAAACAGTCACATTGAGGTAAGCAGAAATAAGATGAGGATACTCTTAAGATTTCTCTGAAGAACTTTGCTATCAATTGTGACACATAGGAGAGACACTGACATAGTATTATCCAATATGTCATGTCTACACCAAAGAAGATAATGTGCTCCGTGAACAAGACAGAATTGCAGTAGCTCAAAAGAAACATGAGATATGCACATTTAGAGGCGTTTCCATTCCAAATGTTCACATGCACTATTTGTGCCTGATCTGTGGTAGAGCCTTTTGATTTGGTTTTCTCTGATCAGCCTGTCAGGCTTACAGAAGCTTAATCTCAACATAATGATGTCACTTCGGTCCTCTTCAAAGACAACAAGCAACTATAATCAAGGTGAGCATTAGAAAAATGAACTATTCATCAAAATTGCACTTGATATCCCATGTGATTTTAAAAAAAGGGTTTTGTGATACAGAATTAAATATGTTAATTTTATTTGTGTCAAACGTAAATACAAAATTATTGCCATAAAACAACATACTTCTTTTTCAAAAATTATATTTAAAAAGGTATAAGGATCAGTATATGTCAATATGTTACTAAATTTTATCTTCCCAAATAATTCACATACAGCCTCATCTCATTTTAAGAAACTGTACTAAATTTAACCTCGTTTCATATATATATATATTTTTTTTTTAAATTAATATACTTATAGTTTCTTGAGTTTGTTTCTTCTTCCACTTTATTGCTGACGAGTATATCTTAGACATACTTTAGCTTTTGCAAATTGGCATAGGAATGGCTCTTATTTCTTCTCAGTTTCCAGATTCAGAGTAGAAAGAATCTTCATTCTGCTGAGTATAATTACTATCTAGTAAGCCTACTAAAGGCAAATCCCTTGGAGCATAGATTTGCTTTGTTCTGTTCTGATCATTTTCCAAGTATATTCAACTCTACCCCCTCTAACACCTTAGTTAAGATCGTGTCTTTCCTGGGTCAATAATTTCAATTCGGTTCAATTAAACTTTTTTTTTTTTAATTTTCTGCCCTTGCTATGTGTTAGCCTATGACTTGCCTGTGCTCTACTGGGTCTTTTATTCTCTATCCAACTAAAAGTTTCTTCTTACTCTACTGCACATATTTTCCTCCCCCCCAAAGCAAATTTCCTCTTGCATAATCCTCTCTGTATTCAGGACCTTCATTGTACATTTCTATCATCTAAATTTCCTTTATAGCTTGATTGAATTTATATTCTTTATATTAATTCTCTGTACATTTCAATGTTTGCTTTTGCACTAGTACCATTTTTTCCCTGAAATGTATGTCTGATCATGTCACACCCATATCCCTTAACTTTCAGTGTCTCCCTATTACTTAAAGGATCAAATATAACAGTATTCCATTTAAAGGTTATCGTAGTCCATTCCCTTCCCAACTTTTCCCAGCCTTTACTTTTTATTCTGTGAACTTTATTTTGAAGGCTATTGACCAGCCACACTGGATTACTTTTAGCTCTTCAGAGAGCATACTTCATCTCTGTACTCCCCACATTTGTTTTCACTGCTCCCCATAGCTGGAATTCTCCACCCTTTCATCTCCTCTTTTTAGTTTCTCTGGCTTCAAGAATTAGCTCAAATTCCACTTATTCTTGTATTCTTTTCTAATCCAGCCAGCTATTAATGTTTACCCCTCTTAGAGTCCTATTCATTTAAAACAAACAAACAAACAAACAAATAAATAAATAAATTACCTCTTTTTTTTTTTTCGTTTTTTGTGAGGGCAATTGGGGTTAAGTAACTTGCCCAAGGTCACACGGCTAGGTTTTTTTGTTTGTGTGTGTTAAGTGTCTGAGGCCGGAACTGAACTCAGGTCCTTCTGACTCCAGGGCCAGCGATCTACTCACTGCGCCACCTAGCCGCCCCCAATTACCTCATATTTTACAGACTGGTTCTCCCCATTGCCATGTAAGTTCCTTGAGGGCAAGACTGTATCTTTGCCTTATACTTTATCCCTAGCATTTAGCTCTGTGCCTTCTATATAACAAATACTTAATAAATACTTACTAGCTTTTAAATTCCTTGGGAGTAGGGATTGTTTCATTTATAACTATCCTTACTGCCTAGAATAGTGTTTACCACTAAATAGGCATTGAATAACTACTTACTGTTTGATTGATTCTTCTTTCAAACAGAGGTAATGCAATATGCTTCTGGAATGTCCCAAAGGCCAATCTCCCAAATTTTTCTCAAGATAAACTTGAGAAAAATAAAACCAATGACAGCTAGCATTGTAGCATCTGGCCTTTTCCCAGAAGGTGTTTCTTTCAGAGGTTATTCTGAAAGAATTCAAACTTTTTTCCACCTTTAAATATAGTACCATTATTAATATTATCATATATATCATACACACAAAGTACATTTTAAACATTTATACATAGCTTCCCTGCAAGCCTTACTGGAAGTGAAAAGTATGGATAAAAACAAAAAAAGGAGGGACAGAAATGAAAAAAAAAACCCTGCAGATCCAATTAGAAGGAAAAAAAGAAAGAGATGATGTTAAAGAGAACTAATACAAATACTAGAAGAAAAATAAGTAAAGTTTTATATATTGTAGAAATGAAGAAAGCAAGAAAAATTAGGCATTCAAGACAAAAATAACTTGAATTTACGTCCAGAGACTCAATTCAAAGGCAGGATGGAGAATGAATTAAAATAAGGAAATAAATGTAATATCCTTAGTAGGATGGAGTCAACATGGAATAAGAGCATAGTTTTTTTTCCAAAATTTTATTTTAGACTCAAAACACCAGAACACAAATACAGAATAGAGAAAATTAAAAAAAAAAAAACATCATAAACTTAAATATTGGAACTGAAATACAAATTTAAAAAAGAAAAACAAAAGCATGTTTTGTACATAGGACATAAGAGAGGATTTAAAATATATAACAATAAATTTTCATTTCAAGAAAGCTTTTATGATAAATACTACATACTGTGTTAATAGCTGTCCATCTTTGCTTCTCTGAATTTTCTTTTATTCTCTGCTGTGCACTTTTTTACTTTGTTCTTTTTTTCCTCCCCCAATGTGACCCCACCAGAAGACCACAATAAAGTTTAGATATGATTCTCCATAGTTATAGATCTATACATACACCTATATATATATATATATATATATACATAAATATATAGACATATATTTCCCAAACAATATTCGACTCCTGATCTTTGTTTTTATGTACGTGCATGTCTCTTGTTTCCTATTCCTCCTGCAATCTCTACTTTATTTCTACCCACTACCTTGCCCTCCTCTGACTTGCCTACCCCCCTTCAAGGATCCCTCCCCTATCCTCCCATTTCCATAAATCTAAACACTCCTCTATACCCCCTCTTTACCTATTGCCTCACAGTCCCCTCTAAAGGTCCCTCCCTTGTCCTCTCCCCACTCTGTATGTCCCTACCATTTTATTTATTATGAATTTAGAAGACATTTATACTTTTCTAAATCTATATATACTGTTCCCTCTTAAACCCATTTCCAATAGCAGTAGGTTACCAGAACTACCAGCCCTCCTTCCACATCTAATTCCTCTGTATCAGTTCTTCCTCATGCACCTCATTTGTATAAAATAGTTATTCCTTTAAGCTGTTCCTAAATGATTTTACTTTTTAAATTCAAGGTCATACTCAGGTTTACCCCAATCTTTCTTATGAACTACCCAATAAGAATCTTAGACATAGATTTTACATATATAAAAGGTAAACATTTTGTCCTTATGGAGCCCTTATAACCAATCTTTGTCATGTATCGTATTTCTATTGGTTCTTGTATGTTGAATCTTCTGTTATTAAGTTCAGGACTTTTTTCTTTTTTAACAAAGGCCTGAATGTCTAAGAATTTATCAAATGTCCATTTTTTTTCATGCAGGTTAATACTTAACATTGCAGGGTATGATATTTTTGGCCAGAGCCCCAGTTCTTTTGTTCTTCTGTATGTTGTATTCCAAAGACCTGTGTACTTTAATGTCTCTGCTGTTATGTCTTGTGTAATTCTAACTGTGGCACAATCATATTTAAATTGTTTAAATCTTCAGGCTTTTGATGTTTTTTTCTTTAAACTGGGGATTTCACAATTTGACTATGATATTCCTATGAGTTTTCCTCATAGGACCTCATTTAAGTGGTGTTCAATGAATTTTTTTTTCTATTTCTACCCACCCTCATTCTAATGCTTCAGGAAAATTTTCTTTAATTATTTCTTTAATTAGTTTATCAAAATTATTTTTGTGATCATAACTTTCAGTTAGTCCAATTACTTTTACATTTTCTCCTCTTGATCTATTCTCTAAACCTGTTGTTTTTCTTATAAGATTTTTCATTTTCTCTCCTAGTTTTTCATTATTCATATTTTGTTTAATCATTTATCTCTTATAATTTCACTGGCTTAACTTTGCCCGATTCTAATTTTCAAGGTGTAATTCTTTGTCTCCTTTTTAAACTTTTTTTCCCTTTTTAAATTTGTTTCTTTACTTTTAATTTCCAAGATTCAGTTTCACAATCCCTTGAGTTTCAAATTTTCTATCCCACCTCCTCCTCTCTCCCCCTAAGGCAGCATGCAATCAAGTATAGGATCTATAAATACTTTCACAATAGACATTAGTCAGGTTGTAAAGAAGGATTGTAATGGATGGAATGAACAATGGGAAAGAGAAAACAAAACCAAACAAGAAAAAAAAGAGAGCCGGTAGTTTGTTTCAGTCTGTGTTCAAACTCTGTTCTTTCTAGATCTTTGTCTGAATGTAGACATCTCCTTCTACCAGGAGTCTTGGAGTTGTCTTATAATCTTGAATTGCTGAGAAGAGTCCAGTCTATCAAAGATAGTCATCACACATATGTTGTGTCTGTAACTGTGTACAAATTTCTCCTTGTTCTGTTCTTCTCACTCAACATCATCACTTTGTATAAGTCTCTCCAGATAAATATGAAGTCTGTCTGCTCCTCACTCCTTAAAGCACAATAGTATTCCATTACATTCATATACCCAACTTATTTAGCCATTCCCCAATTGATGAACATCCTCTTAATTTCCATTTTTTTTGCCACCACAAAAAGAGCTGCAATAAACATTTTAGTACATTTGGGTCTTCCTTCCACTTCTATGATCTCTTTGGGATACAACCCTAGAAGTGGTATTACTGGGTCAAATTGTATGTAATTATTTATAGCCCTTTGGGCATAGTTGCTGATTGCCCTCCAGAATGGCTGAATCAGTTCAGGATTCCACCAACAATGCATTAGTGTTCCAATTTTTTCACATCCTCTCCAACATTTGTCATTTTCCTGTTTTGTCATCTTAGCCAATCTGACAGGTGAGATGTGGTTCCTCAGAATTGTTTTTATTCGCATTTCTCCAATCAACAGTGATTTAGAGCATTTTTTAATATGCTTATAGATGTTTAATTTCTACCTTTGAAAATTGCCTGTTCATATCCTTTGACCATTTATAAGTTGGGGAATGACTTGTATTCTTGTAGATTTGACTCAATTCCCTGTATATTTTAGAAATGAGGCCTTTATCAGAGACACTGGTGGTAAAAAATCTTTCCCAGTTTTCTACTTACCACTTAATCTTGGTTACATTGGCTTCATATGTACAGAAACTTTTGTCAAATACTAGATTACTATGGTCATTGACTTCTGTGTCTCATGTACCCAATGTATTCCATTGATCCACTACTCTATTCCTCAACCAGTAACAAGTAGTTTTGATGACTGCTGCTTTATAATACAGATTAAAATCTTGTATAGCTAGTTCACCTTCCCTAACATTTCTTTTCACTAATTCCCTTGATATTCTGCACTTTTTGTTCTTCCAAATGAATTTTGTTCCTATTTTTTCTACATCTATAAAAGCAATTTTGGTAGATTGATTGGCATGGCACTAAATATGTAATTTAATTTCAGTGAAACTATCATTTTTATTATTTTAGCTTGAACCAGCCATGAGAAAAAGTGTCATTTTCTTAAGATTCTGAATCTCCTTTTCTAATTGGCTGACTTTCCTTTCATACCCTTCTTGTTTTTCTTGGGTTATTCTTATTTTTCTTTTTAATTTTTCTTCCATCTCTTTCATTTGATTTCTAAAGTCTTTTTAAAGATCTTCTATGAATTATTTTTGGCAGGTGACCATTTGACATCACTCTTTGGGGGTTTCTTTAATTCAATATCCTCCTCTGAAAATGAACCCCCATCATCTCTGTTCCCATAATAGCTTTCTATGGTTGGATTTTTCTCCTTTGCCTGTGCATTTTTCTGTGGTAATAGCTTAATTATTTGTAATCACTTCTAGCCATAGGATATGGGAAATGGTGTCACTTTCCCCACATTTTCAGTTCTTTCCTCTAGCCTGAAACCAAGGCCAAATCCTCCATCTTTCTGTAAATGCCTATAGCCAGGAGATTTGTGCCCCACTGCTTCAGCACTCACAGGGTGTGTCCTCATTCCTTTTTACCCCTGCTGCTCTTTGCAGCATGCTGAGTCTAGCATTTCTTAGCAGTAGAGGTTTCCTAGATCTTCCAGGGCACAAATGCAAAATTACCTCACTATGCTGGGAGTAAAATTTCTAGTGTCGGGGGCTGAGGCAGCCTTTCAAACCAACTAGCCCTAGGGCTTGCAGCTTGTTGTTTAAGTAGCTTGCCTCTTGCTGTTAAAAGGGAAACTAACCTAGAAGTATTTATTTTAATTATATATTTTTTAATTTACATGATTCATTTCCACAAGATTTTGAGTTACAAATTTTCTCCCCATTTTTCCCTTACCCACCACCCCAAAACACCTATCCCACTGAATATACCTTCCCCCAATCTGCTTTCTTGCATATCTTCCCCCATCCATACCTCAAACTTTCCAAAAGGGTACATTGGATCTCTATGACCCAGTGCTTATATATCTTATTTCCCAGTTACATGTAAAATAATACTAATAGTAACAATAATAATGATGATGATGATGATGATGATATCAATTTTTTAAAATTTGATTTTAAACCTTTGAATTCCAGATTCTTTCCCTACCTCAAACATCACCCCCTTCCCCCTTACTGGGAAGATTAGCAATTCAAATTGGGTTGTACATGTGTAGCTATGCAAAACATTTCTATAGTGGATATATTGTGAAAGACTGACTATATTTCCCTCCATCCCATCCCACCCCCACTTTTTCTGTACTTTAATCCTGTCCCTTTTCAAAATTGGTTGCTTCCAACTTCCCTCTCCCCCCAGCCTGCCCTCCCTTCCATCATCCCTCCTCTTGTCCCCTTCCCCCTATTCTCCTATAGGGTGAGATATCCTATTTAGTGTGTAAGTCATTCCCTGCCTAAAGCAAATTCATTGAGAATAAGGTTGACTCACTCCCTTTTGCCTTCCTGTTCTTCCCCTCCATTGTAACAGTTTTCCCTTGCCTTTCCTATATCAGATAATTTACCCCATTCTATCTCCTCTCACCTCTTAATTTCACCCTTTAAGTATCATCCCTTCCTATTCAACTGGCCCTGTGCCCTCTGTCTATGTATACCTCTATAAATTTATACACATACTCACATATGTATTTATACAGCCATATACCCTCCTATACACACACACACACACACACACACACACACACACACACACACACACACACACATATATATACATATGTACACACACACAAACATTTCTATTCCCTTCAACTATTCTCATACTGAGAAAAGTTTCATAAGTTACAATTATCATTTTTCCATGTAGGGATGTAAAGAGTTCAACTTTGATAAGTTCATTATGATTCCTTTTCCTTGTTTACCTTCTCATGATTCTCTTGCTTCTTGTATCTGAATGTCAAATTTTCTATTCATATCTGTTTTTTTCTTCATCAAGAATATTTGAAAGTCCCCTTATTCCATTGGATTACCATATTTTCCCCTGAAATATGATACTCATTTTCCTGGGTAGGTGATCCTTGGTTTTAATACCAGCTCCTTTGACCTCCAGAACATCATATTCCAAGCCATTCAATCCCTCAGTGTAGAAGTTGCCAGATCTTGTATTTATCCTGATTATGTTTCCACAATATTCAAATTATTTCTTCTTGGCTGCTTGTAATATTTTCTCCTTGATCTGGGAACTCCAGAAACTGGCTCTAATATTCCTAGGAGTTTTCTTTTGGGGATTTTTTTCAGGAGGTGAATGGTGGATTTGTTCAACCTCTATTTTGCCCTCTGGTTATAAAACATCAGGGAAATTTTCCTTGAGAACTTTTTTTAAAGCAATTAGGGTTAAGTGACTTGCTCAAGGTTACACAGCCAGTCATTTCTGCATTGGTGCTAAGTCTGAGGCAGGAACTTATCCTGGGTTCTCCCAACTTTGGGGCCAGTGCTCTTACTCACTGCACCACCTAGATGAACCGAGAAATTCTGAAGGATGATTTCTAGGTTCTTTTGTTTTGATCATGGCTTTCAGGTAGTCCAATAATTTTAAAATTATATTTCCTGGATCTGTTTTCCAGGTCAGTGTTTTTTTTTTCAGTGACATATTTCACATTGCCTTCTATTTTTTCATTTGTTTCAATCTGTTTAAGGGTATCTTGATTTCTCATAAAGTCACTATCTTCCATTTGTTCCAATCTAATTCTGAAGGAGTGATTCTCTTCAGTGAGCTTTTGATATTCTTCTTACATCTGGAAAATTTGGCTTTTTAAGGCATTCTTCTCCTCATTGGCTTTTTGAGCCTCTTTTGCCATTTGACTTATTCTATTTTTTAAGTTGTTATTTTCTTCATTCAGGTTGTTGACTCTCATTTTTTTAATTTTCTTGCATCATTCTCATTCCTCTTCCCAATTTTTCCTCCACTTCTCTTATTTGGTTTTCAAAATCCTCCTTAAGCTCTTCTATGGCCTGTAAACAGCTTATTCTTTTCTTGGAAGCTTGTGGTGCTGGAGTTCTGACATTGCTGTCTTCTCCTGTTCCATGCCTCCATCCTTTTTGTCCCTAAATAAAGAATCCTGAGTTGCAGTGCTGTGCTTTCCTTGCTCCCTTTGCTTGCTCTTATTGCCACTCAATTACTTGACTTTTGAGCTTTTTGCTGCAGTAGAACTCTGATTTGTCCCAATTGCTTGGGTTTTCTCAGTTGCTTGAGCTCTGAGTTGGCTGCCCTCTCAGAATCCTCTACACACTCTGGCACACTGGTCACACACCCCAGTACCTCTACAGTGGTCTAGAACCAAGCAGGTTGAAGCAAGAGTAATTACCCTTCAGACTGGTTGCTTGGTCCCCCTACATTCTGCAGGCCAGGAGCTCTGACACAGCCATGTGGCTGCACATCTTCCACACTTCAGGTGCTTCTCACCCTGGAGTTAAAGGCTGGACCATACTCCAGAATCCCCAGGTCCCAAAGTCTACAGTGCACTGACTTTCACTTTGTCCTCAGCATCTATGGGTTGATAATTCTGGAAACTGCCCCTGCTTCTGGTGATCTATAGACCCTCCAGCCAGTGACTGGTTGTGTCTACCCTGAGGCTAAAACCTCAGGCTTGTGCAGGGCTAGGCTTGGCTCCCAACATATTGGGCTGGCTGCTTTCTTCTAGCCTGCTGGGCTGTCCTCAGCAGGAGGTTAGCTTCTTTGTGTTATTTTGTGGGTTCTGTAACTCCAAAATTTGTTTAGAGTCATTTTTTACATGAATTGGCAGAGGTGGGAGCAGGAGGCCCAAGGAATTTATGTTTCTACTCACCCATCTTGACTCTGCCCCCCTGAAGTATTCACTCTTTACAGGCACAAAACCCTGTCCTAGGATATTCTTCCAGTCTTCTCTAATTGTCCCAGGAGGATCCCTGTTTATGTCCCTCTTCTTATTCTCCACTCACACTTTTTTAAGCCCTAAGGTGCTATTTTAACTCCTTTTGGGGGGAAAATCTTGAGAACTTGGAATTTTCTGACTTACTCTACCATTTCCCCAGAATCCTCTTGAGTATAGACTTTATAGACAGGAAGACATCAGTTCAAATCTCACCTTTGCCACATACTATGTAATTATGGACCAATCAGTTAAAAATACCCTAAAACTCCAAGTTGAAGAGCAGCTGTTTATTTGTACTAGCAAAAGGAAATTTTTCAACAGGGATTTCCCCGTGTTAATGAAATTAAAAGTCTGAAATCTTTTCCCATTATAATAAAAATATATATAATGGAAGAGGAAAATGATTTCAAACAACTAGTATTTATGTAGGTTTGCAAAGCATTTATCAAATATTATCTCATTTCATCCCCACAACCACTCTGTGATAGATGCTTTTATTATTCCTTTTTTCTGATGAGAAAAATTGGGCAGAGAAAGGCTAAGTGACTTGCAAAAGTAATAATTGTCTGAGGTCAGATTTAAACTCATGGTTTCTTGCCTCTAAGTCCCATGATCTATCCACTGAATAAATAATATATGCACATATTATTATGCTGTTGTGTTGTTCAGTTTATGCCTAAAATATAATATAGTCTTTTTCAAAGTTTACTTTTTTTTAAACTGCCTGAAAATGATTTAGCTCAGCAATCTATTAAGCATATATCCAGTACTTTAGGGAGGAGAATGTAAGGGAAATTCTTTCTGAACTTCATTTTTTATAAGAAAATCCTACTGTGGAAACACCTTTTACCAATACAAATTGGCAACTTGCTGCAACTTACCATTTTGAAGAGTAGCCAGGAGGGTGGAGACAAGATGGCAGAGAAAAAGCATCACCTCTCATGAGCTCTCCCCCATACCCCTAAAACATGTTTAAGTAATGCCATGAAAAAATTCCCGGAACAGTAAAACTGACAAAAGAATGGGGTGAAATAATATTCCAGCCAAAGACAGCCTAGAAATTCATTAGGAAAGGTGCCTCACACCTTGATGAGTATGGAACACAGTCCAGCACAGGCCATGCCAGCACAGACCATACCAGTGTAGTCCTGGCCCCAGCAAACCAAGAGCAAACCTTAGGAGCCATTACATTAGCAGAGCAGCAGTTCCTTCCAATTCTCTCAGCCCACAAACAGTAAGAGGGTCAAACAATTGGTCAGAAGTAGATAACAGGAGTCTCTTTGTTAGTACTGAGGCAGCACTCTATTGCTTTGCCAATACTAGTATCTGGGTAGCTATCCCAGCTGGCCTTCTCAGGGTGAGGAGGAACTAGCATAACAGAATTTGTGGGCCTCAATTGAGCAGGGACCCTTGTCACAGTTCCAGGGAAGAAGAATGGTCCCTCACAGATCAGAGCACAGGCCAGGAGAGTAGTAAACACCTCCCCTTAGATCATGCCACATTAGAAGAAAACTTACAAGTCTCTAAAATTATCTCTGAAAACAGCTACACAAAACTCCCAAAGCTTGGGAGAGTGTGCCCTCATCCATGAAAGCACAAATCTTTAACAAATAGTTTAAATTCAAGTAACCAGTTTGGGAAATGAGCAAACAGAAAAATAAAACAAAACAAAACAACAAACAAACAAACAAGAAATCAAAAACCAAAAAACTTCTAACCATAGAAAGTTATTATGGGGACACAAAAGATCAAAGCGTGCACTCAGAAGAAGATAAGAAAGTCAAAGCTCCTACATCAAAAGCCTCTAATAAAAATATGAATTGGTCTCACACCATGGAAGGCTCAAAAGGGATTTTTGAAATCATGTAAGAGAAGTAGACAAAAAACTGGGTGGAGAAATGAGAGTGATGCAAAAAAAAAAAAATCATGAAGAAAAGGTCCACAGATTGGTAAAAGAACAAAAAATACTGAAGAAAACAACAGTTTAAAAACAGTCTAGACCAAATGGTAAAAGAAGTGCAAAAGCAAATGACAAGAATGCTTCAGAAAGCAAAATTGTCCAAATGGAAAAAGAAGAAGAAAAATTCACTCTAGAAAATAATTCCCTAAATGTTAGAATTGAGCAAATGAAAACAAATGACTCTATGAGAAATCAAGAAACAAAGAAAACCAAAAGAAGGAAAAAAATAAAAGACTATGTGAAATACCTCATTTAAAAAAGATTGACATACAAAATAGATCCAGGAGATATAATTCAAAAAAATTGGGCTACCTGAAAATCATGATTCAAAAAACAACAAAAGGACAAAGAAGGCAGAGTAAAAGCAAGAACTTGCTTGAGCTCCTGCTCCAACCACCTCTAATACCTGTAAAAAAATGACTCTAAACAAATTTTAGAGCTATAGAACTCACAAAGTGACAGACCATTATTTGACTCATAATTTTTCAGTCAAGGAACAAAAAAAAATTAGATTTAAAGGAAGGTACATAGAGAAATAGACATAAACATAGATATGTGGATACATATGTAACAATATATAGATAATACTGGTAGAGATGCAAATATGCCATACACATTTACTTTATTCTATTTTATAAGTTAAAGTATTTCTGCATTTCTTGCATGTAGTGATAGCTAACCAGGTAATTGTTATTATAAATAATAATTGTGTGATTTCACACCCATTTATTTATGGACTTTAACCCAGGTCTTGCATTTGCTAGGATTTATGTTGAACTTTTATTTTAAACATTAGCATGTGTCCTTGTTGCTGACTCCTTCCTTCCCCTCCCCTCATCAAAATATCAATAAAAATGTTAATGTTTAGTTTTCTTTCCACTAGATTCAATCAAACATCACAGATTAGCTTTTTTCACCACCTTACTTCTTTTCTTCATTCAGAAAGGAACAAATCATTATCTGACTTAGGGAATGGAGCAGCACTGCTTTTTAAATGAGGGACAGAGTAAGCAGAAATATGTATAATTGCTTCTGGGTTGGATAAAATCAAATTTAATGAAAATTGAAGTCATCGAGACCACAGGCAGCTTTATATTGTGCCTAATGTATAAACTCTCAGATGATATAAGAAACATTTTTTCACTGTACTAAGCAATTTTGAAAAATTGCACTTCAGTAGGAAAAAAAAATCTGAGTCCTGCAGAATTTTAGAGGTTAGAGATATTAAAAAGAATTAAATTCATTACAATGTGTTCATATTTAAATATTCAGCCTATAGGGAATTTTCAATGGGTTTCATATTTCTTAATAACATATTGTCCACCAGCAGTAAATTTTCACCTGGATTGATAGCCAGGATTAAATAATGCCTTACATATTAAAAGTAAAATCCCTGAGATACAATATTATAACTGAATACCAACTGTTCATGGAAAAGAAAAAATCAATCCTATCTTTCAGGGAAGACCATAAGAATTCTCTGCAAGCATTGCATTAATTTGACACATTCTCATAATTAATGCAATATAAAAGAAATTTCATAGCTCTTACTTGAGGCAATAGGATTTTATTGTCTATGGATGTAATATGCCACATTCTCTGCTTATTTTTTCAGAGCTTGTGTTTGGTTTCAAATGGAGGATTAGCTGAAAAAAAGAATGGTACACACACACACACACACACACACACACACAATTAACACTGAATTTTTATTTTTCACCTCCAACTTTTGTCTTTGGCTCCCTACTTTTCCTGAATTACCATAGCCAATTTAATTACTCACCCAGTGTTGCTGATTCTTTTCCAATATTTTTTTTGCAACATTTTCTTCACAAAGAAAATCCACAACTATAATGATACTTTTTAGTAAATATACTATGGGCACTGAGGGTTTAAAGGGCTTTTTTAGGGCCATGTAGCCCATACATCAAATACAGGACTGTAATCCCAGTCTACTTTGAAGCCAGGTCCCTATCCTCCAAGTCATGCCTTTCCCTATGTCATAAAAACACTACCAATTTGTTAAACATGAAATCTCCTCATGATGTCACAAGTCACTGATTCACAAGATTTCAGTAAAAGATGTTTACACTTTAGATGAAGGTGATAGCATTTATATGTAGTTAATTATCAACTCTTTTTTTGGGGGGGGGTGACAATGTCACTAGAAAATGTTATGAAAGTAAAATAATGCAAATGATAAAGTGAAATAGGAGTTAGTTTTCCCCATCCACCCAAAACTGTAATCTTTTACCAAAGATTGCTGAAAAAAACACTTTTATAACATATAATTCTTCATCAAAAACATATATACTTTTCTTGACCAACTCTGAAATAACCCATAAAACAATACACACAATAAAATTCTAAAATTCAAAGCACTTTTTCTCCTTAGGAATTTTCTAGAATTCTGTTCTACCTCAATAAAAACAGCACAAAACAAAACATTTATTTCTGACAATATTCACCTTTTATAACTGTAAAGCCAAACAGGAGCAGCTCTCCAGACAATTGCTGCTGTGTATAGCTTTAAGATTCTGATCACATAGTATAGGGAACTCTCTATTTATTCAGCAATAAGCTAAAGGAAAACATTCACAGAAACCAAAGTACAATTTTCACCATGATGTAACATAACAAATTATTATAAAAATGGCCACATAGTTTTAAACAAAAGATATCATTCAGTAAGTCCTTAACTCAATCATTCTTAAGGAGCAATCCTCCTTAAGGGCCACAAAGTACAAAGGTCAAAGTTTTCTCACTCCTAGGTCACATTGTCTTAATCTTCCAGTCAAAAAGTCTTCTTTCTTCTTGACTGGAGTCTAGTTTCCAATCATTCTTAACTCTATCCTTAAGGGGTATAAGGTACAAAGTACAAAGTTCTCCCACCCCTAGGCCACAGTAAATCATGATCTTCTCAGTTAGCATTAAGTACCCAAGGAAAGGTCTTTTTATCTTGGCTCTCAAATTTCATGATTCATCTTCCATGGGTCTGATTCTTGCCTGAATCTACCCAATTGTCACCTGGATTCACAGGCAGTTCCTCATCTAGCTCCCATTCCAGATTGAAGCTCACAGTGACCAGTCCACCTAAAGTCTTTTCGAAGTTTCTGTTTCTGGGAAGACAAAGCTTAACAGAGTCAAAACAACATCCATAAACATTGCTGGCACCATCATCAATTCACTATCTGCCTGTGAAATCAACACAGACCCACAAACAATGTCTGAGAACTCAACACAAATAGTCAGTATAGTTGCAGGACCTCTGAAACCCTCCTCCAGGACTTTTGTAAACAGACAACAAGAAAATCCTTTTTCAGGGCTTCTAGTAAGGCCCCAGGGCTTCTGTACAAAGTATTATAAACACAAATTCACAAAGACAGAACAGAGTGCCAGACCCCATGAATGCTCCCTTCTCAGCTCTGCTCTCTCCCAGCTTGTACTTCTGCTTCCATATGGTCATTAGCTCCTGCCTGTTCTGCCCACCTATAGCATCTGTCCTTCTTGTTCCTGTCTTTGGCAAGTCCCTCCTTTCTGTGGGTTTCACAAGTTTTGTTTCTAAACAAAGACTTGATATAATCACAGGTAAGGCTCAACTGAAATAAGGTGCTAAGTACTTGTTTGCTTGCCATTACAATAACACATGAATATAGTAGTATAAATATTGTACATAAATAAAGTTCTTAAAACTAAAATATTTTAGTTTGAATCTTACTTCCCACCATATCCAATGGCAGTATGAAAGTATATACCCCATTCAATAAACCTCTATATGTTGGCCATCCTCTGAAAACCAAAGGAGAGTTTGTTGGGATTTTAATTGATGCTGTCAGAAGATTCAGAGAATGTTGAGGGCTCAAAATCACCCCTGACACTCTGCCCTTCATGTCCTTCATGGATGGAAACAGATATTATGAAGGACACATTGACTTGAAATAATCCATCTCGGTTGTCTGCTACTTGTGCCGTTTGTGATCTTTAAGGATCTCCTAGTGGACAACTATTGCAGACATTCAGTCATAAAGCTTCACTAACACCTTTATTTTCTCACTAAGTTGCATCAGTGACTTTGCATGCTTCATTATAGAGCCCAAAGTACTTGGACTGTGCTTTGGGAGCATAACTGAAATGCAAAACTTGATTTTTAAGGACAAATAATTAAATATATATATAATGAATGTATGAGGAACTCTTCACAATAGTAGGGTGAACAGGATCAATGAAGCTCCTAGAAGTATACCAGCTACTACAAAAATTTGTGTGAATTCCGCCTCTCGTTTTTTTTTTTTTTTTTCTCTACTGCAGTTGATTATGTGCTGGGCTGCCAATACAAAGTGAAAAAGTATTTGCTAATAAAATAATGTGAATGCTTGAAGTCTCTGAAGTTAAATGGGGAGTGTTATGAACTGACTTGTATTTGTATACATAAAATATCGAATAGAATAGAGAAAAGACTTCAAATAGAATGTGGTGCTTGAGAAGATCCCTGAAGTAAACTAAGGATTTTAATGGGTGAAAGTGAAAAAAGAGTAGATTTCACACAAAGGCACAGGGATGGGAGGTGAAGTGTTTTGTGCAAGGAACAAGCACATAAGCCAGCATAACCATGTTGTAGAATATGTGGAAGGGAGTAAAATGTAATTATGCATGACAGGCTGACATCAAGTCATGAAGTACCTAAAATTCCAAATAAAGGAATTCACATTTGATCCTTGATATGAGTAAAAAATGGGAAGGCAAATGATGTGATTAGATCCATGTTTTTGGAAAACTGTATAGGCATCTGTGTGGAGGATAGATCGGAATAGGGAGAGACTTAAGGCAAGCAGTCCACTTAGAGGACAATTGTAATAGCCCAAGTGAGAGATGAAAAAGATTTTGTCTAAGACAATGGCTGCGTGAGTGGATGACAGAAATGTGGAGATAGAAAAGACAAGTTTTGGTCAATCATCATTTTAAACATTCTGCTATTGCCTAATTACCTAGCATGTATTCTCTAAACTAAGGCACCACTGACAATCTGGTAGGAGTTAACTGATAGATTTTAAGATACATATTTTGGGTATTTGATTAGAAAAATATTTGGTATATAAAATGGAAGGTAAACTAAAATGACATGTAAAATAATATTTTTCTATTTAAAATCCACTTTTTAAAATGCATCAATATTTAATAATATTTGCTTATGCTTTTTCATCAAATTAATAAAAATATCATTTTGATACCAATAGACTGATACCCTCTACCAATATAATTGATTTATCAACTTCCTCTTTTCCTGAATTGTTTTCCCAGAGCAATGATAATTCACCCTGAAGCTCTTCTAATGATGAGAAATTCTTGAAGGAATATCACACTGATCAAATATATTCCCAAATTAAATTGAAATGTTTCTTTTAATTCCCTTTATTATTTTTATATAGCACTGAGTTCATTGAAAGGTAAATTTCCTTTTTTTTCTTGATTTTAAACATGTTATTCCCTAGAATATATTTTTTTTATTTAAAAAAATATATTAAAAGATACACACACACACACACACACACACACACACACACACACACACACACGAAACCCTTTCTTCTTTCATTTCAACTGACCATAATTTAAATGCTAGTGGTTCTCTCTCAGCTCCAGGATCAAATATGAAATCCTCTTTGACATTCTGAACCTATCTCTTTACAGTTTCATAGTCTACTTACACATTACATGTCCATCCCTCCCATATACTCTTTTTTTTTTAAACAAATGCTTTATTAACTTCTGTTTTACATCATTCATTTCCGCCAGATTTTGAGTTACAATCATTTTCCCCCCATTATTCCCCTACCCAATCTCCCAGAAGAGTAATCCCACAAGATATCGCTTCCTCCAATCTGCTCTCTCCCATACCTTCTCCCATACCCCCATCGACGTTTCCATTAGAGGAAGGTGAGCCATTGCATCCCAATGCCTGCACATCTTATCTCCCTATTACAAGCAAAAGAGTATTAATAATAGTATTTATATATATTTGAAACATTTAATGTTATGACCTCAAATTTCAGATGCATTTCCTTCCTCTCCTGTCACCCATTCCTTCTGGAAAGATAAGTAATTCAGTATATGTTGTACATGTCTAGATATGCAAAACATTATCATAGTAGATATATTGTACAAGGCTGCTTATAATTCCCTCCCACTCATCCCACCCCCCACCTGGTCCATTCCCTACATGATCCTGTCCCTCTTCTATAGTGGGTACTTCCAACCTCCCCTCACCCCAAGGATGCCCTCCCATCCATCATCCCTCCTCTCATCCCCCTTCCCCCTATCCTGCTGCAGGTTGAGATATCCCATTTAGTATGTATGTCATTTTCTCCCTGAACCAAATTCAATGTGAATGTGGTTTTGCCTTTTTAGCCTTCCTTATTCTCCCCCTCCTTTGCAACCACTTCCCCTTGCTTCTTCTACATGGGATAGTTTACCCTACCCTGTCTCTCCCCATCTCCTCTTGCCACTTTCCTCTCTCACCTCATAATTTCATCCCTTGAGTATTCTCCCTTCCCAACAAATTCAACCTATGCCCTCTATCCATATATAACTGTAACCATATACACACACATTCACATATGTATTCATATGACCACACCCCCTTCTTCCATTATTTTCATAGTGAGAAAGCTATCATCAGTCACAGTTATTGCTTTTCCATATAGGAATGTAAATAGTTCAACTTTGATAAGTTCCTTTTGATTTCTTTTCCCTGATAACCTTCTCAGGCATCTCTTCCTTCTTGTGTCTGGATGTCAAATTTTCTATTCAATTCTGGTTTTTTCCTCAAGAATGCTTGAAAGTCCTCTATTCCACTGAATGACCATATTTTCCCCTGAAACAAAATACTCAGTTTTGCTGGGTAGGTGACCCTTGGGTTCATTCCCAGTTCTTTTGCCCTCTGGAATATCATATTCCATGCCCTTCGATCCCTCAGTGTAGAAGCTGCCAGGTCCTGGGCTATTCTGATTGTGTTTCCACAATATTGAAATTGTTTCTTCCTGGCTGCTTGTAGTATTTTCTCCTTGATCTGGGGATTCTGGAACCTGGCTATAATATTCCTGGGAGTTTTCTTTTTGGGATCTTTTTCAGGAGGTGATCGGTGGATTCTTTCAACCTCTATTTTGCCCTCTGGATCTAAAACATCAGGGCAGTTTTCCTTGAGAATTTCTTGAAGGGTGATTTCTAGGTTCTTTCTTTGATCATGGCTTTCAGGTAGTCCAATAATTTTTAAATTGTCTCTCCTGGATCTATTTTCCAGGTCAGTGGTTTTTCCCATGAGATATTTCACATTGCCTTCTAATCTCTCATTTGTTTGGATCTGCTTAACAGCATCTTGATTTCTCATAAAGTCACTAGCTTCCATTTGCTCCAGTCTAACTCTGAAGGAATGAATCTCCTCAGTGAACTTTTGAGATTCTTTTTCCATCTGGCAAATTCGACTTTTTAAGGCATTCTTCTCCTCATTGCCCTTTTGGGCCTCCTTTGCCATTTGAGTTAGTCTATTTTTTAAGGTGTTGTTTTCCTCAGTCAGGCTGTTGACCCTCATTTCATACTTTTCCTGCATCCTTCTCATTTCTCTTTCCAATTTTTCCTCCACTTCTCTTATTTGATTTTTAAAGTCCTTCTTAAGGTCCTCTATGGCCTGCAACCCGCTCATGTTTTCCCCTGGGGCTTTTGGAGCAGGACTTCTGACCTCACAGTCCTTTTCCTGCTCTATGCCCCCAAAATAGGAGTCTAGGGTTGCATTTTTCTGTTTCCTTTGCCTTGGCATGTCGCCACTTAATTACTTGACTTTTGGGCTTGTTGCCACACTATGGCTTTAAGGCCAGCTAGAGGAATTTTCGTCCCGAACGTGTGGGGGGCAACTTCCGTTTCTGGCAAGCTGTAAACCCACCCACAACTTCCACCCTAGATCACAATCCAGATCCAGGGAGGTTAAAGCAAGAGCCATTACCCCCCAAGACTGATCGCTGGATCTCCCTACAAATTTGCAGGCTGGGAGCGGGAGCTGCCTCTGAAAACTACAAAATGGCGTTTGTCCTCAGCGGCTTCTAGCCCCCAGGGGAGGGAGCTGACGCATTCCCCAAATACAGGTCCCAAAGTCCATAGGACACTAACCTCTTACTTTGTCCTAGGCATGTCTATGTTGATAATTCTGGAGTCACCACAGCTCCTGGTGTTCTGGGGTTCCTCCAGCTGGCTGCTGGCCCTGCTGCCCTGGGGCTAAAACCTCGGCTCATGCGGACCTGGGCTTGGCTCGGCTCGGCTCCTGCGCTCTGCACGCTGCCAGGTCCCAGACCACTGCGCTGGTCCTTCCTGCAGGGCTGCTGGGCTGTCCTCAGCGGGAGGTTAGCTTCTCTGTGTCGTTCTGTGGGTGCTGGGGCTCCAGAAGTTGTTCAGAGTCCTCTTTTACATCGTTTGGGGGGAATGTGGGTGCAGAGTGGCTTGGATGAGCTGTTTCTACTCCGCCATCTTGGCTCTGCCCCTCCCATATACTCTTTAAATCAGTGACACTAACTTCCTTGCTCTTCCTCAAAAGAGATGATTCATCTCCTGACTCCTGGCATTTTCATTGGCTGTCTGCCATGGCTGGAATTCTCTAGTTACTCATCTCTTTTTGCTGGCTTCCTTTACTTCCTTAAGGTCCTAGTTAAAATACCAATTTCTAAAAATAGCCTTTCCTAATCTTCCTTGATTTTAATGACTTCTCTCTGTTAATTATAGTATATATTGTATGAAGCAGATAAGTATTTGTTGAGTGGCTGACCAGAGAGGTATCATACTTAAATTTTCCAAAATTCCATTCAACTTTCTGACTTCTTTCATGTTATCTTTTTTTGTTAGCTATATCTATTTCTGAAAGAGTCCCAAATTGTTAACAATTTGATGTCTATTTTCCATTGTATTTCACTGAGCTTTAAGTAGTTAGAGACCATGCCACTTTGTGTGTGTATAAACCATGAAAATTATTTAATTATATATTGTAATATTAGTCATAATCTGTGGTCCCTATTAATCTCCCTTAATTATGTATACTGTTACTGTAGTACTGTTTAACTTCATGATTATAATATAATGACAATGATATAATGATTTCACCTGATGAATAAATAATTCTGTTCTAACATCTCATTTTAATTCACTGTAAATATTTGTTTCAAATGCATTTCTTGTATATAGCATATCATTGGCTTCTGCTCTCTAATCAATTATATTTCCCTTATATGTTTTATGAGTGAGTTTATCTCATTCACATTTATAATTTGTTCCTAACTTTCTTATTTATTTCAACATTATATCCTCTTTTTTTTCCTCTTTGCTCCCCATCCTAGTTTTTAAAAAAATTACAAATGGCAAAAGAAAAGGATTGAGGTTAACAACCATATCATATAATTGGAGTAGTTTGATCTCACTTGCTTCTCTTTTCTTTTATGATTGATTTTCCTAAAGTTGTTTGGCTTGCTGGTGATTTTTTTACCCAATGCTACACTCCTTATTAAATCCACATTTCCTGTCTCAATAATTCTACTTATTTTCCTGTTGAAATTAATTTATTAATAAACCATATTCTGTGGTCAACCTTTTATTTACCACTTCAGATAGAAATGAGGTTTATGAGAATTTCACCCTCCACATCCTTTTCTATGTTTGTATATTCTTTTTGAGCATGTTAATTGTGAAAAATAGTTGTGACTTCATTTTTTGCATGATATAGTTCTCCACTCCCTTTTGTTTCCTCTCTAAAAAAGAAAATGGTCCATAGACCTTGTGTGTTGCTTAATGTCTCTGTCACCCTTTAAAGCAGTAGGATTCTTAAATCTATATTTTGAGATGTTTGGAATATTTGTATTTCTGTTTTAACTATACTTTTAAATAAATATTTCATTGTAAAAGCTAATTATATCTTGTGTATCAGGATATGGCAGACCAAAGTAAGTTTGTAGATAGATGAAAATAACCCAGGGAATAATTGATGGAATTCATGGAGAAGGTAAAGAAAAATTATAATGGATTCAATAATGTAGATAAAGCTATTTAAATTTTACTCATATAGGAGTAAATTTACCTAAAAAACATAGTTTTGTAAATTTTCCTAGCAGATATAGAACTTTTTGAACAGTGCTAAAGGGAAAGATATCAACATTTTTTTTTCTTTTTTGTGAGGTTAGGAAAATAAAAGTATTCCATCTAAAGGGTTTTCTATCAAAATGGGTGATTTTTAAAATAATGTGCCCAGCAGCAAATGAAGCAAGAATAGCAATAACAAATGTGAAGAAAATGGAGGTAAAAAAAAAACTTTGGTGATGATGAAAATGAAGTCCAAGTGAGAGTCAAGATGGTGGAATAAGCAGTAGATTTCTGTCCCTCTCCCATTATCATCCCCAGACGTTCAAAAAACAGAACCCCTGAGTAGAGCCTGAAATAGCAAAGTCAGCAGAAAGATAGAGTGGTCTTTTGATCCAGAAGACTTAGAGTTTCAGGAAATAGGTTTATATACCTCAAGTAGAAGGGGGAAACAGTCCTAGACAGGAAATATCCTAGTAAGCCAGAGGCAGCCTCCACCTCAAAAAACCAGCCCCAGGGAAGTAGAACAGGCAGACAACGATACTAGGACTCTCCCCTCCACCCTGCCAGATAACTTATTATACCCAGTAGAACTGGAAGACTCCAGTTCAGAGAACCACCATGTGTATTGGCACAGCTCTGGGAAGGCAGGCATCTTGTAGCAGTGAACCCCCTCATGATTTAGTGCAGCCCGGGGTAGATATCCTTCAGCAGTGGACCTCCAGATGCTTTAGCACAGCCTCAGGGAATGCAGAAAAAATTAAAAGACGTGGGTTAGAAACAACCACTAACATAGCTCAGCACCAGGTAAGCTGCCAGACATGTAAAGTCTCTAGTGGCAGATAGCTGAAACCTCAGGGCACAAAACTAGTGACCAGGCCCCTGAAGCCCAGCAAAAGAAGTTTGGGACAGTTCCCCCTATGCTAAAGCAGGAAAGCTCAACTTTGAATGGCACAAAATAAGCAAGGAAAGTGAGCAAAAAGCAGAAATGGACATGGATCACAGATTCTTCCTATTGGGATAGAGAAGAAAGCACAAATTCAGAAGAGGAGAGTATTGTCATTATACCCAAATATGAAACCTAATGGGGTATATGAATTGGTCTCAAGCCCATAAAGCCTTCTTGGAAAAGATGAAGGATTTCGAAAGTCAAATAAGAGGGGTAGAAGAAAAGTTGGGAAAAGAAATAAGAGGTATGCAAGAGAAGGAATGTATAGCATGGAAAAAGGACAAAAATGGAATGTAGAAAACCATTCCTTAAAAAAGTACAATTGGCCAAGTGAAAAAAAAAATCAATAAAAAATCCAAAATACTCCTTTAGAAGGTAGAAATGGCCAAATGGAAAAGGCAAAAAAACCCATGGTAGAGAGGAATTCCTTAAAATATAGAATTGGGCAAATGGAAAAGGAGATATAAACGCTATCTTAAAATAATACAATTTGTTAAAAAATTAGAATTTGGCAAGTAAAAGCTAATGACTATGAGACATAAAGAATTAGTGAAACATAATCAAAAGGATGGAAAAAAATAGAAGAAAATGTAAAATACCTCATTGGAAAGGTAATGGACTTAGAAAATATATTCAGGAAAGATATTTTAAGAATTATCAGTCTACCTGAAAGGCATAATTTTTATTTTTTAAAGAGCCCAGGCAATGTCTTTCAAAAAATTATCAAGGGAAATTGCCCTGAGGTCATAGAACCAGATGGCAAAATAGTCATTGAAAAAATCCACTGATCACTTCCTGAAAGAGATCCCAAAATGATAACTTCAAGGAATAGTGTAACCAAATTCCAGAATTATCTGGTCAAGGAGAAAATACAGTAAGCAGCCAAAAGGAAACAATTTAAATAGTGTGCAATCACAGTCAGGGTTATGCAGGATTTAGCAGTTTCTATATTAAAGGATAGCAGGGCTTGGTAAAGTATATTCTGAAAGGTTAAGGAGCTTGGATTACAAGAATCAACTGTACAGCAATAAAATGAGCATAAGAAGGTAAACAGGAAAGAAAAAAAAAAGATACTATTCAATAAAGTTAAAATGTTTAAAACCCTACACAGAAAGATGATATTTGTAAATTTTGAAAACTGTATCTTTATTCTGAGACTTAGAAGGGCTATACATGGACAGAGGATGTGGGGATGAGTTTAATTTGATAGGAATAAGATGAATTTGATGATAAAAATAATTAATTAAGGTGTGAAAAAATGATTTTACTGGGAGAAGAAAGGAGTAGACAGAATAGGATAAATTATATTACAGTAAGAGGCACACAGACCTTTTAAATTAGAGGGGAAAAAGGGAGTTTGGTGAATATTATTTTAACATTACTTTCATCATATTTGACTCAAAGATGGAATAACATACAGTTCAGCCAGTTATAGAAACTTATCACACTCTGTAGGGAAGTAGTAGGGGAAGGGGGAGATAAAAGGGGAAAGGACTGATAGAATGGAGTGGGGATTAAGGAAGGCAATTTTCAGAAGCAAAACATTTATGAGGAGGGAAAAGGTGAAAGCAGAGAGAAAAGTATAAAAGTTGGGAAAATAGGATAGAGAGAAAGACACAGTTGGTAATCATAACTGTTAATATGAATGGGATGAATTATCCCATAAAAGGGAAGTGGACATTAGAGTGGACTAAAAAAACAGAATTCTAGGGGGTGGCTAAGTGGTGCAGTGAATAGAGCACTGGCCCTGGAGTCAAGAGCAACTGAGTTCAAATCTGGCCTCAGACACTTAACACAAAAAAACTAGCCAGGTGACCTTGGGCAAGTCACTTAACCCCAATTGCCCTCCAAAAAGCAAAAACAAACAAACAAACAAACAAAAAACCCAACAACAACAACCCCCCCCCCCAAAAACAACAGAATTCCACAATATGTAGTTAAACAAAACACATTTAAAGCAGAGTAATACATGCAGAATAAAGGTAAAAGACTGAAACAGCATATATTATGTGTCAGCTGAAGTAAAAAAAAAATAAAAGCAAAGTAGGAGTTCTGATCTCAGACAAAACAAAAGCAAAATTAGATCTAATTAAAAGAGATTAAAAAGGAAAATATATCTTGCTAAAAGGTACCGTAGAGACAATGAATTGATATATATATATATATATATATATATATATATATATATATATATATATATATATATTTCAAGTAGTATAGCATCCAGATTCTTAGAGGAGAACTTAAGTGAATTCCAGGAGGAAGTAGATAGCAAAACTCTACTAGTGGGGGACCTCAAACTCCCCCTCTAATAACTAGGTAATTATAACCACAAAATAAACAAGAAAGAAGATAAGGAGGTAAATAGAATTTTAGAAAAGTTAGATATTGTAGGCTTTTGAAGAAAATTGAATGTGGATAGAAAGAAATATACCTTTTTCTCACCAGTACCTTCACAAAAATTGACCATGTATTACTAGGGTATAAATACTTCACAACCTAGTGCAGAGAGGCAGAAATATTAAATGTATACTTTTTAGATGATGATGCAATAAAATTGCATGTTATAAATGGCCAAGAAATGATAGACAAAAACCCAATTGGAACATAAATAATCAAATCCTAAAAATGAGTGGTCAACATTTCAAATCATAGAAAAAATAAAAAAAAATCATCCAAGAGAATGATGATAATGAGAAAACATACCAAAATATATGGGATCCAGCCAAAGCTTTTCTTAGGAGACATTTTCTATCACTAAATGCTTACATGAATAAAATAGACAGGGAGAGGATCTATGAAGTGGGCATGTAACTAATAAAGTGAGAAAAACAATGAATTAAAAATCCCCATTTAAATTCCAGACTAGAAATTCTGAAAACCAAAGGAGAAATTAATAAAATTGAAATAAAAAATCTATTGAGCTAGTAAATAAAATTAAGAACTGGTTTTATAAACAAACAAACAATAAAATAAAATAACTAAAACTTTGGGTAATTTGACTAACAAAAGAAAAGAAAAAAAAACTAAATTGCCAGTATCAAAAGTAAAAAGGGTGAATTCACCACTAATGACTTGGCTTTGCTGAGCAATACAATGATCTAAGAAAATTTCAAAAGACTCATGATGAAAAATGCTATCCACAGCCAACAAATGAACTAAGTATGGAGTCTGAAGGCAGATTAAAGCATATTATTTTCTCTTTTTTTGTTTTTGTTCATGTTTTTTATAGACTTTCCCCCCATTCTGATTCTTCTTTCAAAACATGACTGATGTGGAAATATGTTTAACATGATCATTCATGTATAGCCTATATCAGATTGTATGCTGTTTGGGGAAGATATATGGAGGAGGAGGAGGTGAAATTTTAGAACTAAAAATCTTTTAAAAATAATTATTGAAAATTAAAATAAAGAAAGTTTTCTTACTTTACTTTAAATTTCTTTAAAAGGAAAATTGAGTTCCAATTAAATAAGTAAGCACTAATTTGGAGTTCAGAGGTGAGTTCAAATCACAGCTTTGTCACTGTCTTTATGTAAAACAATGACCACGTCACTCACATTCTCTAAATTTCAGTTTTCTCATTTGCAAGTCACTGATTCCTATAAAGTTTAATTCAGGAACTTTTCATGAAGTTTGGATGAGATAATGTGTATGAATGGCCAAACTACAAGTTTTATAAAAATGAGAGATATAGTTGCTCTTAAATGCTGATAACTAAAAATACCTCTTCCTAGCCAAAGAAAAATGTCTTTTTTAGTATAGAAATAATTCGGCATAAGATTAAGTCAACTGCTATAATATTAAATCATCAATCTCAGACAGCAGTAACTTTTCAATAATATTATAGAAGTGGAGAATAAAGTAGATGATTCACAATATGTCCAATTACAAATTGTATTCAGCAGGCTTAAGTTCACATTTTTTTAAATTCAGAAGGAAGAAATGAATAGATTTTACTGCACTACTAATGAACTACATAGTTGATACATAAGTTATACAGAAGTAGTTATTTTTTAAAGCCTTCATGATAAATATACAAAAATGTGCTAGCTTTATTCAAGGAAATAGTTTATCTACCATGATGCTGATGCTGACAGTAATAAAACTGGGATTTGAATATAGCACCAAAATACATGTACTTGGACACTTGTTACAGATTTTCATTCTAAATTGTGGAGTTCCTCATTAATTGTTGTGATTTATCTACTGGGAAATTAAATGTATCCCAATATAATTGTTTATATTTTTCTTACATGGTACTATCTAAAGATAAACTAAGGTAAATCTCAAGAATTCCAACTTTCATTGTAAAAGACAGCTTATTGTAAGGGATAATATACTAGTCTTATAGTCAAATAAACCTGTGTTAAAATGCTCCATCTTATAATATTTCTGGGACCAAGTGCCAACCATTTAATCTTTCTCCCTTTGTTTATTTACCTGTAAAATGGGAATGCTAAAACTTGTAGCAATAAATACATGTATTTGTATTGGGACATAGATAAGATTATCTATGTAAAGACAATGCAAGGCTTAATAAATCAAATATATATCAGAAACTATTAGTGTTGGTATTTATATTATCTACCATATTATTATTCTTCCAACTGAGCATAATTTTCCTGTTCCTGAATTATACCACATAAAAACTTCTTGAGTTCAATCACATAGTTTAGCTTAATTCTTCTTTATCACTAAAAATCTCTTTCAAACTTTTTACTATCAGGAACATGATTTTGAGCCTTTTACTATATTTTACCTATAGATTTTGAGTACTGTCCTGGAAACCAATTATGTACACTCCATTTCAAGTCAACAAAATTAAGGAGAAGCTCTTTTTTTTTATCAAATGCTTTATTAACTTCTAGTTTACATATTTCATTTCCCCAAGATTTTGAGTTACAAATTTTCACCCCATTTTTCCTTACCCACAACCCCAAAATAGCGATCCCACTGGATATCCCCTCCTCCAATCTGCTCTCTTACATATCTTCTTCCATACACCCTCTGACTTTCCAGTAGGGCATGGTGGATCTCTATGCCCCAGTGCCTGTATATCTTATTTCCCAGTTACATGTAAAATTATACACACACACACACACACACACACACATATATAACATATATATATATATATATATATAACATATATAACATCAATCTCAGACATATATATATGTATGTATATATATATATATATATATATATATATATATATATATATATATATATATGTATATAAAACCTTTGATTTTAAAGCTTTGAATTCCAGATTGTCACTTGTCACCCACCCTTATTGGGAAGATAAGTATTTCAGTACAGGTTGTGCATGTGTAGTTATGAAAAACATTTCCATAGTGTATATATTGTAAAACACTGACTGTATTTCCTTCCCTCCTATCTGACCTCCCACTTCTTCTATTCTCTAATTTTATCCTGTCCCTTTTGAAAAGTGGGTGCTTCCAACTTCCCTCTCCCATAGACTGCTCTCCTTTCCATCATCTCCCCTATAATCCCCTTCCCCCCTACTCTCTTGTAAGGTGAAATACCCTATTTAGTGTGTATGCCATTCCCTCCATAAGCCAAATTCAATGAAAGTAAGGTTTACCCCTTCAACTTTTGCCTTCCTGTTCTTCCCCTCCATTGTGACCATTTTCCCTTGCCTCTTCTATATGAGATAGTTTACTCCAATTTGTATTTCCCTATCTCCTCTCATCATATTCCTCTCTTACCTCTTAATTTCACCTTTTAAGTATCATCCCTTCCTATTAAATTGGTCCTATGCCCTCTATGTATACTTGTACACATATATACACACATTCACATATGTATGCATACACCCATATACCCTTCTATATAGACATATATGTTCAACTATTCTCATACTGAGAAAAGTTTCACGAGTTACAGTTATCATTTTTTTCCATGTAGTGATGTAAATAGTTTAACTTTGATAAGTTCCTTATGATTTTTTTCCCTTTTTACTTTCTCATGCTTCTCTTGCTTCTTGTATCTGAATGTGAAATTTTGTATTCATCTCTGTTTTTTTCATCAAGAAAGCTTGAAAGTCCTCTATTCCATTGAATGACCAGGTGATTCTTGGTTTTAATACCAGCTCCTTTGACCTCTGGAATATCATATTCCAAGCCCTTTGATCCCTCAGTGTAGAAGTTGCCAGATTCTGTATTATCCTCATTTTATTTCCATAATATTCAAATTGTTTCTTCCTGGCTGCTTGTAATGTTTTCTCCTTGATCTGGGAATTCTGGAACCTGACTATAATATTCCTATGAGTTTTCTTTTGGGGATTTTTTTCAGGAGGTGAATGGTGGATTCGTTCAACCTCTGTTTTGTATTCTTGTTCTAAACGTCAGGGAATTCCTTAATAAAATTTTCTTGAAGGATGATATCTACATTCTTTTTTGATCATTGCTTTCAGGTAGTCCAATACTTTTAAAAATTATCTCTCTTGAATCTATTTTTCAGGTCAGTTGTTTTCCCAATGAGATATTTTACATTGCCTTCTATTTTTTTTTTTCATTTTTTTGGATCTGTTTAATAGTATCTTGATTTCTCAAAAAGTCACTAGCTTCCCTATGCTCCAATCTAATTCTGAAGAAATGATTCTCTTCAGTGAGCTTTTGAGATTCTTTTTTCCATCTGGCAAATTTGGATTTTTAAGGCATTCTTCTTCTCTTTGCCTTTTTGAGCCTCTTTTGCCATTTGAGTTAATCTATTTTTAAGGCGTTTTATTGTTTAGTCAGGTTGTTGACTCTCATTTCATAATTTTCTGGCATCATTCTCATTTCTCCCCAATTTTCCCTCTATTTCTCTTATTTAATTTTCAGAATTCTTCTTAAGATCCTCTATGGCCTGTAACCAGCTCATATTTTTCTTAGAAGTTTTGGTGCAGGAATTCTGACTTCACTGTCTTCCTCCTGCTCCATGCTTTGATGCTTTTTTCCCAAAAATAGGAATGTAAAGTTGGGTTGCTCTGTTTTCTTTGCTTCCTTTGCCTGCTCATTTTGCCAGTCAATTACTTGACTTTTGGGGTTTTTGCCACAGTAGGACTCTGCCACCAGGTAGGGGATCTTCCTCCTAATCGCTTCGGTTTTCTTGCTGCCAAATGTATTATTTGGGTGCCCTCTCTAAAGCCTCCATGTTCTCTCCCATGCTTGTCACACACCCAAGGACTTCCACCCTAGTCTGCAATCCAGATCCAAGCAGGTTAAAACAAGAGTGATTACCCTTCTGACCGGTAGCTTGGTGCCCCTACAATCTGCAGGCCAGGAGCTGAAGCTGCCACGTGGCAGCAGCTACATGGCCACTGTGTCTCAGCTGCTTCTTGCCTGGGGGACAAAAGACAACTGCACTCCCAAAGTACTGGATCCCAAAGTCCACACTGCACTGACCTCTCACTTTGTCCTATGAGTTGATAATTCTGGAAACCACCATAGCTGCTTAAGTCTCTCCAGCCAGCAGCTGCTCAGGCCCAACCTGAGGCTAAAACCTCTGCTCAGGCAGGGCTGAGGTTGGCTCCCAGAGCACTGCACTGGCTGCTACCTGCTGGCCTGCTGGGCTGTCCTCAGAGGGAGGTTAGCTTCTCTGTGTCATTTTGTGGATTCTATAGCTCCAAATTTGTTTAGAGTCACCTTTTACATGAATTGGAGGAGGTGGGAGCTGAAGTCCCTAGGAAGCCCTGTTTCTACTGCTCCATCTTGACTCTGCTGCCAGGAGTAGCTCTTAACCAGAAGTCTGGTTATTTGTTGATTTCTTTTTTGATACTTGGTAACCAAGAAATAAAGGAGGGAGAATAGAAAAGAAGGAAGAAAAGGAAGAAGGGAAGTAGAGAAGAGAAATAATGGGAGGGAGGAAGAAGGAAAGGAGGAGAGGATGGAAAGAAGAAAGAAAAGAAGAAGGGAAAGGAGGAAGAAAGGAAGGATGGAAGGATGGAGGGAAGGAAGGAAGGAAAGAGAGAAGGAAAAAAGTAAAAGAAGAAAAAGAAAGAAAGTAGAGAAAAAATGAATAAAGATAATCAATTCTTTGTAACCACCATAACCACCATCATCACTTGTGAATGTACCATGCAACAGCTTGATGGTACAGTAGAGAGAATTCTGTACTTAGAGTGAGGAAAACATCAGTTTGAATCTGTCTTTAACTATGTGACTTTGAATAAGTAACTGAAGTTCTGTCTGTCTTAGATTTATCAGTAAAAATGGGGTTAATAATAGGGATAAACCTCCCTCCCTCCCTCCTTTGTGGTGAGAATCAAATGAGATAATATTTGTAAAGTATAAAATTTCTGTAAAATTTTTTTAAAAACCTGCAATTCAGTGCAGCTGCTGCTACTGATTATAGTGATTGATAATAACTAATGAGTAGAAGAGTCCATAGACCAGGAAGCAATGAATAAGATGATGTTTGAATTATTAGAGAAAATAGACAAGTTGTTTTGATGCATATTCATTGGAATATTGGAGCACTGTAAAATCTCAATTATGAAAATCCCATTTGCCACTGCAGAAAAATAAGTTAAACCTAGAGAGATTGTATACTATTACTGATGTTATAATGGTAAAAATTCTAAGTCGATGATAATGTTTCTCTTGACAGTGTAAGTGGAAAATATTTATGATGAGTTATTTGTTGTTTCAAAAAACATTAATGTGACATTAATTCATTTTTTTGCATTTAAACCAAAATACGACCCTATCTATAGTTCGCTGCTCTGTTTATGATTTATGCAATTTAGGTAATTTTCTCTCAAATATCTACAGCAAAAAATTCAATATAAAAGCATTATAAGGAAAGAGTACCACTAATCAGACCATGCCAAACAAGTCTTTTCTCTAAAAAGTTTTGGAAAGTCTCTTTTTCCTTGTCTTCTTTTAATGTCCAGAATTCTGTTTTGTTAAAAATTAAAAGTAAATCATTAAGACTACTGTATGTAATCTCATTACAAAATATATGATTTACAATACACTAGCCAGTCTAGTAAGTCATATTATCTCTTCTTTTTTTGCATAATCTCCCTTATTAATTCTTATGTGAGTCATCTTCAGTAACGTATGCCTCACATTTTTGCTTCAAAAACTAATCAGATTTAAATAAAAAAGATGTTAACCAAATAACAATCTGTATGTGCATAATCTAACATGTGTAAGTAATAGATAATACCAATGATGTAAAGGGGTTCATTCTTTGTTAAGCTAATATTTCCTAGAGAATTGGCAACCACTCAATTTATAGATGTTTTGTATCTGAATAAGGGGTTTCTTATTATTGCACACTAGAAATGTTTTTAGGTTTTAACTATACTTTGTAATATTGAAATAATATCAGGAACTCCATTTTGCTTTTATCTACGATTTTTGTGAAATTAAGTCACTTTAATCCCCTGCATTTAGAGAAGTCACAAGTGTTTTTCCCCTCACAAGTGTCATCCAACTTAAAGAATGTCATAAAACAGTCTATTTTTTTTCTTCTCTCCTCAATGTCTCCAGATTTTCTTCCAATATTCTCCAGCCAACTCTTACCCTCATCTCATTGTCTCCAATTCCAACCAACCCCACCTACAATAAGAATTTGTTGTTGCTATTGTTCAATCCTTTTTCAGTCATAGCTAATTGTTCATGACCTTATTTGGGGTTTTCTTGGCAAAGATACTAGAGTGCTTTGCCATTTTTTTTCTCCATCTCATTTTATATAGGAGGAAACTGAGGGAAACAGGGTTAAATTACTTGTCTAACGTTATAGAGCTAGTATTTGTATGAGTCCAGACTTGAACTTAGGAAGATAAGTCTTCCTGACACCAGATCTAGGCCTCTATCTTCTGTGCCACCTAACTGACTATATAAGAGATCAAGTGTCTTAACCCCATTCCTTTTTAAGGCAATCCCATGGTCATATAGTTATTAAGTATTTGGGGCCAGATTTGAACTCAGGTTCTCCTTGCTTGAGGGCTGGAGCTCTATCCATTTTGCCATCTAGTGGCTCCCATATTAACCCTTATGTTCTGCTCTTTATTCCCTCCAAAATGTATGATAATGGGGTAAAGAGCAAAGTTTGGTGTCCTTAGCTATTGAGAACCTTGGTCCTGGTTTGTTATATAATTGGCACTCATTGCTCAGTGAATCATTGTCTGGATGATACTGGTTTCTTTATTTTGGTATATGCAATTTGTGTAGGCAGAAATTAAAGGAATAATTGAAAGATATGTTTTTTCATTGAAAGAGATGATTAAACAAACTTTATGTACTAACTCAAATCTTACAAACATTTATGATTTTACTTATGTCTCTGTAGGCATAACTGAGATATCCCAATATGTTAGAAGCAAACTCATCTTAGAAAAAGTAAAAGGCTTGTCTATGAATGATTTCTAGTCCAGAAGTGAACTTGGTGTGCAAACTCTAGAACAAGAAGGAAAAAAAGGACTCCTCAGGCTAGACATAGACATAACCCTAATGCCCTCACATATATCATATAATTAATTCTCTGACTCCTTTGTACACTCTCATTACTGTTTTAGTGAGAATAGAAGAGGAGGAATGTGGCTCTCGGTTGAGGATCATATTATGTTTGTACCAACTACAGTTAACATTCTTCCATAGGACCTTCTGTGAGCAAGGAAAAATATATGCCTCCATTCTGGAAAATACTTCTCTCCTTATTGTGCTGTCTTTGTAAATATCCTTTCAAATAGATAATAGGTAACAACTAACTGATTAATTTCAGGAGAGTTGCATATAGGATGGTGACTTCAAAACAAGAATGTTAGAGGCCCCAGCTTTTCAAAGAGAGAATATTGAAGCAAAAATCATATTCTCCCCTGTGGGAACTTAATAGTGCAGTTAGAGATTGGTAAATGTCCCAAGAAGGTGTATTGCACTAGTAAAGATATATACAGCAAACAAGAACTCAGGCAGTCATGTTTGAATATCCAGTTGTCTATTTGCCTATAGTCTTTTCACTTGGAATGGTTGAAAGTCCTTTTTATTTCATTAAATATCCATTTCCACCCCATCTCAAAGCATTATACTTCATTTTTTTCTGGGGATGTTATCCGTAGTTGTAACCCTAGCTACTTTGTCTTCTAGAATAACATATTCTAATCACTCTGCTTCTAATGTGAAAGTTGCTAAATCCTGTGTGGATCCTAACAGTGCCTCCACTATATTTAACTGATTTCTTTTTTGCTACATGAGTTATTTCTCTTTGACAAGGGAACTCCTGAATTTCACTATAATATTCGTGGCATTTTCCATTTTGGGTTCTTTTTAAGGAAGTGATTAGTGGATTCTATTGATTTCTATTTTGCCCTCAGATTCTAAAATATATGAGCAGTTTTCCTTTATAATTTCTTGCATTATGATGTCTAGCTTCTTGTATTTTTTCACTTTTAACTTTTAGCTAGTATAATAATTCTTAAATGAGGTATCCTCAATCTAATTTTCAGGTTAGTTTTTTTTTTATTTCCCAAGTGAAATAATTTACATTTTCTTCTGTTTTTTTTCCATTCTTTTAACTTGTTTTTATTGTTTCTTTATATTTTATGGATTCGTTAGCTTCTCCTTGCCCAATTCTAATTTTTAATGATTTTTTTCTTTGAAAATATTTTAATTTCTAATATTTTTGGTAAATAGTATTTTATTTTTTCCAATTATATGTAAAATAATTTTCAACATTCATTTTTTTAAGATTTAGAGTTTCAAGTTTTTTTTCTCTTTTTCCCTCCTATCCCCCCTCCCCAAGATGACAAGTAATCTAATATAGGTTATACATGTGCAATTATATAAAAATATGTCCACCTTAGTCATGTTATGAAATAAGAAACAGAACAAAAAGTCACACAAAAAACCCCAACAAAATGAAAACATTATACTTTAATCTGCATTCAGATTCCATAGTTTTTTCTCTACATGTGGATAGCATTTTCCATTATGAATCTTTTGCAATTATTTTGGGTCATTTCATTGCTGAGAAGACCTAGGTGAATTGTAGTTGATCATCACACGATGTTACTGTTGCTCTGTACTATGCTCTCCTGATTTTCCTTACTTCACTCATCATCAGTTCACATAAATCTTTCCAGGTTTGTTTGTTTGTTTTGTTTACTGAAGTCAGCCTGCTCATATACCACAACTTGTCCAACCATTCCCTAATTGCTTGGCATCCCCTCAGTTTCCAATTCTTTGCCACCACAAAAAGCTGTTATAAATACTTGTGTACAGGTGTGTCCTTTCCCCTTTTTAAATGTCTTTTTGGGATACAAAACATTGTAGGATTCTGGTTTGTAATTCTCTCAGCTATTCACTTTCATCTTTTGGGAGAGTTCAGCCCATTCACCTTAACAGTTATGATGCTTACTATTTATTTCCCTCCATCCTATTTTACATACTTTTTTTAAAAATAATTTTTCTCTCCTTTCACAGTCTCTCCTCATAAGTGTTTTGCTTCTGACCACTACATCCCCCCATTTGCCCTCTCTTCTATATACTTCCCTCCTTTATCTTTCCCCTTTCCCCTCCTACTTCCCTATAATATTCAATATGAACCTGGGTATGAAGTTCAATACCCACTTAATTGTGTATATTATTCCCTCTTTGAGCTGAATCCAACAAGGGTAAGGTAGAAACAATGCTCATATCCTCCCTTCATTCCCCCCTACTCCAATAAGTCTTTCATGCCTCTTCATGTGATATAATTTCCAAATTCTGACTTCACCTCTACTTTCTCAGTACAATCCTTTTTCACCCCTTCATTATTTTTATCACCACATCAAAGTCAACTTATATGCACCCCTTCTGTCTAAGTATACTTCTTCTAACTGTCCTAATAGAGATACAGTCTTAAGAGTTAAATATATCATCTTCACACATAGGGATGTAAACAGTTTCAACTTACTAAATAACATGTTTTTTTTTTCTTTCCTATTTATCTTTTTATGTTTCTCATGAGTCTTGTATCTGAAGATCAAATTGTCTGTTCACTTCTACCCTTTTCATCAGGAAAGATTGAAAGTCTGCTATTTTATTGAATGTCCATTGTCCATCTTTTCCCTTGAAAGATTATGCTCAATTTTGCTGGGTTGCTGATTCTTGGTTGTAATGCAAGGTCCTCCGCCGTCCATAATATCATATTCCATGCCTTCTGATTCTTTACTGTAGAAGCTGACAAATCCTCCATAATCCTCCATAATCTACAATATTTAAATTATTTCTTTCTGCTTGCAGTATTTTCTCCTTAACCTTATAATTCTGGAATTTGGCTACAATATTCATTGGAATTTTGATTTTGGGATCTCTTTCAGGAGGCAATCAATGGCCATTTTGCCCTTTGGTTTTAGGACCTCAGGCTTGATAGGTAATTTCTTGAAAGATGCTGTACAAGCTCTTTTTTTTATCATGGCTTCTGGTACTCCAATAATGCTTAAGTTAACTCTCTTGGTTCTACCTTTTTTCTTCAGAATTACATTCATTACTTCTGAATTTTTACATCTTTTACTGAACTGCTGATTATTGTATTTTCATAATTTTCTTACACTTCACTGATTTCTTTTCCCATTTTTCCCTTTATCATGATTATTTGACTTAATGTTTTTGCTCTTTTAAAAATCTCTTTCCTTAGTTTTTTTTAGAAACTCTTATCAGACTTGTATTCAATCTGCAGTTCCCCAAACCTCCTTTTGAATCTTTTCTTGTATGTATTTTAGGTTGTTGTCTTCTTCTTTTTTTATTTCTTGTGTTTCCCTTATCACCATAGTCAAAATTTTTTAGCTGTTTGATCATTTTTTTTTCTACTTTGAGGCTTGGGGGTGGGAGAACACTGTCTCAAGTTTCAGGCTTTTTCCTTACACTGTTTTCATAGCTAGATCTGGGGTCCTGTGTTTTCTCAGGTCTTCTGAGGTAGTGTGATCAAGGGAAAAATGTGGTCCCTACTTTTCTGATCTGCATTATATTCTTTATTCAGGAAGGGCCCCTGTTCCCTTGTGATCACTGATCTACTGGTCTGAATTCTAGCCCTTCCCCACGAAATATCACTGCCTCATTGTCACTGTAAGTGCTTTCTGCCATGAAGTTATGACCTGGAACTGAGAAATGGGCAATGGAGTCCCCAAATGGGAACTGTCTATGCCCACTATCATCATAAGGGTTACTTGTAATCTCTTGTTTACCAGTTGTCATATCTCTTTACCATATCAGAGAAGTATAGCCCCCAGAACTGTTGCCGCTACTGCTGCTATTGCTACCACCTCAGCCTCCAAGTTCCACACTTCTCTTTGGGCTAGCCCCTTCACCAGTGTCACAGACCACTCCTTCCAATTTCCCAAGCATTTTGGGTGGGAAAAATGTCTCACTATAACATTTTGTTAGTTATGCTTCTCCAAAATTCAATTTTATGCATTATTTATAAGTTGTTTAGAGGAAATTTTTTGGTTTATGTGCTTTCTCTCTTCTCTACCCTCTTGGCTTTTCTCTCTACCATCTTTTATGCTTTTCAGTGGTGCCATAAAATGATGCCATCATATTTAAGTGAGTAATTCAAAGTTTTGAAAGCTTGGTGACAGAGTGGATAGAACACTGGATCTGGTCTTAGGAAAACTGAATTTGTGTCGTCCATTAAACATTTACTAAATTTTGACCTTGGGAAAGTATTTTAACACATGTCTGCCCCAGTTTTTCATAGGCAAAAGGTGGATTATAATAGAAATAAACTCTGAGGACTGTTGTGAAAATAAAATGAGACAATATTTATAAAGGATTTTGCAAAGATTAAGTCACTATATAAATGTTTGTTATTAAGTTATTCAGTTTTATTTTAGGGATGTTAATGGGTTAAAATTAGGGAAAATACCAAATTTAGATTTTCTTTCTGGATTATGTCATGTTTCATACTGAATATTTTTATATCATAATGTCAGTGAAATGTTTTAAGAATCAGTCAAAAAATCTACTAAGTGTAGTTCCTGCATTAACTTCTGGGGATACAAAAAGAGGCAAAAGACAGTCCCTGCCCTTAAGCTGTTCACCATCAAATAGGGAACTTTGATGGAACTTGAAGGAAGTCAGGTAAACTAGCAGAGAGAAATGAGAATGGAAAACATTCCAGGCATGAGAAACAGCCAGGAAAAAAAAAAAAGCGCCTGAAACCCAGAAATAGAATGATATGCTTGTGGAACAGCAAGGAGACCAGTTTCACTAGACCAAAGAGTACATTTAAGGGACTAAGTTGTAAGAAGACCAGAAATGTAGGAGAAGAATAGGTTATTAAGCATTTTGAAGGTCAAACAATGGATTTTGTATTGTATTCTGAATATTACAGGGAGTTGCTAGAGGTTATTAAGTGTGTGTGGAGGTTAGACTTATGCTTTAGGGAAATCAGTGACTGAATGGAGAATGGATTGGAGTGCAGGGGTAATTGAGGCAAGCAGACCCACCAACAAGCTATTTCAGTAGTCTAGGCTTGAAGTGATGGGTTGGCACCAGAGTGGTAACAATGTCAGAGGAGAGGAGGCATATTCAAGCAATGTTGTAAATGGGCCTTGGCAATAGATTAGATCCATGGAGTCGGGGGTTCAGTGAAAGTGAGGACTTCTGGAGGAAATCTAGATTGTGAACCTGAGGAATTAGGAGGATTGTGTTGCCCTGAAAAGTAATAGGAAGGGCAGGACAGAGGGAGAAAGGGTTTAGAGAAAAGAAACTGCTTTTTTTTTTTTAATTTTAAGATGTATACTGGACATATACTTCAAGATCTCTTAATGGAGCTGGAGATATGAGATTGAAAGTCAGCAGAGGTTATGGTAGGATAGGTAGGTTGGAAAACTGTTAACATAAACATGGTAATAAAATCCTTGGGATCTTAGGAGATAGTAAAGTGAAGCAGTATAGAGGGAGGAGAGAAGAGGGCCTAGGACAGAACCCTGTTGGACACGTATGCTTAGGGCATATGATGTGGATGAGGATATGGAAAAGGAGAAAGTGGTTATTCCTTTTTTTTCTCCAAAGGAGACTGGATATCTGATGGTCAGATGATTGACCCACTTTCACTGTTCCTCTTCCTTCCAAAGTTTGGAGATTAGACTGAAAACAAAAAAAAAGTAAAAGATTAAAATTAAACCTGCACAGTAGGAGAAGGAAATCCTACTCATCACTCACTTTCCTCTTCGTCTTTCCTCCAGGGAGAGGCATAGCAAGAGATGGAAGGGCTAAAGTCAAAGGGGAAGATTTCTCCTCTTTGCATAAAAGGTTCTTCACTTTAGGTTTGGGAGATGAGAATGGCGGGAGGTGACAGAAACTGCCTTGTGCTGGAACAGATGGTTATGGAGGGGTCATATGGAGTTTTCCTGCTTCTACACTGCCATCTTGGCTCCACCTAACTCTTTACTTAGTTTTACTGTAAGAATTTATTTTCTAATAATTTTTTATTATATTATCTTGCTTTCACTTGCCATTTTTCTTTACTTATCAATGAAATCAAGAATCTTCTGGAATAGGATATTTGTGAGTTACGTTAATTTTATGAATATTGCAATCAGCTTATGTTGATTAACCTTCTTTAGGTAATGTTCATAATCTATGTTGATCTTCCCCATTCATTTTTCATTTTTCAATATCAACAGCTGATTAAAATGGGCCAGTTGAATTCCTTTTAATTGCATTCCAAACATTTCCCCTTATTTTTATTATTTCTTATAATGTATTTTAATAATTTATCTGAAAAATAAATTGTTTACAAATTGGATTCAGGAGTAGCAGTTACCAGTTTTGAGCCATTTCTTTTCTCTTAAAGTCTATTCATTGTTTACTTATATGATGCAGTTCAGAGCAGTAATTTCTGACTCTTCTCAAAATATTCTTAACATATTGGTTTAAATTTTTAGAATCTCTGTACATATCTATCTTCTCTATCAGACAGTGGCAGATAAGCTGCAACTCTTTTTGTGGTGATGATTTTTCAAATGTTTAGAATGAGCGAAACAATTCAATGTGGATATATTGCTGATGGAATGAAGCTATTTGTTATTTTTGGAGCTACTATGAAATCGGTTATATCTTCTGCTGTAAAGCCACACACAAGCAGCTTTCCAGAGGACTGCTGTTGTGAACAGCCTTTCAAGGTTCTGATTACACAGTATAGTGAACTCTCTATTTATTCAGTAACAAATCAGAGCAAAACATTCACAGAAATTCAGGGTACAACATTCACAATGTTACAACTTATCACAGAAAATAAAAATAAAGCATTCACCATATCACAACTCAACAACTTATCACTAAAATGGCCATATAGTTGTCACTAAAGTGATCACATAGTTTTAAACAAAGTACAATCATTTAGTAACTTAATCATTCAATCTTCCTTAAGGAGGCTTGGGACACAAAATACAAACATATTCATACGCATTAACAAAGTCACAACATTTTTATAAAGTAGACTATACAAATAGTCATGCTTCCTCAGTCTTCGCAACTCCAGCTGGCCCTTGCAAGTCTTGCCACCACAAGTTCAAGTTATTTGTCAGTTGTCAGTTCTCATCTCTCTTCTTGGTTCTTCTCAATTCTCAGTTCAGTCCAGTAGTAGCAGCCAAGCCTCTATCCACGTAGCGATTTAGCATCGTTTGCCTTCTAAGACTCTTAGCTCCTCCCCATCCCCATTTCAGGTGAAAGAATGTTTTATTTTTCCCATGTCCCATTTACAGTCATTGAAATTTAGAATTAATAACTCAGAGGCCATTTACTTCACCTCCTTGCATTTATACATGTAGAAATTGAATCTCAGACATAAGATGCTTGCTCAAGGTAATGTAAATAGTTTGAGTTAGAACCAAAATCCAGATTTCCTTAGTAAAATTGTCCTCCCCATAAAATGCCATCAGATGTCCAAAGAAATCTCTTTCTTGGTCTTGTTGATCCTTATAAGAACTACTAGTCTAATGTGTGCTTATCTGTGAGGATTGTGAATATAGGAACTTGGATGAGATTGCTCCACAAATCAGGCCTCTGACATACAGGTAGAAAAGGTACTACCCCAGGTTGCTGTGCCTTCTGGAAAAATAAAATTTCTTTTGTGTATAAGCATAATTTTGCAACTTTTTAGGTTAATCTGGGATAAAGTTCAATGGTAATGGTGGTTCAGTCTATTTGTTCAATATCTGTTTTAGTATAGTTAGCCCATGTGTGGTAGAAAATTGATGGGAGCAAAGTACTAAACTTGTTACCCTGTGGTGAAGTGAAAGGATAAAGCTTTAGAAGAACATGAGGAAAAAAATTCAAGGTCTGTTAAAATAAATCTTGGTGAGTATTATGTTTCCTCTATAATGGTTGGGAAATCACAGCGTTAGACATAAGGATGGTTATACTTCAGAGTTCATTATTATCCAGAAGTATTCTACCTCCCTAATCTAAAACTTTGAATTTTTTCTATTTTATTATAATCTAATAGTCTCCTCATATCTCCCTATGACTCACCCATCTCAATCTGATTAAAAAAATCAAACTAGGAAATTATCAGAAATTCTGATATTTATTTGTGGATAATACTTTATATACTATGCCTTCCAACATATCTGTATATCTATGTCTATCTAGATATAGATGTACAAATAAAGATGTAAGTATATATATATATATGTATATGTATATATAAATATATGTAATCTATCTATATCTACCTGTATGTGTGTGCACATACATACACACAAACATAAGTATCTATGTGTATGTATGTATGTGCATGTGTATGTGTATATGCATATGAAGGGGTGAGTGAGTTATGAGTTAAATGCACTGTTCCCAGGAAATATTTATGTAGAAAGAGTGATATTGTACAGAAAGTTAGGGGAAAAATAGCAAATCAATCTCCACTCATGGTTCTTTCATGTTTGTTCTCTCCATTATCTGTAGAAAAGATACTCATATTGGAATTTTCTGCAAAATAACTTACTTTTATCTTTCTGCTGACATTATTATCTCTACTGCTTGAATAACTTTTATGTTGACTTTTTGATAACATTATCACTATCTTTTTCAAGTCAATAATCTGATTCAATGTACTGTCTGACCATGGGGTAAATTAGTGAAATTTAAATGCCCCAGGATGCTCTAAGATATTGGCAAGCTGGAGGATGTGAGGGTGAGGGAGTTTCCACACTGGAAATTCTCTTCAGAAACATAATCACATGCCTAGATTTCTTCAGAAACATAATCACATGCCTAGATCCCCATTTAAATAAAAATTATTGCATCTATTTTTTCTTCCCAATTGCCTTCTATAATAAAATTTGTTACTGAAGTTTAATTGAAAATAATTTAATTATATCTGTATATACTCTAAGTTTGAACATGTTGATTGAAGTGATAATTTAATGAACCAAATGTGAGATGTACTCAAATCCTTTGGGAGATATTGACCAGTTGTTCTGGCTGAATTTCCAGGGAATAGATTAAAGCATTTGTTCTAATCCCTGGTTCAAGTTCGAACTTAAAGCTACCAAGTACCTGTAAAAGGATTACAAGAAGGCCCCTAAGTAAAAAAGGAAGAAAAAAAGCATGTACCCTATCTTCTCAGTCAAATGCAAAAATAATGTTATATTAGAAATGGAATGATTGAGAAGAAATGCCTTCTCAAAGAGCCTTTACTCATCCATATATAACAGTATCAGCAACTGAATTACTGACAACAGTGTCTTCACTGAACATAACACTCAAACATAAATCAGTAATCCGCAGAAATTGCTAATTGAACAATTATTGGTTACTTTCCAGGCCACACATGAAAAAAAAAGATGGAATGAATAATATGTCACTTTCAATTCAATTTAATGGAAATTTTCCCAATGGATTTTACTACATGCAATGTACTACACTATGTGAGGGAAAAAAAGATCAAATAACACACTGATTCTACCCTCAAAAATCTTGAAGTCTAAAATGCTCATGACATATGCAAATAATTTTGATGTGCTAGGCACAAAGAAGAGGGATAGTCAAAGGCTAGGTTATTTTAATGGTAATGTAATTTGAATTTGAAGATGCCTTCGTGTTGGCAAAAGCAGCAGGTACTTAGCACTTAATGATTTATCAAGCCTCTATTGGGGAAACAGAATGTATGAACTCCTGTCTCCTGTTGCTGATATAACAGGAAGGGAGGGGTTGGCTGAAACAGGAAGTAGTTAAGGCTGTGTATATAAGAAATGCCCCAGAGAAGCACAGTCAGAATTTTTTGGGACCAGCATCTGGTGGCAGAGCAGCTACAGAAGAGAGAATGGAGAAGTGAGCCAGAATTTCCTGAGAACTTGTGGTGGTGGAACTTCTTCTGAACAGAAACTCAGGAGCCAGGAGCCCAGGAGACCAGGTGACAGAGGAGCCCAGTAGCCAGGAACGAGGGGCCCAGGAGAAGACTGAGAAAGCAAAAGACAGGAAGCATGATCAAGATGTGGAGACTTGGTTTGTGGCTTGGTTGAGCCTTGAATTCCCAGGAGCAGAAATTATGAAGGAGTTGAGATGGACTGGACACTGTGAACTTCAGGGTGGAGCAGGACCACATAGAGCTGGACAAAGAACTGGGAGCTGTCTGCCATTGAACCCAGGTGACAGTCTGGTGAATCCAGGTAGAATCTGGGACCATGGAAGGGGATCTAGGGAATCTGAGAACAGGTCCCAAGTCAAGATGAAAAGACCTCTCCATGGGTACTGAGTAATGATGAAATTGTAGTTTACTAGTTACCTATGGGTGGAGGGTGTTATAGGAATGTAAATTTTTAAGATCTTCCTTTCCCCCAAGCCCTTTTATAGGATTAAGTGCACCAGAGGCTTGTTTTTCAGGAGATACTTTGTGATTGAGCAGTGAGTCAAGAGGGTTGTTACATCTCTGAGCCAGGAGAAGGCTATATTATCCTTGATGTGAGGCTTTTGTCATGGGGCTCACTTTGAGAAATGTTGTGTGATTTGACCAGAGGAGACTTTGGGCAGCTGCTGAGAGCCCCTCGGCTTTGAAAAACCTAAATGTTGATGCTTCCCTCTCTGGTAACTGACTAGTTATGTATGTAATGGTTGGAGAGTTGGAGGCCTGTTTGTTTGAAGTGTTTCTCTGTCTTGTAACTTCTGCTTGTAACCTGTCTGTATACTCTGAAGTTTGGGGTGCTGACCTTTTCCCCTAACTAGGTAAATGATATGTTTGATTTATTAAAGCAAGATTGTTAACCCATTTTGAGTTGCTTTCCTTTAGAAAAGTGGATCTAAGAACCTGTGTTGGCAGCCTGGGGATGCTGGAGTGCTTGCTGCTACTGAGGATTTGTGTATGATACTTAGTAACTGATTGCTGAATAAGTGACTGATTGAGTTAACTTACAAGTGTGTCCTGTGAGTGGAAAACTTTGCCCCATGAGTGAAAGACTTTGCTGAATAAGTGACTGAGTTAAATTAATAGTGCCCCTTGAGTGGAAGACTTTGCCCCATGAGTGGAAGACTTTGACTATTGTACTTTGAAATTATTGTTCTTTGTTTTAAATATTGTGACAACTTTGGTGAAAACAATGTGGCTATTTTAATGATAAGCTGTTTGTGAATATAAATTGTAATATTGTGAATGCTGTACCTTGAGTTTTTCTGGATATTTTGCTTTGATTTTCTATGGAATAGAGTGTTCACTATAATGTGGAATGAGAAACTTAAAAGCTGTTCACAGTATCAGTCCCCTGAAAAGCTGCTCCTGCATAGCATTACAAATATGCAGAGAGGAAAAGCATATAGAATTCAGCCTTGAAAAAAGACAGGAATTTCATCAAGTGAATTCATTGAATGAATGGGAAGAGAAGGGTGGAGAAACAAAAAACCCCCACAGATATAATAAAATTTATATCGGAGATATAGACAACATAAAGGGGAGGGATTTGAGATGAACTGGAAAGAAAGACAGTAGTTACATTGTTCATATAGGAGACTGAATGCCAAGATAGTTTATGTTTTAATTATATAATTAATTAATTACAATTTTAATTTATATATAAGCAAGTAGCTAATAAAGGCTTTTCAATATTGTAGTGGTATCATAAAAATACAATACAAATATTCTATAGATCTAACTGTGAAGTGAAGACTAAAGAAGAATATAATTGATGGAAGGAAAAGTAGTTAGATTGCTATTACAATAGATCTGAACAGAGATACTAAGGACCTGAATTCATGTAGAGTGAGTATAGAAGGGAGGTAGTGGACATGTGAGATATAGCCAGTAAATTAGACATTATTTATTATCTAATCTATTAGTGCATTGTTGAGATAAGAGACATCTTCACCCTTGCTTCCATATTTCCTTGCATCTTTGTTTTCATAGATGTGGATATGTCCTGAAATGGTTCTAAGTACAAGGTATTTAACTTTATTACCATGTGCTACTCTTGTCTATGTTCAACCATATATATTTCACAGAAAGTTTATTCAATATGCAGGGTGGTTTCCTTTTGGTCTCCTGACATTATGGAAGTTCCAATAGAATAAGTCTCATAAATTATCAAATCTTCTCAAATCTTGTTCCACAATATCTCTTGTATTATTTTACTTCCTGGCTTTAACACAGCTATCACCCTAATTCAGGCATATATCTCATCTCCTTTTGCAAAATCAATTGGTCTTCTCTAATACTAAACCTTCTTTACCTCAGTTCAGCTTTTGGCACTATCAATCATGCTCTAATACTCCAGGTTGATACAGTCTTTTCCATAAATTTTCATTGCATTGTTCTCTCTCAATCCCTATGATTTATCTGGCTTCTTCTGTCACCTTTGCCGAATCTTTATCCAGGTCTCATCTGCAAACACAAGTATCCCCCAAAATTTCTACATTTGTGTTATTTTTTTAGCGATCTTGTCAGCTCACATGGATTCAATGATCATCTCTATGCCAATGCCTATCAGATTGATGTTTTCCAGTCTTGAAATCTCTCCTAACATCCAGTCTCACATTTCTAAGATGTGACATCTTGTTCTCATATACATGATAACTTTAAAATGTCTTATATTGAACTCAGTGTTTCCTCCAAAAAAACCTTTCCCCCTTTCTAGTTTCCTTATTGCTGTGAAAGGTACTGCTATACTTCTAGTGATCCATGCTCATAACCAAGGTATTATTTTCAATTCTTTGCTCTTTCTAATCCCCAAATATGTAATATATTGCCAAGTAGTCTTAAGTTCTACCTTCAGAATATCTCTCATATACTCCCTTTTCTTTCCTTTCACACTAAAACTATCTTGGTGCATGTGCCTATCACAGAGATGTCTTCCATGTCAGGAATGTAGTTCCTCTTTAAGTTTGTCTCTTAGAATTCCTAGATTCCTTCAAAGCTAAGCCCAATTTTGACCTCCTGGTGATGGTCTTTTCCAATTGTTCCACCCAATTTTCAGTCTTTTCTTCATCTCCAAATTGCCATGTCTCTACTTTGTATCTATATTTTATTTATTATAATTGTATGTTTTGTTTCCTTCAAAATGAAATAACATTTTTTTAGTTCTTAACATCATACATGGCATATAGTAGATTCTCAATATATTTTATTCCCTTGCCCTTTTCTTTCCTTTTGTTTTCTCTTCTTTTCCTTTCCCATTCCTATCCTACATATCTTATAAATCCCTTGAGCATAAGCATTGTTTCATTACTGTATATTGTATCCAAATACCTACTACAGTCCTTGTGACAAAAGTCACTTAATAAATACAAATCAATAAAGCACAGAGTCATTTTCCATTTGTTATTATCTTCATTTGTAAAATGTGCAAAGTCCATCTTTTTTCATTTATCTATTTATCTATCTATCTCTTTAAGAGTATTTGTTATGTTAATTTGTATATTCAAGTCATTATAAGTAATGTTTTTTTTTTCAGTTGTTTCTTCATATCCAACTCTTTATGACCCTGTTTGGGGTTTTCTTGGCAAAGAAAATGGAATGGTTTGGCATTTCCTTATCCAGCTCATTTTACAGATGAAGAAACTGAGGCAAACAGGTTTACCCAGTGCCTAGGGTAACCCAGCTAATAAGTGTCTGTGGCCAGGATTGAATTCAGGAAGGTGAATCTTCCTGACCCCAGTTCAGGTACTTTATACATGGCACCATTTAAACTGAATACCCTCACCATGCATTTCTCCATTGCCTTTGGATAACTTTCAACTTGAATTCCTCAGAGAATGGGCTTTTCCATGATTTACAGACATGGTCATTCTTACTGGAGGAGGAAAAAAAAAGAACTTTATATATAAACCCAAATGATGGCAAGTCAGTGATTTGTTATATGCAAGGGGAATAAGAAATTATATATAAGAGAACATTTGGAAATCTCATTGGAAGAAAAGAATAGTAGAAATCCAATTATTATTAATCTACCATTTTAGTGGCATGGTATACTGTTCTAACTTTTTAAGTGGTTTAATCTTCATTGAAAGAGCGAGTATGATACAATTGTCCTCTAGAAAGTATCTCTTTCAATATTCTTATAGCAATAGCAGCGATTAATATTGCAAGAATATAATAGAATGTCTTGCATGGAGTTTTTAACTAGTTCAATGACAATTATATCTTATACTTTTTCATATGTGTGAAAAGATTTCTTAACTGTATTATGTTAAAACTGAATTAAGGGAAATCTTTCACATAAAAAGTCACATCTAATTCTTCAAGAAGGACAAGTGCTAATTCTATCCCACTCAGACATTTTTTTCTTCTTTGTGTTACAATGCATTTGATCTTCATTCTCCCTGAATCTGTTTACTTTCTCAGATCTCAAAATTTTATAACAACAAGTCTCATACATCACATTATTTTGGGTCTGCCTCATTCAAGCATCATCATCATCCACATCATCATCACCATCATCTTTCATTCTTCTCTTTTTTTCCTCTGTCTTTCAATATCTGTATATATCTTTCACCCACTTTTGTATTAATCAAATTCTTGATTTTCTCCTGGTTTTGAAGTATTTGTACTACTTTAAATATTGTATTAAATATTTCTGTGTATTAATAAAATTTGTAATCATCAATGTGTAGAACACAGTTTTATGCCTCCAAAAATATAATGTATCATTAATTATCTGAAAGTAAGTTGGATTCTTCAGAACATCTTAAAATTTCTACAGTTACTATCTTTAAATTCTTCAATAATTATGTTGAAAGTAAAATGAAGAAATATTTGAAAATATTTTCTTTTTTGCCAGACTATTGTATAAAATACTTTTTTGTACTATCCATATTTTTCTACTGAATCATGACATAAAGCACTAACAGAATCTTTGAATTGAGAAGCAACATTGAATATTAGGTAGAAGTTGGCCTCAGAGTTAGGAAGAGATAGGTTCAAGTCATCTCTCTGACATACTATTTATGTGACGTTGAATGAGTTATTTAACTTTTTAATGCCTCAGAAAACTATGACTATATGTAGTGGGGAAAGTTACATATGGAAAAGAAGGTCTTTAATTGAAGCTCCTTACACTGATAAAAACTTATCTTCTAAAAACAAAATACAAAGAAGCTTTTAAAAATTTCAGTAATGAAACATTTTTGTCTCTCCATTTTCTTCATATTTCGAATAACTGGTTTTAGTTTTCATTTAGAATAAAAAAAACATAGGTTTTTCTAATACTTGTTTATTACTGAAAACCATGACTAACTACTACATTTCATAATATTCACCTAATAATTTTTTAACTATTTCTGTAATTTTAATATTATTAAAAACTTTAATGATATATTCTCAGATACTTGCAAAAAAGAAATAAAGAAGATTTAGTATTAGTCCCCTAGCATTATATTTTAAACTACATATTTTGTAAATACCTTTCTTAATAATTTCCATTTTTGGAACAAGTAATGTGTAATAAGTTCAATGCTACCTATCACTTGGATTACCCCAATTAGTTGAAATGTGAGTGAAGATGACTAAAAACTTAAATTAAAAAATTCCATTTAAATATTCAAGGAATTTTTTTTTTAAATTAGGAAATAGCAGCAGTAGGAGTATTATATCTTGGTTTTTCTCTGTTTAGTCCTGGAAGATCTGGAAAATACATGAAATGGGATGGAAAACAAGAATGTGTTTATAATTTTTGGATGCTGATTTCTAATCAAGAAGTGTATTTTAATAACTAGAAATCTCTAAAAACTGAAAATTATGTTTCATGATGTAAAGAGTTCTCTCACTGAAGGGAGGAAATCAAACATTGTGGACGACTACTTAAAAGGCACATTGTTGAAAAGATTCATGCATCAGGTTGGACTAAATACCTTCTAATTTCTCCCTTAATATTAAGATGCAATAATTCTATAAACTATGCTAAAACAAAAGTTTGTAGCTCAGGATTTGTTTATATATGACATCAATTCACAAACCACTTGACGATCAGACAGGGCTTAGAGTACATTAACGAAAATGTGGGTATTGATATTTTATGGAAGTTTTAAGTCATGATCAATAAATTTAAAGTTCTATGGAAAAGCTGAAGGTCTAAGTAGGCTCTGTGACAAGAAATATGATACCAAGTTAATACAAAGAAATGTATTTCAGAATCACTAACCAGATAGAATAGATTCAAGATTCTAGGAAGAAGAGGGACAAATCACAACTTTTGTAGCCTAGAAATCTCTATCTTCTGGTATAGAGCCATTTAAACAATTTGCTAATCCACAAGATTTGCAGTGGGTACAAACAACCACCATGGTTGCTCTCTCTGTCTCTCTATCTCTGTCTCTTTCTCTGTCTCTGTCTCTGTCTCTCTCTCTTTGTCTCTGTCTCTGTCTCTCTGTCTCTCTGTCTCTCTATGTCTCTCTCTCTCTCTCCATATATATATATATATGAAACATATATTATGTGGGGGTTTTTTTTGTGTGTATATGTGTGTGTATGTGTGTGTGTGTGTGTGTGTGTGTGTGTGTGTGTGTGTGTGTGTGTGTGTATGCCTCACCTTCCCATGCTGTCTTCTGAGAATAGGTAGAAAGGCGGGCTGGAGGAACCCCAGAACACCAGTAGCTGTGGTGACTCCAGAATTATCAACATAGACATGCCTAGGACAAAGTAAGAGGTTAGTGTCCTGTGGACTTTGGGACCGGTATTGTGTCAGCTTCCTCCCCTGGGGGCTAGAAGCCACTGAGGAGACACGCCATTTTGCAGTTTTCAGAGGCAGCTCCAGCTCCTGTCCTGCAGAACTATAGGGAGATCCAGCGATCAGTCTTGGGGGGTAATCCCTCTTGCTTTAACCTCCTTGGATCTGGATTGTGATCTAGGGTGGAAGTCATGGGTGGGTTTACAGCTTGCCAGAAACGGAAGTTGCCCCCCACATGTTCAGGACGAAAATTCCTCTAGCTGGCCTTAAAGCCATAGTGTGGCAACAAGCCCAAAAGTCAAGCAATTAAGTGGCAACATGCCAAGGCAAAGGAAACAGAAAAATGCAACCCTAGACTCCTATTTTGGGGGCATAGAGCGGGAAAGGACTGTGAGGTCAGAAGTCCTGCTCCAAAAGCCCCAGGGGAAAACATGAGGGGGTTGCAGGCCATAGAGGACCTTAAGAAGGACTTTAAAAATCAAATAAGAGAGGGGCGGCTAGGTGGTGCAGTGAATAGAGCGCCGACCCTGGAATCAGAAGGACCTGAGTTTGGAGCCGGCCTCTGACAATTAATCCACACAAAGAAAAACCTAGCCGTGTAACCTTGGGCAAGTTACTTAACCCCAATTGCCCTAAAGGCTAGGTGGCGCAGTGAGTAAGAGCGTTGGCCTCGGAGTTGGGATGACCCGAGATCAGATCCGGCCTCAGAAAATGAGCACCCACGCATAAATAACGACTAGCCGTGTAACCTTGAGCAAGTTACTTAACCCCAATTGCTTTAAAAAAAAAAATCAAATAGGAGAAGTGGAGGAAAAATTGGAAAGAGAAATGAGAAGGATGCAGGAAATGTATGAAATGAGGGTCAAGAGCCTGACTGAGGAAAACAACACCTTAAAAAATAGACTAATTCAAATGGCAAAGGAGGCCCAAAAGGGCAATGAGGAGAAGAATGCCTTAAAAAGTCGAATTTGCCAGATGGGAAAAGAATCTCAAAAGTTCACTGAGGAGATTCATTCCTTCAGAGTTAGACTGGAACAAATGGAAGCTAATGACTTTATGAGAAATCAAGATGCTGTTAAGCAGATCCAAACAAACGAAAGATTAGAAGGCAATGTGAAATATCTCATGGGAAAAACCACTGACCTGGAGAATAGATCCAGGAGAGACAATTTAAAAATTATTGGACTACCTGAAAGCCATGATCAAGGAAAGAACCTAGAAATCACCCTTCAGGAAATTCTCAAGGAAAACTGCCCTGATGTTTTGGATCCAGAGGGCAAAATAGAGGTTGAAAGAGAATAGGTAGAAATATACTACTTATCTTGATTTAGAAATGACTGTAGATTATTGGTTAACATATTTGGTACTTATAGTTATATTCTTCCAAGTTGATAAAATAATGGAGTCTAATTAACAATTGTTTTGATTTGTTATAAAATTCACAATTTCTGAGGACCTGATAATCTTCATGTGGTTATCAAACACTGGTAGGGAATTAGAAGTCATGTTTTGTTGTTGTTTTAGTGGAAGTGGAATGGTCTGGTTGAAAGAACTAGGAGTGTATACTACACAGAAGAAAAGACATAGTAGGGAGTATAATAATTATTTTTAAATATTTAAAATTTATTACGTGAAATAAGGCTTAGTGCTTAGTTTACATGGGTACAAATAAGGGAATGTAACAGTAGTGGATTTCACCTTGATATAATTAACCAAGAGGGCTAAGAATCTTAGCTCTCCAAAAGTATAATATTGTGAATTAGAAGGTAGAAATCTGACCATCTCTAATGAACTTCAAGAAAATAGATAACCAGTTTTCAGTAATGTCATGTAGGGGCATTCTGATGTGATATGATAATAAACGGTATAGCATCCAAATCCTTAAAGGTAAAGTTAAATGTGTTACAGAAGGGAATACACAGTAAAAGTATTCTAGTGGATGAGAAAAACAGAGAAAGAAGACTATAGAGTAATTTCTCTAATAAATAATTATAAGCAAAATACTAGCAAGTAGATTACAAACAATATATCACAAAGATCATACACCGAGATGAGGTAGGATTTATGCCAGTGAAGCAGGGCTGGTTCAATATTAAGAAAAGTAACATCATAATTGACCATATCAATAACAAAAGCAATAAAAATCATAAAAAGTCTCAGTAAATGCAGAAAAGACTTGACAAAATACAGCACTTATTCCTATTAAAAACTCCAGGAATCACTGAAGACTCCCTTAAAATGAAATGTAGTATATATCTAAAACAATAGAAATTATCTGTAATGGGGATAAGCTGGAAGCCTTCCCAATAAGATAAGGGGTGAATCAAAGTTGCTCATTATCACCAATATTTTTCCAATATTGTAAAGAAAAATCCTAGCTGTAGCATCGAGAAAAGAAAAAGCCATTGAAGGAATAAAAATAGGCCATGAAGAACCCCAAATTTACAGATGATTTATTTGGAGAGTCCTAGAGTTTTAACTAAAAACAAAAACAAAACCTAATTGAAATGATTAACAGCATTAGCAAAATTGGAAGATACAAAGCAAACCTTCATGAATCATCAGTATTTCCATATATTACCAACAAATTCCAGTAGTAAGTAATAAAAAAAGAGAAATTTCATTTAAAATAATTGTAGATAGACTTGGGAGTCTTCCTGTGAAGACAAATCCAGAAACCATATGAACACAAGTACAAAATACTTTTTATACAAATAAAGTTAGACCTACATAATTGGAAAAAATCATAATTGTTCAAAGGGATGTTGTCAATAAAATAAAAATGACAATGCTATGTAAATTAATCTACTGATTCAATGTCATACTAATCAACTTCCAGAAATATTTTATAGAACTAGCAAAAGTAATAAAATTCATCTGAGAGAACAAAATGTCAAGAATATCAAGAGAATTGATAGGAAAAAATATGTGAAGGAAGGTGGCCTAGCCATACCAGATCTCAAACTGTATATTTCAAAGCAGTTATCAAAACAATCTGATACTGACTAAGAAAGAGATTAATCGATCAGTGGAATAAATTAGGTATACAATATCCAATCGGAAATGACCACAAATGCAAACATCCAAATTTGGTGTACAAATCATTTGGAACAAACTAAGTATAGACCAACACCTCACATTATATGCCAATATAAAGTCAAAAACGGTATACAATTTAGACATAAAAGTTACTACCATAAGAAAAATAAGGGAACATGGAAGAGTTTACCTGTCAGATCTATGAATAATGGAAGATATTACCAAGCAAGAGACAGAAAATATATTACAGGATGTAATATGTATAATTTTTATTGCATTAAGTTAAAAAAAAGTTGTGCACAAACAAAACCAATGCAAACAATATTAGGAGAGCAAAAATTAAATAAATGAGAAAATATTATTACAGCAAATTTCCCTGATAAATGTCTCATATCTCAAACATAGAGAACCAAATCAAATTCATAATACAAGTCATCCCCAAATTGATAAATGGTAAAATGTTATGAATAGGCACATTTCACATGAAGAAATTAAAGCTACCTATAGTCATATAAAAATTCTCTAAGCCACTACTGATAAGAAAAAAAAAAACGTAAATTAAAACAACTCTGCCAATCACCTCACATCACACCTTTCTGATAGGCTAACCTGATAGAAAGGGAGAATTACAAATGTAAGGACTAGGGGCAAGTGGGGAAATTGAGACACTAATGTATTATTGGTGAAGTGGTAAACTAATCCAAACATTCTGAAGAGCAATTTGGAGCTATGCCCTAAGAGTTATAAAGTTGTGCATATCCTCTGATACAGCAAAACTATTACTAGATCTTTATCCCAAAGAATTTTTTTTAAAAGGAAAAGGTGATACACATATATTAATTAATTAATTCATATAGCAGCCCTTCTGTGGTGGCAAAGAACTGGATATTGAGCTGATGTTCATCAATTGAGTTATGGCTGAACAAGTTGTGGTATATGATGTGGGTGGATACTATTGTGCTAATAAGAAATGACAAAACAGGATGCTCTCAGTAAAACCTAGACTGAGTTATATGAATTGATTTAAAGTGGTGAGCAGAATGAGGAGAAATTTATACACAGTAAAAGCAATATTGTACAATGATCAACTGTGAATGATTTAGCTAATCCCAGTAATACAAAGATCCAAGAATATTTGAAAGAACCTATGATTAAAAATGCTATGTATATTCAGAGAAAGATCTGATAGAATCTGAATGCTTGTCAAAACATGATTTAATTTTTTGTGTTTCTCTTTTTCTCCACTGCTATGGAAATATATTTTGCATGACTATCCATATATAACCTTTACTAAATTTCTTGCCTTCTTAATGATGGGGTAGGGTAGAAAGGTTAAGTGAATTTGGAACTCATAATAAAAATGAAAGTAAAATTGTTTTGAGAGTAGTTGGAAAAAATAAAATAGTAAGATTTAAAATAAAATACTATATAATTAATATTCACTGACTGGCAACCCATCTTTTTACAATATAGTTGGATCTTCAGTCCACCACTAAGAGATGTTTGATTGGTTGTAAACGGAGGCAATATGGGTAAAGGAGAGATGACCACATACTAAGTAAGTGGGGGAAGAAGCTTTTGGATCTTTCAAATCATGGAACTTTTATACTCAAGGGTGAGAATATAATTGATAGCTATTTGCTGAGGATTAGAAGAAAAATAATATTGCATTCAGATAAAGGTTGCTGAGATTGAATTTTCAACCTCCTTAATTATAAGAAAGTGGAATTAGTACATGCAGGGAAAGGAAGAGAACCGTCTGCTAAATCTGTCGCTCAGTGAACAATGCAGCAAGTAGAAGCTAAAAACAAGCTAAATGCTTATTGCACACAATCGTTTTAATTTCAACTGAGGTTTGTTGTTTGCAAGTTTTAAACTAACTTTGTTAAGTAACATAGAGGTGGGGAAAGACAGCCAACTTTGAAGTCAGAAAGACTTATGATCAGGTCCTGCCTCTGACATGTAATAGACATAGGCAGCTCACTTAATCTCTCAGTATCCCAGGAAACTCTCCTAGGGCTGTTATCCTTGATGGAGTACTGATCTACAGTAGTAAAGTGGTTTTCATAATTGCAGTTCCTTATATGATATAGTGAAAAATTTACACAGTACTGGACTATTTTTTTCTCACCTAAAATAATAAAAAAAATATTGTTGAAGAAGGTCTATGAAAAAAATGAGTAGCATTCCAACATTTATTCTCAGGTTTCCTTTTTTTTTTATACAAAACATTGACATATGTAACACTCCAAATGTTTTATTATTTTGTTATGTTTTATTTTATTCCAGCTTATTTATTTTGGATCCTTAGTAATATTTCTATCTCTTTAAAGTTTGGGGGAAAACTGAAAGGGAGATTTAGGTATATTATGGACTTGGCTGTTTTTCCCCCTTTCTGCTCATTATTGTGCTCTATTTTAATATTCCCTGTCTCTGAATCAAGGATCAGTCACAGAAAGCCAGTAGATTGTTTCGTGGATGACTAATTTAAGGACATGAAATAAGTAATTCCCTTCTCTCTGGGGATGATACTCTTGATTTTATGGCTATAATTATTATTTTTAATGTAGTTCATATTTCATGGTATATGAAGCATATTTAAAATGCGACACCTACATCTTACAATTTTCAATGTTTATTCAGTTTGGTATAAGATTTCAGTTTGGTATATAAGATTTCTCATCTTTTAGCATGTGAGAAAAAATTTTAAAATGCAAAATGTGACAGATTTCTCTTTCTTCTTGTTCAAATATTTTTTCTTCATGAACCCATTTAAATTTTTCTTGGCCAAGATACAGGGGAGGTTTGCAATTTTCTTCTTTAGCTCACCTTATAGATGAGGAAACTGAGGTAAGTTGAGTTTAGTGATTTCCCTAAGGTGCCATAACTAGTAAGTATCTGATGCTGTATTTCACCCCAAATGCTCACATGAGCTATTTGTGCCTGACCTACAGTAGAACATTCCAAGCTTGTAATAGTCTGATCAGCTCCAGTTAGACACACTGAAACTTTCCTCTAGTGATATAATTTTGGTTCTCTTTCAGAATGAAGGAAAATAACCAACCAACTGCTGTGTCCAGTGTTCTCTTGGTTCTGCTTGGTTCACTTTACATCTGTTCATATAAGTCTTCCCAAGGCTTATCTAAAACCATATTGCTCATCATTTCTTATGTTCAAATTTTTTCAGTAATGTCTTTTTCTTTGATCTCATTTGGAACTCACTTGACAAAGATACTAGAATGGTTTGCCATTTCATTCTCCAGCTCATTTAATAGATGAGGAACTGAGGCAAACAGAGTTAAGTGACTTTCCCAGGTTCACACAAAAGTGTCTGAGGCCACATATGAACTAAGGAAGATGAGTCTTCTTTACTTTAGGTCTGGTACTCTATACACAGTGCCATCTATCTGCCTCCATCATTTCACATACCACAACAGTAATTCATCATAAGGGTAGCTAGATAGTACAGTGAATAGAGCACTGGGCCTAGAGTCAAAGAGGCTCATCTCCCTGAGTTCAAAATCTGGCCTCAGATACTTTGTGGCTTTATGATCCTGGCCAAGTCACTTAAACTTGTTGGCCTCATTTCCTCATCTGTAAATGGAGCTGGAGAAGGAAAATGAGGTGATGAAAAATAAGACATGGCTGAAATGACTAAAAAACAATAACAACCACAATGATTTCCTCACAATCATATATCATAATGTATAGAGACATTTGCCAATTAATAGACATCCCCTCAATTTCCAATCCTTTGCACTATAAAATGAAGTTGTATAAATAGATTTGTATAAATAAGTCATTTTTCCTTTTCTCTGCTATTTTTTGAAGTACAGATTTAGTAGTCATATTGCTGAATCAAAAGGTATGCACAATTTGATAGCCCTTTGGGCATAATTCCAAATTGTTCTCCATAATTCTTGAACTAGTTCATAATTCCACCAAGATTATATTAATGTCCTAATTTTTCCATATCTCCTCCAACATTTATCATTTTCCTTTTATATAATTAATAGTGATTTAGAACATTTTATGAAACTACTGATAGCTTTGATTTATTCTTCTGAAAACTACTTGTGAATATAATTTGAGCATGTTTATAAATTTGGTTCAGATCCTTATGTATTTGAGAAATGAGTTCTTTATCAGAGAAACAATATACATTTGCCCCCACTTTCTTATTTTCTTTCTAATTTTGTTGCATTGGGTTTGTTTTGGCAAAATTCTTTTTTTTTTAATTTTATGCAAGCAAATTTATTTATCTTACTTTCTGTGATCCGGTCCATCTCTTATTTAATCATAACTCTTCCCTTATCCATATATCTGGTAGGAATGTTTTTTTTTTCCATATTCTCTTATTTAACATATGATATGACCCTTTATGCCTAAAACAATTTATCAATTTTGACTTTACCTTGGTATATGGTATGAGTTGTCAGTCTACTATGCCTAATTTCTGGCAAACTGCTTTTCAGTTTTCCAACAAATTTGGTCAAATGGTGAGGTTTTACCAAAAATGCTTGGATATTTGGACATAACAAATACTAGATTACTATGATAATTTGCTACTTGGTATTATGTACCTAAAATATCCCACTGATCCATCACTTGATTTCTTAGCCAGTACTAGATGGGTTTGAAGAAAACAACTTTGCAATTTAATTTGAAGTCTGGTATTGATAGCTTCTCTTTCACTACTTTTCTTTTCATCAGTTCCCTTCATATTCTTGATCTATTGTTCATCTAGATGAATTTATATATTATTTTTTCTAACTCTAATAACTTCTTTGATGCTTTAATTAATAGACCATTATTTAAAAAAAAATTAACTTAGGTGGAATAGTCATTTTTTATTGCACTGGCTTGATCTACCCATGATCAATCAGCATTTCTCCAATTGTTTAGATTTGACATTATTTATATGGAAAGTGTATTGTAATTGTAATTGGGTTCACATAATCTCTGGATTTGTCTTAGAATGTAGATTCTTAATCATTTTAGATTATCTGCTACTATTTAAATTTTTTTCCATCTCTTCCTGTTAGGTTTTATTGTAAACATATAGAAGTGCTGATGATTTATGTGGGTTTATTTTATATCCTGCAACTTTACTGAAGTTATTGTTTCAACTAGTTTTTGTTTTTTTGGGAATTCTCTAGGGTTCCCTAAGAGAATTATCACATGATCTGCAAAGAGTAACAGTTTTATTTCCTCATTACCTTTATTCTTCTAATTTATTTTCCTTATTATTATATTCTTATTTCTAGAAAATTCTTATTTTTGTATACTCTAATTATTAATAATTTTATAATTATTCTAATTATTAATAATTTCATTAATTTTATTTCTTGAAAATCTTATCTTTTCTTATTCTTATCATATTTTCTTATGTATATTTTCTTTTATAACTAACATTATGAATAATATATTTAATCATTGTTGGAATAATGGGCATCTTTTGTTTACTCTTGATTTTATTGAGAAGGCTTCTAGTTAATCCCCATTACAAAAACAAAAATTTTTTCCTGTTGCTTTTAGATAAATAAATTTAATGATTTGTAGCAGCAAGCACCCTAGCATACCCAGGATGGCTACTAGCACAAGTTCTATGATCTGTTCTTTTAAAGGGAAGCAACCTAAAAAGGGTTTAACAACATCCTACTTTAATCAAACATATATCATTTACCTAGTTCAGGGGAAAATGTCAATACCCTGAGCTTCAGAGAAAATACAAAGAGAAGTTACAAGCAGACAAAAAAACAATACAGACAGAGAAACAGACCAAAAGACAGGATGTCCAGCTCTCTGACCATTACATCTATACCTAGTTAGTTACCAGGAAGAGAGAGAGAGAGAGAGAGAGAGAGAGAGAGAGAGAGAGAGAGAGAGAGAGAGAGAGATCTGGGTTTTCAAAGCCATGGGGCTCAATGGCTACCCAGAATCTTATCTGGTCAAATCACACAACTATTCCCATAAGTGAACGCCCACAAAAGGGTGTATATATATATATATATATATATATATATATATATATATATATATATATATATATATATATATATATATATATATATATATATAAAAACATATATATATGTTATATATGGGGCAAATGTATATTTCTATATATATATTTCTATATATATAACATATATATTTCTATATATAACATATATATGTTATATATGGGGCAAATGTATATTTATATATATATGTATGTATATGTGTGTATGTATATATATATATATATAACATTTTCCAGGGTCAGAGAACATCACAACTTCATGGCCCACTGCTCAATCACAAAGTAACAAGGTGTGGGCATTCCTTAAAAGAAGCCTCCCACCACAGGTTCCATGTGACCAAACTCAACCTATTAGGAGACATAGTATATTTTCTTTTTTTCCCCAATGCTCTATTAATTTCTGGTTACATCATTCATTTCTGTCAGATTTTGAGTTACAAATTTTTTCCCTTTTTTCCCCTACCCACGGCCCCAAAATAGTGGTCCCACAGGATATCCCCTCCTCCTATCTGCTCTCTCCCATATCTTCTTCCATACCCCTTTAACTTTTCCAGTAGGGCATGGTGGATCTCTATGCCCCAGTGACTGTATATTTTATTTCCCAATTATATGTAACATAGTATTAATAACAGTATATATACATACACACACACACACACACACACATATGTGACTATATATATATTAAACATTTGTTTTTAAAACTTTGAATTCCAGATTTTTCCCTTCCTCCCTTGTCACCCACCCTTACTGGGAAGATAAGCAATTCAGTATATGTTGTACATGTGTAGCTATGCAAAACATTACCATAGTAGATATATTGTAAATAACTGATTATATTTCCCTCCCTCCTATTCCACTTCCACTTGTTCTCTTCTCTACTTTGATCCTGTCTCTTTTCAAAAGTGGGTGTTTCCAACTTCCCTCCCCCCGTACCTGCCCTCCATTCCATCACCCCACCTGTTATCCCCTTCCCCCCTACTTTCCTTTAGGGTGAGATACACTATTTAGTGTGTATGTATTCAATGAGAACAAGGTTTTGCCTTTTTGCCTTCCTGTTCTTCCCCTCCATTGTAACCTTTTCCCTTGCCTCTTCTATATGAGATAGTTTACCCCAATCTGTCTCTCCCCATCTCCAACAGTGTATATTTTCAAATTAGGGAAGGTCCTCAAATTCACTTAAGCCTATCAAGGGGCAGTAAAGATCTTTAAATCCCCATTACCCTTACATGATTTTAAGAAAGGTTCCACTGATTTTTATGCTTTCCAGTGTGTGTATGTGTGTGTGTGTGTGTGTGTGTGTGTGTATTTAAATTGGATTGGATAATATATTTTATTAAAAAAAAACTTTTTTTCTGCATCTACTGACATATTCTTATCATATTTACTGTTTTTGATGTCAATGTGGTTAATTATGCTAATAATTTTCCTAACAATGTAGTAGCCTTGAATTCCTGCCATAAATCACACCTGGTCATACTGTATGGTTTTTGTGATACATTCCTCTAATCTCCTTGATAGCATTTTATTTAAATTTTTTAAATTGATATTCATTAAGGAAATTTGCCTATAGATTTTCTTTTCTGTATTTCATCTCCCTGGTTTAGTTATCAAAATCATATATGCATCACAATAGGAATTTTGTTGCTCCTCAAAATTGTTTTGTTTCTGATTATTACCTTTTTTTTCCCCAACAAATGCTTTATTAACTTCTGGTTGACATCACTGATTTCTGCCAGATTTTAAGTTACAATTTTCTCCCCATTTTTCCCCTACCCACCACCCCAGAATAACAGCCCCACAAGTTAGCCCCTCATCCAATCTGCTCTCTCCCATATCTTCTCCCATACCCCCTTCAACTTTACCATTAGGGCAAGGTGAATCTCTGTGCCCCAATGCCTGCACTTCTTATCTCCCAATTATATGCAAAATAGTATTAATAATAGTATTTATATATATTTGAAACATTTAATTTTAAAACTTCAGATTCCAGATCCATTCCGTTTCTCCCTTGCCAACCACTCCCTCTGGGAATATAAGCAATTTGTCTTGTACATGTATAGCTATGCAAAACATTACCTTAGTAGATATATTGTAAAAGACTTCTAGTATTTCCCTCCCACTCATCCCACCACCCACCTGGTCAATTCCCTTCTTTGATCCTGTCCTTCTTTGAAAGTGGGTACCTCCAACCTCCTGTCGCCCCAGAATGCCCTCCCCTCCATCATCCCGCATCTCGTCTCCCTTCCCCCTACTCTCCTGCAGGGTGAGATATCCCATTTAGTATTTATGACATTCTCTCCCTGAGCCAAATTCAATGAGAATATGGTTTTACCTTTTTGCCTTCCTGTTCTTCCCCTCCCCTGCAACAACTTCCCCATTGCCTCTTCTGCATAAAATAGTTTACTCCACCCTGTCTCTCCCCATCTCCTCTTGCCACATTCCTCTCTCACCTCTTAACTTGACCCATTCAGTGTCATCCCTTCCCAACAAATTCAACCTGTGCCCTCTATCCATGTATACCTGTAAGCATATATACACACATTCATATATGTATTCATATGCCCATATATCCTTTTGCAATTATTTTCATACTGAGAAGGGTTTCACCAATCACAGTTATTGTTTTTCCATGTAAGAATGTAAATAGTTCAACTTTGATAAGTTCTTTTTGATTTCTTTTCCCTGATTTCCTCCTTTGCCAGTTGAGTCAGTCTACTTTTTAAGGTGTTATTTTCCTCAGTTAGGCTGTTGAGTCTCATTTCATACTTTTCCTGCATCCTTCTCATTTCCCTTCTCAATTTTTCCTCCACTTCTCTTATTTGGTTTTTAAAATCCTTCTTATGGTCCTCTATGGCCTGTAACCCATTGTCTTTTCATTTGGGTCTTTTGGTGCAGGATTTCTGACCTAACAGTCCTCCTCCTGTTTCATGATTCGATTCTCTTTACCCCTAAAATAGGAGTCTAATGTTGAATTTTTCTGTTTATTTTGTTTCCTTTGCCTAGCCATGTTGTCCCTTAATTACTTGACTTTTGGGCTTGTTGCCACAGTAGGACTCTGCCACCAGACAGGGGAGCTTCTTTCACAAATATTGTGGCCTTCACAACTTCTGGAGTTATTAGTTGGGTGGCCTCTGTGAAGCCTCCACATGCTCTGGCAAGCTGGATACCCACCCCAGACCTCCAACCCAGACCACAATCCAGATCCAAGGACGTTAAAGCAATAGCAGTTTGTAGGCCAGGAGCTGAAGCTGCAACTGATGCTGCAAAATGGCGGTGTTGCCACGTTTCCCCAGCCACTTCTCAGCCCTAGGGGAAGAAGCCTATATGTTCACAAATACTGGTCTCAAAGTCCATACAGCCCTAACTTCTCACTTTGTTCTATGCATATCTGTGTTGATAATTCCGGAATTGCCACAGCTGCTGGTATTCTGGGGTCCCTCTAGTCAGCTGCTGGCCAGGCAGCCCTGGGGCTAAAACTGCAACTCATGGGGGCCTGGGCTTGACTCCCAGAGTGCTGCACTGTTGTTTCCCAGAGTGCTGTGCTGTCAGTTCCCGACGTGCTGCTCTGGTGCCTCCCTGCAGTGCTGCCAGGCTCTCCTCAGCGGGAGTTTAGTTCCTCTGTGTCATTCTGTGTGTGCTGGATCTCCATAAGTTGTTCAGAGTCCCCTTTTACATGATTTTGAAGTGGCATGGGTGAGAGCACCTTGGAAGTGCTGTTTCTACTCTGCCATCTTGGCTCTGCCCCGACTATTATCTTGTTAAATATGTCATCCTTTCTATCAATCCCTGCCCTTCTTTTCTTCTCCTTTTCCCCTCCTACTTTCCTCTAGGGTAAGATAGAATTCTATCCTCAATAGAGTGTGCATGCTATTATCTCTTTGAGCCAATTCTGATGAGTGTAAGGTTCACTCACTCCCTCTCTTACCTCCCCCATCTTCCCTCCACTATAAAAAAAAAAATAAAACTTTTACTTGCCTTTTTATGTGAAATAGTGTATCCCATTATTATTTCCTTTCCATTTCTCCAAATTCATTCATCTCTCAGCCCTTGATTTAATTTAATTTTTAGATATCATTCCTTCATATTCAACTCATACTAAATGCCCTGATGACGAGAAATTTTTTATGAGTTACAAGTATCATCTTCTCATGTTGAAATATGAAAAGTTCAATATTTTAAAATCTCTTATAATTTCCCTTTCCTATTTACTTTTTTATGCTTCTCTCTAGTCTTGTATTTGACAGACAAATTTTTCTATTTGGCTCTGGTCCTTTCAGCAAGAATGCTTCAAAGTTCATTGAACGTCCATTTTCTTCATGAAGGATTATACTCACTTTTGTTGGGTAGGTGAGTCTTGGTTGTACTTCCAGCTCCTTTGCCTTCTGTAATATCTTATTTTAAGCCCTCACATCTTTTAATGCAGAAGCTGCTATATCTTGTGTTATCCTGGAGGTGGCTCTGCTATACTTGAATTATTTCTTTCATGCTAATTGCAATATTTTTTCCTTGACCTTGGTGCTCTGGATGTTGACTAAAATATTCCTTTAATATTCATTTTGGGATCTTTTTCAGGATGTGATCAATGTATTCTTTCAGTTTCTATTTTAACCACTTAAATATCAGGAAAGTTTTCCTTGATAATTTATTGAAAGATGATGTCTAAGCTCTTTTTTTGCTCATGGCTTTTAGATACTCCAATAATTTTCAAATTATCTCTCTGGATTTATATTTCAGATCTGTTTTTGTCCAAATGGGATATTTCACATTGTCTTCTATTTTTTCCCCTATTCTTTTGGTTTTATTTAATTGTTTCTTGATTTATCATAGTCATTAGTTTCCAAATGTTCATTCCTAATTTTTAAGGAGTTATTTTCTTCACTGCATTTTGAGGCCTATGTTCCATTTGTCTAATTCTACTTTCTAAGATGTTATTTTTTTCAGTTTCTTTTTTGTTTTGTTGTGTGTGTGTGTATGTGTATGTGTGTGTTTGAATCCTTTATGAAGTGACTCTTTTCTCATTATTTTCTTGTGTCATTCTCATTGCTATCCCATTTTTTCCTCTACTTTTGTTAGTTGATTTTCAAAATACTTTTTAAACTCTGCCATGGCTTCAGATAAATTCTTTTTTTTTGTCCCTTTGGAGGTTTTTGGTGTAGGAACTTTGATGCTATTATCTTTTTCTTAGTGTGTATCTTGATCTTCCTTGTCAGTAGAGTAACATTCTGCAGTCAGAATTTTTTTCTGTTTCTTGCTCATTTCTCCAGATTGAGTTTTAATACTTTGTTAAAGTGGGACTCTGCTTCCAGTGTTGAGGGTGCAGTGTGACAAGCTTCCATGTTTTTGTGTAGCTGAGATAATTCTAGAGAACTGCAAATTTTCAGTTCTAGTAAAATCTAAGGAGATCTGTGTCTTCTACTTTCCTGGCTTATGCTCTTGTCCAGAGGTGGGGAGTCTCTGACATGGAAGCCACATGTGGTCTTCTGGGTCCTAAAGTGTGTGCCTTTGCCTGAGTCCAAGTTTTACAAAAGAAGTTATTTTTTAAGGGGAGCTCTGAAGTTTGAATTCAGTCAAAGGACCTGACTTGAGGACTCAGAGGGCCACATGTGACTTGGAGGATGCAGGTTCCATGCCACTGGTTTAGTTATTTTATTGATTTTTTGATAAAACAAACTTTCAATTTTATGTATTGGTTCACTGGTTTTATTTTTAGTTTCAATTTTATTAATTTTTCTTAATTTGCAGTATTTCAAGTATTTATTTTATTTTTTCTAGTGTGTTTTTATTTGCATGCACAGTATTTCCATACAATCTTCGTCTCTTTTATTCTATATATGTATTTAGAGATATAAAATTGCCCCTCAGTTCTGATTTGCCTGCATACAACACATTTGTCTTTCTATCTATCTATTTAGTTTTTAATGTTTATTGTTGGTCAAGGTTATTGAGCTTATTCAGCATTTTCACTCTCTTTTTTTCCCCTTCTTATAATTAATTCATTTTAGTTTTCAAACTTCAACTTTTGTAAGATTTTGGTTTCTAAATTTCTCCCTTCCTACTCTTCTCCCTCCCCAAGACAACATGCAAGATAATATAGTCTATAAGTTTATAAACACATTAAACATTTTCCCACATTAGTCATGTTGTGAAAGAATCAGAACAAAAGGGGACAAAATGAAAAAAAAAAACAAAACAAAACAACAAAAAAGAGAAAATAGTATGCTGCAGTCTGCATTCAGACTCCATAGTTCTTTCTCTGGATATGGATAGCATTTTCCATCACAAGTCTTTCCGAATTGTCTTAGAATACTGCATTACTGAGAAGAATTAATTCCATCAAAGTTGGTTATAACACAATTTTGTTGTTACTGTGTACACTGTTCTCCTGGTTCTACTCACTTCACTGAACATCAGTTCATGTAAGTCTTTCCATATTTTTCTGAAATCTGCCTGCTCATCATTTCTTATACATTCATATATCACAACTTGTTTAGCCATTCCTCAGTTGATTGACACTCCCTCAATTTTATTTCTTTGCCACCAAAAAAAGAACTGCTATATATGTTTTTGTACATGTGGGTACTTTTCACATTTTTATGATCTCTTTGGGATACAGAGCTAGATGTGGTATTGCTTGATCAGCAGGTATGAATCTTTTTATATAGCGCTTTGGGCATAGTTCCAAATTGTCCTTCAGGGTCTTTGGATCAGTTCACAACTCCATATGCATTAATGTTCTAATTTTTTTCACATTTTTTCCAACATTTATCATTTTCCTTTATTGTCATATTAGCCAATCAGATAGGTGTGAACTGGTACCTTAGAGTTGCTTTATATTGTATTTCTCTAATCAACAGTGATTTAGAGCATTTTTTTTTTTTTGGTATGACTATAGATAGGTCATTATAATTTCTTCTTCTGAAAACTGGCTTTTCATATCATTTGACCATTTATCAATTGGGTGATGACTTGTGTTCTTATAAACTTGACTCATTTCTCAATATATTTTAGAGATGGTGCCTTTATGAGAGAGACTGGCTTCAAAAATTATTACCCAGCTTTCTGCTTCCCTTCTAATATTGGTTTCATTGGATTTGTTTATGCAAAAAACTTTTTAATGCAATATAAACAAAAGTATGCATTTTGTTTATCATAATGTTCTCTCTGTCTGTCTTTCCTTTGTTTAGTCATAAATTCTTCCATTTTCTGTAGGTCATACAGGTAAACTTCCTTTCTCTTCTAATTTGCTTATAATATCACCCTTTATATATAAATTGTGTAACCGTTTTGACCTTACCTCAGTATAAATGTAAGTTGTTGGTCTATGCCCAGTTTCTGCCATACTATTTTCCAGTTTTCCCAGCAATTTTTGTTAAATAGCAAGTTGTTATCCCAGAAGCAGGAGTCTTTGGGTTTATCAAATGGTAGATTACTATAGTCATTGACAATCATGTGTTGTCAACCTAACCTATTCCATTGATCCACCACTCTATTTTTAGCCAGTGACAAGTAGTTTTAATGATTGCTGTTTTATAATACAATTTTAAATCTGGTACAGGTAGGCCAAATTCCCTTGCATTTCTTTGTATTAATACCCTTCACATTCTGTACCTTTTGTTCTTCCAGATGAATTTTGTTATTTTTTTCTTGCTCTTTTTTTTCTGGTAGCTTGATTAGTATGGCACTAAATAAGTAAATTGATTTAGGGAGAATTGTCATTTTTATTATATTAACTCAGCCTACCTATAAGCAACTTTATTTGTGTTTTTCACAAATTAAAAAAAAAAAAGACTTTTTCAGTTTTTTTCTAATTGTGTTTATACAGTTCCTGGGTTTGTCTTGGCAGGTAGACTCCAAAATATTTTATATTGTCTACAGTTAATTTAACAGAATTTCTCTTTTTATCACTTTCAGTTGAGCTTTGCTGTTAGTATATTGAAATGCCAATGACTTATGTGGGTTTATTTTATAACCTGCAACTTTGATAAAACTGGTAATTATTTCAAGTATTTTTTAGTTGATTATTTTAGTATATCATCTTAATGTCTGCAAAGAGTGATAGCGTGGTTCCTTCCTTGTTTATTTTAATTCCTTCCTTTTTTTCTTCTCTTATTGCCAAAGCTAGCATTTGTAATACAACGTTGAGTAATCATCATCCAACATATTTTGATACCGTTTTTCATTGTAATTCTCTTTAATGAATTATTGTTTGTTTCTATGGTTTGGCCTTTGAATCACTCATATTATAGAATAAGTATTTAGTTGCTAATTAAGTTTAATCTATGTTTCCCTTTATTGAATGTGTAAATCATAATACTTTAAGATTATCAAATGCATTCCTCACATCAACCATTTAGACTAATTTGTGCAGATATTATTAATCTCATCTTGTAAAGGATAAAACTGATCCTCTGAGGAATTAACTGCCTACCAAGGTCACGCAGCCTTTCAATATCTAAGGCAAGCTTAGAACTAAGGTAGCACAGTGCCTCTTATAAATAAAAGTTGAACAGCATAAATGTTTCAACTTCTTATCCTCAAACTTATCATGACCCTCCCCCCTTCCTCTTACTGTCTCAGCTAAGAACCCTGCCTCATATTTTATATAAAAAATGAAGCTATGAGCTTCACTTTTGAGCTTTGAGCTCCCTCTTCTTTGCAATCACTCAGGTGCTTTTTTCCTACTACTTTTTTTTCTTTATCCCTGTCTCAAATGAAGTGTTGACCTTGCTCCTTATTACTACTAGCCCTTCTAACTGCACAAGTGATCTTATTCACTCCCATCTCTTCCAACAGATTGGCCCTCTCAGTCATCCCCATTTTATCATTCATCTTTAAGCTCTCTCTGTTTACTGGCTCTTTTCCTACTCCTTACAAACATGTCCATGTTTCACTCATCCTCAATAACCTCTAAATTCATCCTTCCATCTCTGGTAATTACTACCCCCCCCCATTCTATTCTACCCTTTTTAACCAAACCTCTCTAAAGGGCCATCCAAAATAGGTGTTTCTACTTTCTTTCCTCTTGCTCACTTCTTAACCCTTTATTCTTGCTTCTAACATCATTATTCTACCAAAAATATTTTCTCTTAAGTTACCATCATTTCTTAATTGCTAAATCCAATGTATTTTTCTTATGTTTCACTCTTCTTGACATCCCTGTTACCTTTGACACTGTAGACTGTCCTTTTCTCCTTCATCTGTGTGTCTTTCTAGGCATTTCAATTACCTCTCTCTTGGTTCTCCTCCTTTACCAGACCACTCCTCAGGTTCATTTGCTAAATACTCATCTGTCAGGATTCCCATGCCAAGACTGTCCCTCTTTTTTAACTCGTCTCTTTTTACTAATAAGAGACTACCTGTTTTCCAGGACTAAGCCCCAGCAAGCAAGCTGTGTCCTGAGCTTGGCATAGTAACAATACTTTGTGCTCACCCTCTGGATGAACTCTGCTGTAGCAAAATCCCAGAATTGTTTCAAACCCAGCTGGTCCCTGAGTTTGGACAAACACCTGCAGGAACCACATTCTGGTCATACAGGCCTGCTACGTATCAAGCTCACCTCGTTGTTGTTAACCCCTCATTGCCATGTCTTCAGCTGATTGTGTGTTTCTTTGTCTAACCACTACTATATATGTCAAGCTTTGCCCTTGTTATAGGTATCAGAGCAGACCCCAAACACATGTAACTAGGTTTCCACCTCCAATAGAATAACAACAAAACAAAACGTTTATGCTTATAAACATTATTAGTTCTTTGGTCTTATTTTATTTTGTTTTATTTTTTCTGAGTTAACAGTTGAGATATTACCTTTGTGAGACCATTAGTATTTTTCAGAGTTAGCAACAGTTGCGTAACCACTGTGACTCTGGACATTTATTTTCAGGGTTTAACACATCCAATTCACCACCTTATGGGATATACCCTGACCATGTATGACATGTAGTGGTGTTTCACAGGGATCTATCCCAACCCCTCTACTCTTATCCCTCTATGCTACTTCATTTGATGTTATCAGTTTCAATGGATTTAATTTCACTTCCTACTCTTATGAGTCTCAAATCTACCTTGCCTGTTACATCCTCTGCTACCATCCAGTGTGACATCTCCAGCTGCCCTTAAGACACCTTAAATTGGATGTCTAGTAGATGTTTTAAAACTCAACATATCCTATAGTGAATTCTTTATCTTTCCCTATAAATCCTCCCTACCCTCCAGTCTTTAATTTTATGTCAAGTGTAATACCAGCCACACAGTGTCTAGGCACACAAGCTAGGTACTATCCTGGACTCTTCACTATCTCTCAATCGAGTATCCAATTTGGTGCTAAGGTCTATTGGTTTCCCCCTTGCAATATCTCTCAAATACCTTCTTTTATCTCTACTTTTAATTCTACCACCCTGAATTAGGCTTACATCATCACCCCACACTGGTTCTAGTGCTGCTTATTTCAAACGTCTTTCCTTTCCAGTTCTCTATTCAGCAGCCAAAGTGAATTGCCTAAAACTCCCATTATGTGCTAGGCACCATACTAAGCACTATACAAATATCATCTCATTTGATTTTCACAACTCTGGGAAGTAGGTATTGTTATTATATCCACCTTGCAGTTAAGGAAACTGAGGAAGACAAAAAAAAAAACTTTGCTCATGGTGACACAGTTAATATCTACAGATATATTTGAACCCCAGAACTCTATTCACTTTTCTGCCTAGCTGCCTTTACCTATTAATATTTATACCTATTAAAATAGGTATGCAATTCTTTCATATAACAGGATAACATAATAAAATTGAGTTTAAGAAAAAAGTCTCCTCACACCCAGAATCACAGATATTGTCTGGTATTTTCTGTAGTTGTTTTGATATGCATCGATTAAATGAATCATGCTAAAGTTATTGTAAAATGCATTGATGTATTAAATCATCATTACACACATGCCACATGTTACATGTACAAAAATAAAACAAAACAAAACAGTTACATAATTTAACTAGTTAGGCTTCGTTTTCCATTTATGCACATAAAGGAATTTTTTTGTGTATTGGAGCGAAGCATTAAAAATGAAGAAAATTGCACGAGAAGTTTCTAAGAAACTTTTGAATTTTAAAAAAATGACATTTTGAATAAAATGATTTTTCACTGATTTTAGTCTAAATCTTAAATGATGATAAAACAGGAAAATTTAAAAAAAGTAGTTGAAGTACAGGAAGTCAAATAGCAACTTTAATTATTAGATTTTTTTTTTCACTGAACTGACCAGTTGCTTTACTGTGTGACCGGTCACCTAACCACTCTGGTATTCATTTGCATGACTGTAAAACAAGGGATTTGGGCAAGATGAACTCTACCAACCTTTTTAGCTCTAGGATTAAATAAAATCATTGTCTTAATATTATGTATATATAATTCATTTAAATTAAAAATAACTTCTATTTTAATGACTAGGTTTTGAAATAATTTGGGACATTGTTAACACTGAAATTAGTCACTCCAGGTATTTTTTTTTAGTATAGGAGCTCACATATTTGATATGTAAATTTAAACATCTTACTCTGATGACTGGTAATTAAACTTGACTTCTGAGAAAGCTGAAATGAACACATATGTAAGCTTATTCTTGTATTAATAGTGAAATAACTATCTAATTCCAAAATAACCTGACCAGTTTGTGGTTATTTATCTGAAATACAATGCAATGAGTTTATATGATAAATGAAAAACTTCAGGAAATACTTTGTTACAAAAGATTTTGGAATTTGTCTTCCTTCCCAACAAGCACTTTTTCTTTTCTTCTTATAAAACACATATTCTAAGTTGAAGAGCAATATATAACACCAGAGGGGAAAATACCTACAAAGTACTGTTTGAAAAGGTTAAGGGGATCTAGGGTGGGGAATCATTGTTACCCTCCAGTCAGATATAAAATTATTTTTTTGAAAATTCACCTTAATTGGGAAAGACCTCTATATATTTCTTTTCTGAGAATCTATATTTCTAGTTCATTGTGTTCAATACACCAGAGTTTTGTGATTTATACCTAGTTCTATCATCTATCTCTATTTTTCTCAAATCTTTGTGAATATGTGTATATTTACACATGTATGAATATATACATTAACATATATACCTGTCCGAGCATGGGTAGGTATGAGGGTGGGTGTGTATGTTCTGAACTTTTCTAATGGACAACTGTCAAAATAATGTGATGCTAATTGGAGTTCATCTTCAACTTGTCATACATAATAAGAGGGAACCACACACTATTGCTTTATTAGAATATGGGAATAAAAACACCTATACTATGTTCAAGTTTCAGCATTAGACTTCTTTGTTGGCTTTCTCCGATCATGTTGCAACTACCTTTATTTTTTCCCCCTTTGGTCTAGCTAAAAAAAATGACCACATTATTTTAGAAAAATTCACTCTACTCACATTTTAAAATATAATAGAAGTGAAAATATCACTTATTAATTATAAATGAGATTTCAATTGACAATTATGGAATTCAGATTTTTCAACTATTCCATCAGAAAACAACAAAGGGTTATCATGTCATCATGAGTGTCAACACATATCAATGTATATTTACCCAAATATCTTTGTATATATCTAGATATATGTATATGTGTGTGTGTTTGTGTGTGTGTTGTGTATGTATATTTGTCCAAGGATAAACTACAGGAAAGAGAAACATAGAACTAAATAAAAAAAAGAAAATCCATAAAACTTATTTTTTAAGGAAAGCTTCATTTAGCCAAGTCAAATAAGTTAAATTGAAAATAAAACAAAATATCAACCACAACAAAACAAAAAACCCAACTGCCCCTTAATAAACCAACTTGTAATACTCTCTCAGTTTCCATGTTGGGGTCAGATTAGAATTATTCCATGCAGTGCTTTCTATACAGCAGCACCTACAAAATGAACTTCTCAACAACCTTGAATTCAGATTCTCTCAATCATATTTTATCCTTCTACACCCTTGGCATTTTGTATGTCTAATATCCTATACCTCCACCCTAAGGAAAACAAATTTTAAAGTCAATATTCAACACTCCCTTTCTTAACTAAGCATAGTGAAATGTTAGAAGACCAAATTCAAATGCAAATTTTTGCACTTTTGAGGAATAGTTATATCATTAATCTGTAGTCAGCCATTGACATATTCATTTGTTCAAGAGACCAGCTGTTGGTAGAGTAATTTTCATGGAATTAAGAAATCAATGCTATAACCATATGCACTCTTTAATTTGATGCAAAGGGGAATTACTAATAAAACTGTAGTAGTACTTAATAAAAAGATGTCATTCATATAACCTTAACCTTCTTCATAGATAAACCTCAGAGAGAGAGAGAGAGAGAGAGAGAGAGAGAGAGAGAGAGATGATATTTTTTAAACTTCCAAGGCACCTCCTTAAAGAACTACTCCATTACATATGCCACTTTTATATATGTTGGCTAAAGAGTTGATGTTTCATTTTTTTTTTAAATTAAGAGCAAAGTAGGGATCAGAGGGATGAAGTACTCGACTTAGAGCCAGAGTGAGTTTGAACCCTATCTTACACATTAGTTATATGATTCTGGGTAAGTCAGTTATTTGCGCTTTTCATCAGTAAATGAGAAAGTTTTTTGTTTTTTTTTTGTGATGTCTTCTAATGTCCTTGCCAACGCCAAATCTATGATAGTAAATGAAAAGAGACAAATATTGAAAAATAATATTTTCTGGTGTGAAAAACTATGACTATTTTGTGACAACACAAAATATGGGGAGTTATCAAAAACTAAAAATGGGCTGCCTCTGGAGTTATTGAGTACTACCTTGTGGTATTTATTCAATAAAGGATAGATTATCCCTTGTCAGATGCATTGCAAAATGCATTATTTTTCAGGCATACATTGAATTAGAGGATTCCCCAGTATTTTTAAAGTCTGAAATTTAATAATTCTGATTTTATTTTTATGCAAATAAAATTATATAACATCATCATAATGACAACATATCATTTCCTCTCCCAATATACTTATTGGCAATGATTTTATTATATGTAAATTATTTCTTCAAACTTATTGGTAGAAGTATATATTTCTCAAATTTTGTGAGTGATCTATATGCATGTCCTTGGTGTATAAAGTTATCTCTAACCTCATATAAAGTGGTTTTAAAAATATTCTCAGGGTGGCTATGTGACGCAGTGAATAGAGTACTGGCCTTGGAGTAAGGACCACCTGAGTTCAAAACCAGCCTCAGACAATTAACACTTACTAGCCATGTGACCTTGGGCAAGTCACTTAACCCCAATTGCCCTGCCTTGTCCTCTCCATAAAAAATAATCTCAATATGAAATTACAGTAATTTAATTTTGTACTCATTCAATGAAATTGACTTAGTGGAAAGTAATGGTTCTTGTAAACTTGATGAAAAACAGTACTATTAATAATCACATACTGTAATGGGATGTTTAGAAAAATTATTGATCCTCAATTACTCATATTAAATCAGAATATACAGATATATCTGAGGTAATTTATTCATTCATCCTACCAAAATCAGAGTGATGAAGCAAATGACTTCAAGCAATCAAAATTCTTTGATCTGGGAAAATGTCTATTTTCCATCTTATTTTTTATGTGACCTGGAAGTTTATTTCTCCTTCAGAGATTCTTTTTTTAGAGCAATTGGGGTTAAGTAACTTGTTCAAGGTTACTTGACCAGTCATTATTTGTGTGTGGGTGCTCATTTTCTGAGGCCGGATTCGATCTCCGGTCATCCCAACTCCGAGACCTGCGCTCTTACTCACTGCGCCACCTAGCCACCCCCTTTCATAGATTCTTAAAGGCTTCTTATATACACCATGCATCTTTTAATTACTCTTTGGTTTTTAATTTAATTCTTTGGAACAAAAATATTTGTTGAAAGACTACTATATTCTAGATCATTATTATTATTTTTATTTTTTGAGACAGAGATACACAAAATTATGTAAACCATTTCTTGTCTGTAGTGAAAAAAAAAAGAACATTCTGTTGTGGAGAAAGCAAAGATGAGGCAGCATGGTATAGTAGATAGAGCACTAGAAAGAAAAAAAAAGATGGTTATAAATCCTACCTCAGACATTTACTAAATAAGTGATAAAAAAAAAAACAACAAAAAACTAAACATCTCTCATCTTTATTTTCCTCAGTTATAAAATGATCAAGTTTCAATCAATTTTCCCCAAGGTGCCTTACAGATATAAATGTTATTATATGATTATATGATCCCAAATGCTTACTGTATTTGTTTCTTCCTCTCTGTTTGGATGTAGATATGTGTATATGTACAAGTATGCAAATATATTCATATATGTACATGCATTTGTATATGAAGAATACACATATTCTGTATGTATACATGTATTCAGGCATGTATTGAATTAGTAGATACCCCAGTATTTTTTAAAGTTTAAAATTCAATAATTCTGATTGTATTTTTATGAAAATAAACTAATATAGTATCATCATAATGGCAATATATGATTTCCACTCAAAATATACTTATTGGCAATGATTCATCATATGTACATTATTTCTTCTAACTTATTGGAAGAAGTATATATTCCCCAAATTTTATGAGTGATGTATATGCATATCTTGGTGTCTAAATTAACCTCAAAACTCATTTAAAGTGCTTTTAAAAATATTCTGACTGGGACGGAGTCTAGATGGCGGAGTAGAAACAGGACTTCCCTGGGGATCTGGCTTCCGCCTCCTCCAATTCATGTAAAAAGTGACTCTGAAGAAACTTTGGAGCTACAGAACCCACAAAATGACACAGCAAAGCTAACCTCCCACTGAGGGCAGCCCAGCAGGCCAGCAGGGAGCACCCATCACAGTGCTCTGGGAGCCAACCCCAACCACACTTGAGCCAGAGTTTTTCACCTCAGGGTGTGCCTGACCAGCCAGCAGTTGGAGGCACTTCAGATCACCAGCAGCTGAATTTTCAACACATAGAAGCTAAGGACAAATTGAGAGGTCCATGCAGTGTGGGCTTTGGAAGTGTGGATGGCCTTTGGCCCCAGGCTGAGAAGCAGCTGTGCAGCCTCAGCCACATGGCAGCATCATCTTCTGGCCTGCAGATTGTAGGGGGACCAAAGTAACAGTGTGAGGGTAATCACTCTTGCTTTAACCTGCTTAGATCTGGATTGCAGACTAGGGTGGAGGTCCTGGGGTGTGTGACCAGCTTGCCAGAGAGTGTGGAGGCTTCAGAGAGGGCAAGCAATTAATACCTTTGACAGTTGAGAAAAACCCAGAAATTGGGAGGAAGCTCCTCTGTATGGTAGCAGAGTCCTATTGTGGCAAAGAGCTCAAAAGTCAAGTAATTGGCAAAATGAACAAACAAGGGAAGCAAAGCAAGAAGAGCAACCCAACTTTACACTTCTATTTTGGGAACAGAAAGTATCAAAGCATGTAGCAGGAGGAAGACAGTGAAGTCAGAACTCCTGCACCAAAACCTTACAAGAAAAATATAAACTGGTTACAGCCCATAGAGGATCTTAAGAAGGATTTTGAAAACCAAATAAGAGAGGTGGAGGAAAAATTGGGAAGACAAATGAGAATGATGCAAGAAAATTATGAAATGAGAGTCAACAACTTGACTGAAGAAAATAACAATTTAAAAATAGACTAACTCAGATGGCAAAAGAGTCTAAAAAAGGCAATGAGGAGAAAAATGCCTTATAAAGCCAAATTTACCAGATGGAAAAAGAATCTCAAAAGCTCACTGAAGAGAATCATTCCTTCAGAATTAGATTGGAGCAAATGGAAGCTAGTGAATTTATGAAAAACCAAGATACTATTAAACAGATACAAACAAATGAAAAAATAGAAGGGAATTTGAAAAACCTAATTGGGAAAACCACTGACCTGAAAATAGATCCAGGAGACATAAATGAAAAATGGTTGGACTGCCTGAAAGCCATAATGAAAAAAAGAACCTAGAGGGGGGCGGAGCCAAGATGGCGGAGTAGAAACAGCTCTTCCAAGGCTCTCTGCCCCCAGATTCCCCTCAAACTATGTAAAAGGGGACTCAGAACAACTTCTGGAGCCCCAGCACCCACAGAACGACACAGAGAAGCTAACCTCCCGCTGAGGACAGCCCAGCAGCCCTGCAGGAAGGACCAGCACAGCGGTCTGGGACCTGGCAGCTCGCAGAGCGCAGAGCGCAGAGCACAGGAGCCAAGCCCAGGTCCGCATGAGCCGAGGTTTTAGCCCCAGAGCGACAGGGCCAGCAGCCGGCTGGAGGAACCCCAGAACACCAGGAACCCTGGCGACTCCAGAATTATCAACATAGACATGCCTAGGACAAAGTAAGAGGTTAGTGTCCTATGGACTTTGGGACCTGTATTTGGGGAATGCGTCAGCTCCCTTCCCTGGGGGCTAGAAGCTGATGAGGAGACAAGCCATTTTGTAGTTTTCAGAGGCAGATCCGGCTCCCAGGCTACAAATCGTGGGGAGATCCAGCGATCAGTCTTGGGGGGTAATCTCTCTTGCTTTAACCTCCCTGGATCTGGATTGTGATCTAGGGTGGAAGTTGTGGGTGGGTTTACAGCTTGCCAGAAACGGAAGTTGCCCCCCACACGTTCGGGACGAAAATTCCTCTATCTGGCCTTAAAGCCATAGTGTGGTAACAAGCCCAAAAGTCAAGTAATTAAGTGGCAACATGCCAAGGCAAAGGAAACAGAAAAATGCAACCCTAGACTCCTATTTTAGGGGCATAGAGCAGGAAAAGGACTGTGAGGTCAGAAGTCCTGCTCCAAAAGCCCCAGGGGAAAACATGAGCGGGTTGCAGGCCATAGAGGACCTTAAGAAGGGCTTTAAAAATCAAATAAGAGAAGTGGAGGAAAAATTAGAAAGAGAAATGAGAAGGATGCAGGAAAAGCATGAAATGAGGGTCAACAGCCTGACTGAAGAAAATAACACCTTAAAAAATAGACTAACTCAAATGGCTAAGGAGGCCCAAAAGGGCAACGAAGAGAAGAATGCCTTAAAAAGTCGAATTTGCCAGATGGAAAAAGAATCTCAAAAGTTCACTGAGGAGATTCATTCCTTCAAAGTTAGACTGGAGCAAGTGGAAGCTAATGACTTTATGAGAAATCAAGATGCTGTTAAGCAGATCCAAACAAACGAAAGATTAGAAGGCAATGTGAAATATCTCATGGGAAAAACCACTGACCTGGAGAATAGATCCAGGAGAGACAATTTAAAAATTATTGGACTACCTGAAAGCCATGATCAAGAAAGAACCTAGAAATCACCCTTCAAGAAATTCTCAAGGAAAACTGCCCTGATGTTTTAGATCCAGAGGGCAAAATAGAGGTTGAAAGAATCCACCGATCACCTCCTGAAAAAGATCCCAAAAAGAAAACACCCAGAAATATTATAGCCAGGTTCCAGAATCCCCAGATCAAGGAGAAAATACTACAAGCAGCCAGGAAGAAACAATTTCAATATTGTGGAAACACAATCAGAATAGCACAGGACCTGGCAGCTTCTACACTGAGGGATCGAAGGGCATGGAATGTGATATTCCAGAGGGCAAAAGAGCTGGGATTGAAGCCAAGGGTCACCTACCCAGCAAAACTGAGTATTTTGTTTCAGGGGAAAATATGGTCATTCAGTGGAATAGAGGACTTTCAAGTATTCTTGAGGAAAAAGCCAGAGTTGAATAGAAAATTTGACATCCAGACACAAGAAGCAAGAGATGCCTGAGAAGGTAATCAGGGAAAAGAAATCAGAAGGAACTTATCAAAGTTGAACTATTTACATTCCTATATGGAAAAGCAATAACTGTGACTGATGATATCTTTCTCACTATGAAAATAATGGAAGTAGGGGGTGTGGTCATATGGATACATATGTGAATGTGTGTGTATATGGTTACAGTTATATATGGATAGAGGGCATAGGTTGAATTTGTTGGGAAGGGAGAATTCTCAAGGGATGAAATTATGAGGTGAGAGAGGAAAGTGGCAAGAGGAGATGGGGAGAGACAGGGTAGGGTAAACTATTCCATGTAGAAGAAGCAAGGGGAAGTGGTTGCAAAGGAGGGGGAGAATAAGGAAGGCTAAAAAGGCAAAACCACATTCACATTGAATTTGGTTCAGGGAGAAAATGACATACATACTAAATGGGATATCTCAACCTGCAGCAGGATAGGGGGAAGGGGGATGAGAGGAGGGATGATGGATGGGAGGGCATCCTTGGGGTGAGGGGAGGTTGGAAGTACCCACTATAGAAGAGGGACAGGAACATGTAGGGACTGGACCAGGTGGGGGGTGGGATGAGTGGGAGGGAATTATAAGCATCCTTGTACAATATATCTACTATGATAATGTTTTGCATAGCTAGACATGTACAACATATACTGAATTACTTATCTCCCAAGAACGAATGGGTGACAAGGGAGGAAGGAAATGGTTCTGAAATGTAAGGTCATAACATTAAATGTTTCAAATATATATAAATACTATTATTAATACTCTTTTGCTTGTAATAGGGAGATAAGATGTGCAGGCATTGGGACACAAAGATTCACCTTCCTCTAATGGAAAAGTCGATGGGGGTATGGGAGAAGGTATGGGAGAGAGCAGATTGGAGGAAGCGATATCTTTTGGCACTGCTATTCTGGGAGGTTGGGTAGGGGAATAATGGAGGGAAAATGATTGTAACTCAAAATCTGGCGGAAATGAATGATGTAAAACAGAAGGTAATAAAGCATTTGTTTAAAAAAAAAAGAACCTAGAAATCATTCTCCAAGAAATTCTCAAGGAAAATTTCCCTGATGTTTTAGGCCCAGAGAGCAAAATAGAGGTTGAAAGAATTCACCTATCACTTCCTGAAAAGTATCCCAAAGAGAAAACTCCTAGCAATATTATAGCCATGTCCTGAAGTTGCCAGATCAAGGAGAAAATATCACAAGCAGCCAGAAAGAAATAATTTGAATATTGTGGAAAACCAATCAGAATCACCTAGGATCTGGTAGCTTCTACACTGAGGGATCAAGGGGCTTAGAATATGGTATTCTGGATGTCAAAGGAGCTGGGATTAAAACCAAATATCACCTACCCAGAAAAACTGAGTATCATGTTTCAGGGGAAAATATGGTTATTCAGTGGAATAGAGGACTTTCACGCATTCTTTTTTTTTTTTTTTAAGCAATTGGGGTTAAGTAACTTGCTCAAGGTTACATGGCTAGTCATTGTTTATGTGTGGTGCTCATTTTCTGAGGCCGGATTCGATCTTGGGTCATCCTAACTCCGAGGCCAGCGCTCTTACTCAGTGCGCCACCTAGCCGCCCCACTTTCAAGCATTCTTGATGGAAAAAACAGAGTTGAATAGAAAATTTGACATTCAGATAAAAGATGCAAGAGAAGAATGGGAAAGTAAACAGGGAAAAGAAATCATAAAAAAACTTATCAAAGTTGAACTATTTATAATCCTACATAGAAAAATGATAATTATAACTCATGAAACTTTTCTTAGTATGGGAATATTTGAAGGGAATAGATATGTGAGTGTGTGTGTGTATACACACATACTTATATACATTTATATGCACACATACACCTATACACACATATACATATATTTGTGTGTATGTGTATATATGTCTATATATATATATATACTTACATATATATGTCTATATAGGAAGATATGTGGCATATATAGTTACATATATATGTCTATATAGGAAGGCATATGGCATATATACTTATATATGACTGTATAGGAAGGCATATGGCATATGAATACATAGGTGAATATATATATATATATATATATATTTATGTACAGGTATACATAGAGGGCACAGGACCAATTTAATTGGAAAGTATGATATTTAAAAGGTGAAATTAAGAGGTGAGAGAGGAATATAATGATAGGAGATGGGCAGAGACAGAATGGGGTAAACTATCTCATATAGAAGAGGCATGGGAAAATGGTTATAATGGAGGGGAAGAATAGGAAGGCAAAAGGCAATGGGTCAACCTTATTCTCACTGAGTTTGGCTTAGGGAGAGAATGATACACACACTAGATAGGATATCTCACCCCGCAGGATTGTAGGGGGGAAGGGGATGAGAGGGAGATGATGGAAGGGAGGGCAGGCTTGGTGTGGGGAGAGAAGTTGGAACACCCACTTTTGAAAAGGGACAGGATCAAAGTAGACAATAGAACAAGTGGGAGGTGGGATAGGAGGGAGGTAAATATAGTCAGTCTTTTACAATATATCTACTATGGAAATGTTGTGCATAGCTACACATGTACAACCTACACTGAATTGCTTATCTTCCCAGTAAAGGTGGGTGACAAGGGAGGAAGACAATGGATCTGGAATTCAAATGTTTTCTATATATATACTATTATTTTTTCTTTCCTTGCCATATATATATATATATATATATATACACACTATCATTAACATTATTTTACATGTAGCTGGGAAATAAGATATACAGGCACTGGGACATAGAGATCCACTGTGTTTTACTGGAAGGTTGGAGGGGGTATGGGAGAAGACATGGGAGAGAGCAGATTGGAGGAGGGGATATCCAGTTGGATTGCAATTTTAGGGTGGTGAGTAGGGGAAAAATGGGGAGAAAATTTGTAACTCAAAATCTTGTGCAAATGAATGATGTAAACTAGAAGTTCATGAAGCATTTTAATAAAAAATATTCAAAAATATTCTGACTTTGGAATTATAATAATTTAATTTTATACCCATTCAATAAAACTGACTTAGGAGAAAACAGAATTGTTCATATGCATATGTGTACATGTGCATATGTGAAATACCAAGCAGAGGCAACTCCCAAGGTTTGGAATACCAGCGTAGTAAGTCTTTATTTTATTCAATGACAAATTAAGGCAAAACATTCACAGAACCGAGAAAAATCAAAATACAGTAATCACCAAATGTGATTCAATAATTTCCAACTATTACTCCACCCCTGGGCAGTACATTCATTTAGTCCATCACAAAGTCTCTCTTCTCATGCAGAAATTAATTTTCAATCATGAACAAAGTACATTCATTTGGTCAGTCACAGAGCACAAAAAAAGTCAAAATTTCCCACCCCTGGATCATAACTGAATTATAGATTGTCAACAATTAATGCCAAGCACCTTCTCAAAAGGGCAGTGGAGAGCACAAAGGCCAATTACCTCTGAGTTACATAAAACAAGGTTAAGATATCATCACAGCATTTAATACCCAAGGAGAGGTCTTTTCTTCATCTTGACTACAGCAAATTCTCAGCAATCTCTGTTCCTGGCTAGAGGAAGTTTAACAAAGTCACAATATATATTGGCACAGTGTCCTCATCAACCCACTCTCTGCCTGCAGGACAGTCTCAGGACCCCAGAAAATATCAGCAAGACCCTTTTTCAGGATTTCTGTAAACATACAACAATAAAATCCTTTTTCAGGGCTTCTGAACCAAACAGCAAGGTTCCAGGACCTCTGCAACAAAGCACTGTCCTTTACCAGCAGACTAATATGGCAAAACAACATCAAAACAGAGAGACAAAATGCTGGCATCACAGCCATGTCTCCTCAGTCCTTTGCTGCTCCAGGCGACATCTCTCCAAAGTTCTGGGCAACTCCAACTGGCCCTCAGCAATCCTCTCTCTCTCTCTGCCTCCAGGATGCTGCTCCCAAATTTTCCACTTGCCTCTCTCTCTGCTTGGGCCTCTCTGTAAATCCATGGTACAACTCCTCCCAGTTCAGCCCTCTCTCTTCATGTCAACACGTCCATCCCACAAGTGGTATTCCAAGCTCTGGGTTTCAATACTCAACATGAAAACCAAACTCAAAATCTGCCAGAATTGAAAGATGTAAACCAGAAGTTAATAAAGCATTTCTTTAATTGAAAAAAAAAGAGAACCAGTGGTATAATAGGGTGATGTGTTGACTTGTTCATGAATTGAATTTGTTGCACAAAGTGGTCAGCCTCACTGTCTCTTCCAGAGCCATTGAAGTGCAGTGGTAAGAAAAAAGTCAGGATTACTGGAGATGGCCTGGGATGCAATGGATGACTTTGGTGTCTTCAATGTCTGACCAAGCTCAAAGGCTAAAGAACCTGCTTTATCTGCCTTCGTGGCTGTTGGAATATATTGTACTCATTTACACATTCCTCCAAGGTAAGTTTTCACATAGTTGGGTTAGATATCCCCATAATTCACAGATGTGTTTGTGGTCTATGGTAGCTCTCATTGTGGCTTATTTCATTTGCTAAGATAGTTTTTACTAAGGTTTGACTGTTTCACATGCAACAGCTTTTTGGAGCCACAGTTGAGAGTTGGGTGAAGGTGGACACCAAAGGAGGATGAGCAGACTTTAAAGGTTTCTGTAAACCCTCACAAGGGAGTTATTGAACAAGACGGGGTGATACACTGTGGATGCTTATGTAGGCTAATTTTGGAGACCTTTTTCCTTTTCAAAGACTCATTGGAATGATTCTTCATCTGAGGCTGCATACATTTTTCCTTCAGGGATTCAATAGAGAAAAAAATAATTTTAATAGTCTATTTTCCTAGGGTTTATTTCCTAAATCTATCAGCTTCCATTGAGATAACTTCTGCTTGTTCAAATATTAAAGTTTTGTTATATTTTGTATCATTGTATCCATTTATTCAAGATCATCCAACTATCTATTCCCTTTTAGCCCGTGAATGTGAACTGGTATTTTGGGATTTGTATTTCATAAGGTCAGGTATTCCCTCTGAGCTCAGAGAACAATTTCTGTTTTCACAAACTTTTAGGCAGAAAAGTCACAATACATGGGAATTTTTGAAGACAAAAAAAAAACAAAAAAACAAACAAACAAACAAAAAAACCAAACATAACCTACAAGAGGACAGACTGAGGGGAAGGAACAGGGAGGCTGGATCCCAGTCCCATCATTGTCTTAATGAACTAAAATGGAAAGCATTGATGACACAGGGACAAAAAAAAAGAAAAACAGGAAGAGATGAAAAGGAGGGAGAGTACTAACACAAAGGGCAAAAGTTTTACTTTGCTTTGTTTTTAATTGAATTGAATCTGAGGCTCATTCTTATGTTGTAGATATAAGGGAACTGAGTCTTGTAGAAATAAAATAACTTGTACAAGATCACCCAAGAAGATGAATGGAAGAAGAAGGGCATGAAATACAACTAGTTCTGTCTCATTATCTCAATGAATTAGATTTGTGTTCAAGTAATTATTAATTCATTTCATATTTTTAACCTATGGCCTAGACAGGAAGTTTGAAGTACAACATGGTATAATGGACAGAAAACTGGAAATCAGAAGATTGTGTGTGTGTGTGTGTGTGTGTGTGTGTGTGTGTGTGTGTGTGTTTTAGGAATATATATTGCTTTCACAGCAACAGAAATGAATAAAAAAAGAGAAGAGCTAGTTAAAATATCAACAATGTATTATTAGAACAATTCCCATTAATACCTAATTATTGTTGAAAATCTGTTAAAGTAAATTGTAGAAAAATCTGATAATTTTAAAAGAAACTACTTAATTATTTCAGTAAATTATCAATGTCAAATTGCAATGCATTTCTTTTTATTGAAACTCAAAAATAATGAATGACACCATTTTTGTATAGAATAAAATGCTGTTTGATATATTTTGCATTTTAAAACACACACATTTTGTATTTTAAGATTTTCAGTTTGATTCTATATTCCAATTATTAGATTTTATTCATTATTAAAAATTATTTAGTCAGAAAGTTTTTTTTCCAAATTGTTTTCTCAATAGAACATAAATCAATTTAAAACAAAAACAAAATGTTGAATATAAAATTTGAAGAGAATTTAGAGTCCAACTTGGGCAATCACTTCATTATGTAGACAAGGAAAATGAGGTTTAGAAGTTTAAAAATAGGGGCGGCTAGGTGGCGCAGTGAATAGAGCGCCGGCCCTGGAATCAGAAGGACCTGAGTTCGGGGCCGGCCTCCGACACCTAATCCGCACAAACAAAAACCTAGCCCTGTAACCTTGGGCAAGTTACTTAACCCCAATTGCCCTAAAGGGGCGGCTAGGTGGCGCAGTGAGTAAGAGCGCCGGCCTTGGAGTTTGGATGACCCGAGATCAGATCCGGCCTCAGAAAATGAGCACCCACGCATAAATCAAATGACTAGCTGTGTAACCTTGGGCAAGTTACTTAACCCCAATTGCTTTAAAAAAAAAAGAAGTTTAAAAATAATAAACAATATCACACAGTAAGACTGAGTATTTGAACCTCAACCCTTGTATATGATTTCCTGAACAATTACAAAATCAAATCAAATTAATATTTCATATTTTACTTTATACTTTACAAATATATTTCATGTAAGTGATTTCACTTGATTCTCATAAAATCACTACCATCACCTTACTTTGTTCTCTTCATCCTTTTGTTTTCCACCCATTTTTTTTTTCTACTTGATGCCACCCTTCAACCATATCAAATTATTTCCCAGTCATAGGGTTCAAGCTTTAGCTAAGAAGCCACACTCCAAAAGAGGGAACTTCCATCATTTATCCCATAGATTGAATTTGCCATGGTGTTACCTTTATTGGAAGTGATCATATTTTACATTTTAACCCTTAACCTGAAATTTTGAAATAAAACATTTTCTGATCTTGTAGGAAGTAGTAATGAAAAAAATGGCTTTTGTTATATAAATATTACTAATGTTTTACTAAATAAAGGTTTGTTGGATTAGGTAATATTCTTTAAATGATGCTACCAAACACCCACCCACTACATTTACAGATATTGGCAGTTCTCCTGCTGTATAGAATGTTTCTTTTTTCCTAATGTTTATACCTGGAACAAAACATTCAACTAGTAATAAACAATTATAAAGCATTTGTTATTTTCAAAGCATAAGAAAAATTTATAAGTAAGATTTTAAATCTATAAGAATAGCAGAATTATATTTAAAACAAAACTGAGTAATTAGTGTGTTAGAGAAGAGGCCTCATTGTCAGCCTAGAGTTTATATTTCTTTAATGTTTTCTCAAATTATATTTCACTTCCTAGAACAATATTATTTCATAAGTAGTAGTAGCCTTAGAAATTATCTCTTTTCCAAACTCACTCAATCCAGAAACAGTTTTTCTTATACATTGCATAGTAAACTAGTTGAACTGAAAATGTTCTGAATTTTTCTTCTTCTTTTTATAGGGGGAAAGGCAGGGCAATTGGGGTTAAGTGACCTGCCCAAGCTTGCACAGTTATTAAGTGATGTGTCTGAGGCTGGATTTGAACAGGTCCTCCTGATTCCAGAGCCATTGCTCTATTTATTGTGCCACCTAATCTTCCCTTCCCCCTTGCAAATGTTTTGAATTTTAATATATGATTATAATTTTAATTTAATATAACTGAATTAAGTCTACAAATACATGTTATTTTGATTTTTCTTTCTCCCTTTCCTTCCCCTCAGACACGCCAGACTGTGATTTCAGAATTACTATTATGTTTTTAGTAGTATATAGGACTCTCAATGTGGAAACTCTCCTCAAATAAAACTGACAATTTTTTCTGTAATTTTTAGTTTTTAAAATTATCTGGGACCCTGTGAGTTCTGCCATAAAATCTATTATATATTACCATTATATATAATTTATCATTCTCTTAGAAATAGAATTGAAAATAGAAAATTATTTAACAGAATTTGATGTTTTAGAACTATTTAGGGGTTGGAAAACATACACTTTGACTAAGCAACAACATGAAGTCAAGTCATAACATACTATTAAGCTGTGTTAATGTTTAAACCAGATTGGAGAAGGAGTCAATAGATAAATGAAGAATGGGCTGACATCTGAAAGTAAGATTTTATTAGAGAAAACACAGTGCCTTCATTGATTGATTGTCCTTGCTAAAACTATGTACATTGTTTTACACATTTTCTATTTATTCTAATTTGCTATTTGATTTAACTTTTACCTAAAAAAAGAGTTTGCTGTCATCATCATAGATGATTACCAATAAAAACGCAGTGGACGGATTTCTTGTAGATGATAAGGTTCTAAATATGTTCTTCCTCTTTTGATGAAGGACAGGGGTGAAAAAGAAGAGAGAATATAATAAATGGGATGTGTGGGGGGAAATAGAGTTAGCAATAATTGTGAAACATGTTTGAAGAAAGTTGTTTTTCTGATAAAGGCTTCATTTCTCAATCATTTATAGAAATGACTCAAGTTTATTTAAAAAAAAGTAAGAACCGGGGCGGCTAGGTGGCGCAGTGAATAGAGCGCTGGCCCTGGAGTCAGAAGGATCTGAGTTCGGATCTGGCCTCAGACACTTAACCCACACAAACAAAAACCTAGCCGTGTGACCTTGGGCAAGTTACTTAACCCCAATTGCCCTAAAAGGGGCGGCTAGGTGGCGCAGTGAGTAAGAGCGCCGGCCTCGGAGTTGGGATGACTCGAGATCAAATCCGGCCTCAGAAAATGAGCACCCACACATAAATAATGACTAGCCGTGTAACCTTGAGCAAGTTACTTAACCCCAACTGCTTTAAAAAAAAAAATAAGAACCATTCCCCAACTGATAAATGATCAAAAGATATGATCAGTTTTTAGATGAAGTAACCAAAGCTATCTACAGTCATATGAAAAAAACAAAACAAAACAAAACGCTGTGACTCACTATTGATTGGAGAAATGCAAATTAAAACAATTCTCAGGTACTGCCTCCTACCCATTAAATTGGCTAATAAGACAGAAAAGGTAAGTACAAATGTTGGAGGGATTGTGGGGAAAAGGAGACATTAATTAGCTTCTGGTGGAGTTGTGAACTAATTAAATTATTCTGTGGAACAATTTGCCCAAATGGCTATGAAACCATGAATACCCTTTGACCTAGCAATACTACTGCTAGGTCTGTATCCAAAAGATATGAAAAAACAAAAGGAAAAAGAACCTATGTACACAAAAATATTTATAGCATCTCTTTTCTGGGGATAAAGAATTAGAAATTGAGGAGATGCCCATCAATTGGGGGAATGGCTGAAAAAGTTGTGGTATGTGATTATGATGGAATACTTATTTTATTTTAAGATTACGAGCAGGATGATCTCAGAAAAAATCCTGGAAAACCTTGCATAGACTGATGTAAAGTGAAATGTACTCTTTGCAAATAACAGCAATATTAGAAGATGAATAGCTGTGAATGACTTACTATTCTCTGCAATAAAATGATCTATGATGGCTCTGAAGGATAAAGAATGCTATCCATCCCCAGAGAAACAAATGATAGTTTCTGAATACATAATAAAGGCTACTTTTCAAAAATTTTCTTTTTCTTGCGTTTTTTTGTCTATGTTTTCTTTCTGTTATGGATCTGTTTGCATGACTAAACATGTATAGTCTATATGGAATTGCTTGCCTTACTGATGGGAAGGGGTGGGAAGGGAAGAAGGGAAAGAATTTGGAACTCAGCATTTTAAAAACAAATGTTAAAATTTGTTTTTATATGTAACTGGGGAAAATAAGATGCTAAACAAAACCTAAAAAAGGAAATTTAAAAAATCCAAATAATTGCAAACTAAAAATGAAAACAAAACAAAACAATAACTTGTGAGTAATATGAGCTGCCCCACTGGGGACCCAACTGACCAGTTCCAATTGGACAACTGTAGTTCCAACACAATATTCACAACATCACCTGTGACTGAATACATGGGCATAATTCTGAATTGCAAAATATAACAGATTCTCCATACAGAAGACAGAAGCATAATATTTATTCAGACACCAGAAAGACAAATCACAACACCAGAAAACTGAATTCATGATAGCAACAAAGAAACCTATATAATGTAACACTTCACAGAACAATACCATCCCAAAGCCTTCCCACAAACACTCACAAGCTTAGCTGTCTCCCTGCCTATGTCCTCTCTCCTCCTTATGTTTTAACTGCTCTGACTCCCAGCTTCCTCTGACCTCCACTTCATCCTTCCTGTGCCACCCTTCAGCAAACTCCTCCCACCACAGGTTCCATGTAATTACATTCATCCTATTAAGGGGAAGGGAAGATCTTCAAATTGCCATTACCATTCCAACAACTCAGCCCCTTTCTTCTTCCTCTCCTCTTCTTATTTTTCCTCTCTCTTCCTTCTCCCTCTGTGTTGTTTCCTTACCTGCAGGTGCTCTGACCAAAGGAATGTCCATTTTGAGTGCTGAAACTTCAAGTTAGCCTTGGAATTCCAGGCTAGAATTTTTCTTGAGGATCATGCTTTAAACTCAAATCACTCTGGATTTCTTTAATTTGCTAATAATAATTCCCAGCCTAAGCCATACTTGGTTATTTTGGGGGACCTGATGACACTGAGTGAATGCAAATAGTGACTGTTTCACTTTTGGACAGAAACCCCATGGGTCTCCTCCTTCCAGATTGTTATTTTTACTAAGTAAAAGAGGTCATTATTTTCTGGATCTCTTATTTCATCTTAATCACTAAATAAATGGGTGTTGTGTCAGTCAAACTGAGACCAGGGAAACTCACTAGCTTAAAAAGGCCAAGGTCTTCCACTGTATCTGGGGCCATCTCCAGTCATGCACTATATCTTGCCATTGGGCCCAGATGGTGCCAGAGGAGAAAGTGAGACTATTGCCTCCACACAGCCCTCCCAACTTAAATTGAACTCACGTGCAAGTCATGGCATCACGTCCTGATGTCACCTTCCTCTTTGAGTACAAACAACAACAATGACGACACCAACATATATAGCCATAAGGTATTCCATCAATAGAAGATAATCTTTCCATGGGGATCAAGAATCTTTCTTTTATATTTTGTATCCCTAGAATTTTACACAGCACAAGGTACACAATAAGTACTTTAGGGTTGACTCATTCATTCATTAAATCATTAATCAATGGAAAAAAGTCATATCAAAACACCAAAACTTAAGTTGATGTATAGAATTATCTGTCTCATACTGTTGGTAAGCAAAAGAGGGACACCACAAACTGAAACTATTTAGTGTTTTTTAATTTCTTTTTTCTGAGAAATAGTTTTTATTTCTATTTTCCCCAACATTTTATTTTAGACTTAAATGGCAGAACACAAATACAGAATAGAGAAAAGAAACAAAAACATATAATAAATTGAAATATTGGAACTTAAATATAAAGTTAGAAAAAACATGTCATGTACATTGCAGAGCATAAGAGAGGATTCACAATATGAAGCAATAGATTTTCATTTCAAGAAAGCCTGTATGATAAATAATACTCGTCATGGTGAGAATTGTCCATTTTTCTTCCTTGTGAGTTTTCTTTTGTTCTTTGCTATGCAGTTTTTTGCTTTATTCTTCTTTTTCCCTTCCTCTCAGTTTCCTCCCAGAAGGTTACAATAAAGTTTAGATATGTTCTCTGTAGTTAGAGATACATACATACACACATATATACATAATAGATATATAGACTTGTACTTGCCCAAACAAATTCTACTCCTGACCTTTCTTTTTTATGTATGATTATTTCTCTTAATTCTATTGCTTCTTCCTCCTCTACTTTACTTCTACCCACTACTTTAGACTCAAATACCAGAAAACAAATAGAGAATATTTTAATTTTAATTTCTTTCATAAGTCAACAGGATCATTCATTACCTGGTATCTATCTTGCTGGTGATTAGAATACTTACTGAAAGTGGTTAATATTGATAAGGTTGAGATTTAAGTCAATAGAACTAAATATGTCTATTAAGTTGAAATATGTGGTATATAAAATATGTATTTTTTATTTAATCATGTTGGTTAGTCTCTTCTCAAGCCATTTTAATGGAAAATATAGCTGTACTTCCTACTTCACATAGCAATGTATGTATGCAAAATATCTAATAAATTATTATGTATTATTATAACCTCAAAGTATTATATAAATTTTAACTATATATTAGGCAAGAACAATTTAATCAGAGGCTGTGGTAATTTAAATATTTTGTAGAATACATAGAAAAATAGATACATTCATGTATTTTGCTACTTTTCTATTCATTGCTTGTCATGTTCAGCACTTCCTTGAAACCCTACAGAAGAGTATATTTACTATATTCAACTAGTAGCCATGTTGTTCTGATTTGCTATTACCTTGCTCCTAAAAAAATATTGAATTTAACATAAACTTTTTCACTTTTCCTGGAGGAATCCTTACAGCCTCATCCTAATGCAGGCTTTGTACTTTCTTAAACAAGTCAAGAGTACAGCTGGTAAAGTCAAAGAGAATGATATTTTGATGATATAAGCTCGCTCATTGAACTCATGGTGGTAGGATTTATATTTGCTGTGAGCCCAATCACACCATCTGCTCCTCTATTATAGAAGAGTCAAAACTAGTTGTCCAACATTCAACCATGTGAACCATTCCAAAAATGCTGAACCACTGTCACCCAATCAAAAGGGATTTCTTGGCTCCCACTGTCAGTGCTTGGTGATATTGCAACATTACACATCTGTTGAAGTCACGAGGCACTCAGAATCATAGCTAATCCAAGTCAATTCTGAATTGGTGCTGCATGCATACTTTTAAATTCTTGCATATTTCTTGTTCTTAATGCATTCTTAGAAGTTACATCCAATACCAGGTATTGCAAAGTACCAAGAGGTCTTTGAAAAGAAAGAAAATTAAATTGCTAACATGATGATCATGATGATGATGATATTTGGCTGTTTCCTTGTTCTTCTTGTTAGTAACAGGATTTCATTCTTCCCATTATTTTTATGTAATCACAATAAAATAATGCCTGGGAAACTTGCTATTATTTCATATATAATTCCCTATCAACTCTTGCACAAATAAATAAAATTATGTCAGTTTGTAGCTGAACCAAACATTAGGGTGTAAGTTAACCCTCTATAATTTTAATTAAAGCATTCATGGTACCACTCTTTTTTTTTTTTTGGAGGGGGCAAGGAAAGACTATCATAGTACAACTCAATGGCAAGCAGGAGAAGATATCCTTTTCAATGTTATTATGTCCTCTACTAGATCTTTACACTATAATTTGAAGTCCTTTCTATGTAGCTTGGAGATTATTTTTATTTGCTTCAGGGTCATCACGTAAAACATTCTTAAATTGTTGCCTCAGTCTGTGAAAGCTAGCAAGTTTATGATATATAATTCCATCCAACATTTTGTTGTTGTTGTTCAATTGTTTCAGTTGTGATGAACTCTGTCATCTTATTTGGGATTTTCTTGGCCAAGATGATGGAATTATTTATTATTTTCTTCTCCAGTTCATTTTATAGATGAGGAAACTGAAGCAGAGATGGTTAAAAGTCTTGCTAAGGGTCACATACATAGTAGTAGTTTGAGGTCAGATCTGAACTAAAAAAAATGAGTCTTCCTGACTTCAGGTTGAGCACTCTATCCACTGAAGCAACTAGGTGCTCTCTATCTACTATGTTTATTGTATTTAGTGGGTGGTGAGTTTTATTGATTGCAATGGTATGCCAAACAATTTCTTCTAATTATTTTCATAATCTAAATTATCAGTAAGTATATGATCTTTAATGATAGTCTTTTTGTAATTTCTGATGCAAGCACCTCATTTGGAATTGAATTTTTTTTTTCTCTTGGGAGGATAATTTGGTTAAGTGACTGGCCCAAAGTCACACGGCTAGTAAGTGTGTCAAGTGTCTGAGGCTGGATTTGAAGTCAGGTCTTCCTGACTCCAGGTCCAGTGTTCTATTCACTATGCCACCTAGCTGCCCCTCTTACCTTTTATATGCTTCTCTTGCTGGTGACATTGCCACCCCATGGATTTCCTCTAATTGTTGAATTCTTCCCCTACAACTCTATTTGATGGAGGACCTTTTTCTCTTTGCAAGTCTGGGCCAGTTCATGATTCTCAAAAACCCTTTTCTACGTCAGTATTTAGCTCTCTTTTATATGTTGAACCCACCACCCACGCCTGACTCTCCAGAATACCTCAGCTTCCCTATAATAGTGTAACAGTCCTTTTGCAAGATATAGTGTAGTTTCCTTGTAAGGGGTGAGCTAAGTTGAAGTTGTATTTTCAATTTGCCAGACCCTAAGGCAAGTATTTATTTTTAACTTTATCTTTTAAAGTTTAGGAATAAAGCAAAGTAATAGATTATCAGGACTGGAAGTTCAAAGTTTGCCCCTGTGTGAGAGAAAGGGAGAGAGAAAGGGAGAGGGAGAGAGAGAGAAGGAGAGAGAGTGGTGTTAGGACTTCTCTGACAAATTGAGCAATAACACAGCTATGTACCTGTAAAGCAGCCATGGTAGTATCACCCATGCCACCTCCTGGAGACTGAAGAATTAAAAGCAAAAATATGACCTAATAGTGAGTCTTGGGTCTTTAGAGTTGTAATCTTCTCTGCAAAGCAGAGAGTCTAAGCTTGATCAGAAATATTGTTAGTGAAAAGTATTAAAATATATATAGGCATGAGAAGAAATGTAGAAATGCATTGACTTAGAGCTAGCTTAGGAATCAGGAAGTTCTCTTTCTAACAAACACTGACAGTATAACCCAGGGCATATCGTTTAATTTCTCTATACCCCATACAACTCTCATTACCATAATTTGCATTTATAAAAGAAGTTTCATTTTATAAGTTCTTCATATAAATAATATAATTAGTCAAATACTCCTTGACATGCTAGGCCCCATTCTCTACCTCAATAAAACATTCTTATGACTAATTTGGAAGTCTTTGATCTTTTCCATTTTATGATATTAAATTGTATTTTCCTATATAATTTTGTTCATTTATTTATGCCATCAACCATCATCCCAATATTTATTATGTGTGATAACTAAGGAACAAGCTAGACTTTGACTTAGTTTGATTAATTATTATAAGGAAAGACCCATTTGTCCCATTAAATGATTTTTATTTTCTTTTCATTGCATGATGCAACTGTATCTGCCACCCCTTTTCTATACCTCTCCCAGTAAAATCTGGAAGCTATTTTTTCTTTGCTTATAAATTCCTTTTCTTTTGGGGTTCATTTATAATTGATAAATCACTATGAATGTAATCTTGTGCCCTAAACTTCCATTTGAGGAAGGATTTATGCTCTCTGAAAGCCCAGACTAGTCTATGACTCTCTAGACCCCCTCTATATATCAATTTTTTAGCTATCTTTAAGACATTGTCTTTACTTTATTGGAATGTAAGCTCCTTGGTTGTTGGGCCTGTTTTTTGTTTTTGTTTTTGTTTTTGTTTTTTACTTATATTAGTGTTCCCAGAACTTAGCACAGTGCTGGCACATAGAAGTAATTTAAATGCTTTATATTATTAATATCATTTTTTGTTTGTTTTTTGGAGGGGGAAAGGTAGGGAAATTGGGGTTAAATGACTTGCTCAAGGTCACACTAGTTATTTTGTGTGTGTTAAGTGTCTAAGGCCGGATTTGAACATAGGTCCTCCTGACTGCAGGGCCCATGCTCTATTCACTGCACCACCTAGCTGTCCCATCATTATTATTAACATTACTAGTATTATTATTTTAATAGATCTCAGATAAAAATAGTCCTGGGATAAGGTATTATTGTACTGTGATTTTATATTTAATATTATAAAGACTTTTGCATGGATGGATAAAATATTTTCTGTGTCTTGGAATAAAAAGTATCTAAATATAAACTCATCTTTTTTAGGTTTCCTGAAATACCTTTAGTAAAGCAAATGCAGTAGCAGTCAGGAAAATAGAGATGATATATCATGTGCCTCCACAAACTTTCCCAGATACTATTGTCAGTAGCAACTGTCTTCCTTCAATCTTACATACAATATTCTGTTAGGGCATTAGTATGTGTTATTGTGCAGAACATTTGCAAGACACATTTCTATCACTGACATGATTTTAGAGCTACCTCCTACACTTTCTTTGTATTTATGTTTCACCTAAGAATTCCTGTTCTATTTCATATTCCTGGTGTTAGTTCCCTCTCTTGGATTGGTGCCAAGACAAAGGTGAGATACATCAGAGACCTCTGCCCCACAGAGATCTGCATGGATTAAGGATGGAGCAATGGGGTTGGAGTGGAGGGAGGCTTGGACAAGCAGGAAGTGCAGCAGTGTGTGTAACAGCAAAATAGAACAAGCAGTTACTACAAAGCTTGTTGAGAGGTTTTGGGAAACTTTTAGGGTATTAAAATTCGGATTGGGAAAAGACACTGGAATACATGGTTCAGTGGCTCTCATGATCTCTAAATATTTCTTGAGCACATGTTGCATCAGATGTTATAAAATATTTACATAATACTCCCATAACTCGAGAGGTATTTTTTTTACCAGCTTAAAGTAGCACTCCTCTCACCTCTACACCAAGAAAACAAATGTCACATGTGAAAGGGAGAACTGAGTTCACTGTTTCATTAGAATGTAATCACTTTCTGTACAAGAAGTCCATCTGAGAAATGTTGAGAGATGTTCTATACAGTGCCCAGGGGCATTCAATTAATATTGAGTCAATCAGTCAATGCTATGCCTATGCAAATAGTTTTACTCATATATTTCACAGAAATGAGTTATGGAAATCAATTTCTAAAGTTTGGAGTATCCCCTTACATGGAAATATTGAATTTCATAAGCTTTTTTGCTGTATAAAAATAATTTATTATACCCAAGTCATTATTAGGAAAGAAATCACAGTGTATTAAGCATATTTCCCCCTTCTGCAATTCTCACTGCATGCATTTTCAATTTAATTAAAATAGGGTTGATGTTTCCATTTCAACACTGTTTTTTACTAGAGAATAGAAATTTAATCTATGGATTTATGCATCCGTTTTTATGAGGAGGTGAAAAAAAAACATGTGTAAACTCATGGGACTAGAGAGAACCTCCCGAGATTATTTAATCTATCTTTCTGTCTCTATGCAAAATTACACGGAGGCATTATTAGGTACAAGGATATCTGCTATATTTTTAAGATACCTAATCAGGGCTACGAGTAGAATTTTCATTTGTGCAATAAGATTGGTAGGCTCACTGTGCAATCTACAGAAAGTCCCAGGTGATCCTTCCTAATATATTCTGGTGAAAGGTGTTTATATCATAGTTTTCACCCTGATAATTCAAAGAAAAAAAAAAGACAAGGAGGGAGGAAGAGTAAGGGCTTACATTTCCTGTAATAGCATCAGAGTCAAAGCCAGACAGTGTTAACCACAAAATGATCTGGAAATGTCCTATCAGAAGCATAACCACAATGTGGCAAGGGATACAGAAAGAGTTGCTCCAGAGAGCCTATAAGCCACACAAATTGTATCATTTGCAGCTCCCCAAATGCACCATTCCATTTCCCATTTCTAAGGCTTTATACATTCTATTCTGCATGTTGGAATGTATTTCCCTCAGAACTTCTACCCTTTTGATTTTTATTTTTGCTTCTTTCAAGGTTTGGAATTGTCTGTGCCATCTCCCATGGATGACTTGAGCCAACCAATTTAGCTGCTAGTACTTATTCCTTATCCTCACTTATATTTTTTAAAGTTTTATGTTATTTTTTAATTTATGAAATAAAACAAGGATCTCCATAACATAGAAGAAAGATAAAATATAATTGCCTATGCAAAGTTAAATCTATTAGGTACAACTTGCTATTCTTTTAAAATTTGTAATAAATTTATCTTGTAATTTTCATTTTTTTCTTCCATCCTCCCCTAGAGATGGCTACTATTGGACACAAATGTGTTTGTGTGTGTGTGTGTGTGTGTGTGTAATTATTATATAATATATGATTATATAATAACATTCAGTTCTTTCTCTGGATACGGATAGAATCCTCCATGTTATTTTGTAGTGGATTTCAATATTTATAACAGTCAAAATGACTTAGTCACTCAAAGTTGTTATTGAAGCAGTATTGCTATTATTGTACCCAAACTGCTTAATTTTATTTTTCATTTTGTGTGTATAAAAGCACATATATTTGTACAAATAGAGATAAAAGCAAAGAATATACACATATATGCATATATCCATGTGAATATACATACATGGATAATTATATTTGTTATATGTATATATCTCTATCTCTAGAATCATCCATCTGTCTTCTCTGTTTAATTTTTTTTGTCTTCAGTCATAATTGCTTTCCCCAATGAAATATAAGATTTTTGGAGCCTGAGGCTGTTTCATTTTTCCCCCTTTTTCTGTCTTCATGTTCCTAGGACTTAGCACAATGTCTGACACATAATAAAGGCTTAATAAGTGTTTGTTCAATAAATGTTCATGAATGAGTTGGTCTCACGTGCATTTTTTCTCTTGTGAGCTTTGATTTGGCATTCCTCCAAGGAAGGATGCCCAATAATCATTTAAAGTAAATAACATTATGTAAACTGTAATAGGAGACAGTAGCTGGAGCCAGCTAGATGGCTCAGTGCTGGACCTGGAGTCAGGAAAACCTAAGTTAAAATCTGCCCTCAGATACTGACCAGTTGTGTGACCCTGGGCAAGTCACTTAACTTCTACTTGTCCTAAATAACTGGGGAGTTAAATTACAAACCACTCCAATATCTTTCCCAAGAAATTCCCTTGGAGACTATTGACATATGGTTTATTGGGTCCCATAGTCTTGAACATGACTAAACAATTTGAACAACAAAATGGCATTATGTAGTGAATATAAACTTGGCATGAAGTAAGAAAGAACTGGGTTCAAATCTCAATTCTGTCATTTATTATTTATGTAACCTTGACATTTAATATCCTTTAAAATCAATTTCATCTCATTAAAATAAGAGCCTTACGGGGAAACAAACAAATAAAACTTCAACCAATCCTTCCAGCTATAAATCTATTATCCTACAATAGGCCAATTGCAATCTTATTAGTGGAGAAAGCCCTCACACTAGGATAACAGTCTGCTAATAAAATTACAGATCCTTCAAATCTATACTTAAAATGGAGCACGTTACAACTATTTCTCGATGAGAACAATTAATTTTTATTACATATCATTCTTTTGTTCTTTCATCCCCCAAAAGATAGAAATCATACAAATAAAAGCAGATGGTGTGACAAACTGAACCACAGCAGCAAGAAACTAGGGGAATAATACAGAATAATGTGGATTAAAAAAATTACTGTATCTAATTCAAATGGCATTTGAATACTATGCCCCAAACAAAGTTTCTAGTTGATTCTCATTACTTTTTTTATTAAACAAATGCTTTATTAACTTCTGTTTTACATCATTAATTTCTGCCAGATTTTGAGTTACAATTTTTCCCCTGTTTTTCCCCTACTCACCATCCCAGAGTAGCAGTCCCACAAGATATCGCTTCCTCCACTCTGCTCTCTCCCATATCTTCTCCCATATCCCCTTCTACTTTTCCATTAGAGCAAGGTGAATCTCTGTGCCCCAATGCCTGCAATCTTATCTCCCAATTATAAGCAAAAGAGTATTAATAATAGTATTTATATATATTTGAAACATTTAATTTTAAGACCTCATATTTCAGATCCATTCCCTTCCTCCCTTTTCACACATTCCCTCTGGGAAGATAAGTAATTCAGTGTATGTTGTACATGTTTAGCTATGCAAAACATTACCATAGTAGATATATTGTACAAGGCTGCTTATAATTCCCTCCCACCCATCCTACCCTCCACCTGATCCATTCCCTACTTGATCCTGTCCCTCTTCTATTTTGGGTACTTCTAACCTCCCCTCCCCCCAAGAATGCCCTCCCATCCATCATCTGTCCTCTCATCCACCTTCCCCCTATTCTGGTGCAGGGTGGGATATCCCATTTAGTATGTATGTCATTCTCTCCCTGAATCAAATTCAATGAGAATGTGGTTTTGCCTTTTTGCCTTCCTATTCTTCCCCTCCCCTGCAGCCCTTTCCCCTTGCTTCTTCTACATGAAAAAGTTTACCCTACCCTGTCTCTCCCTGTCTCCTCTTGCCACTTGCCTCTCTCACCTCATAATTTCACCCCTTGAGTATCATCCCTTCCCAACAAATTCAACCTATGCCCTCTATCCATGTAAACATATATACACCCATTCACATGTGTATTCAAATGACCATATACCCTTCTTCCATTATTTTCATACTGAGAGGGGTTTTACCAGTCACAGTTATTGTTTTTCCATATAAGAATGTAAATAGGTCAACTTTCATAAGTACCTTTTGATTTCTTTTCCCTGATTACCTTCTCAGGCATCTTTTGCTTCTTGTGTCTGGATGTCAGATTTTCTATTCAACTCTGGTTTTTTCCTCAAGAAAGCTTGAAAGACCTCTATTCCACTCAATGACAACGTTTTTCCCTGAAACAAAATACTCAGTTTTGCTGGGTAGGTGACCCTTGGGTTCAGTCCCAGCCCTTCTGCCCTCTGGAATATCATATTCCATGCCCTTCAGTCCCTCAGTGTAGAAGCTGCCAGGTCTTCTGCTATTCTGATTGTGTTTCCACAATATTGAAATTGTTTCTTCCTGGCTGCTTGTAGTATTTTCTCCTTGATCTTGGGATTCTGTAATCTGGCTATAATATTCCTGGGAGTTTTCTTTTTGGGATCTTTTTCAGGAGGTGATCAGTGGATTCTTTCAACCTCTACTTTGCCCTCTGGATCTAAAACATCAGGGCAATTTTCCTTGAGAATTTCTTGAAGGGTGATTTCTAGGTTCTTTCTTTGATCATGGCTTTCAGGTAGTCCAATAAGTTTTAAATTGTCTCTCCTGGATCTATTTTCCAGGTCAGTGGATTTTCCCATGAGATATTTCACACTGCCTTCTATTCTTTCATTTTTTTGGATCTTTTTAACAGCATCTTGATTTCCTATAAAGTCATTAGCTTCCATTTGCTCCAGTCTAACTCTGAAGGAATGAATCTCCTCAGTGAGCCTTTGAGATTGTTTTTCCATCTGGCAAATTCGGCTTTTTAAGGCATTCTTCTCCTCATTGCCCTTTTGGGCCTCCTTTGCCATTTGAGTTAGTCTATTTTTAAGGTGTTGTTTTCCTCAGTCAGGCTGTTGACCCTCATTTCATACTTCTCCTGCATTCCTCTCATTTCTTTTCCCAATTTTTCCTCCACTTCTCTTATTTGATTTTTAAAGTCCTTCTTAAGGTCCTCTATGACCTGCAACCTGCTCATATTTTCCTTTGGGGCTTTTGGAGCAGGACTTTTGACCTCACAGTACTCCTCCCATTTTATGCTTCGATCCTCTTTACCCCCAAAATAGGAGTCTAATGTTGCATTTTTCTGTTTAATTTGTTTCCTTTGCCTTGGCATGTTTCTACTTAATTACTTGACTTTTGGGATTGTTGCCCCAGTATGACTGCCACCATACAGCAGAGCTTATGTCACAAACATGTGGGGGGGACAACTTCCATTTCTGGAAAGCTGGATATCCACCCCACAACCTCCACCCCAGATCACAATCCAGATCCAGGGAGGTTAAAGCAAGAGCAGTTACCCCCTAAGACTGATCGCTGGATCTCCCTACAGTTAGCAGGCCAGGAGCTGGAGCTGCCAGTGAAAACTACAAGATGGTGTGTCTCCTCAGTGGCTTCTAGTCCCCAGGGGAGGAAGCTGACACATTCCCCAAATACTGGTCTCAAAGTCCATAGGGCACTAACCTCTCACTTTGTCTTAGGCATGTCTGTGTTGATGCTTCTGGAATCACCACAGCAGCTGGTGTTCTGGGGTCCCTCCAGCTGGCTGCTGGCCCTGCTGCCCTGGGGCTAAAACTGCGGCTCAGGTGGACCTGGGCTCGGCTCACCACACGCTGTGCTGCCAGCTCCCAGAGAGCTGCGCTGGTCCTTCTTGCAGGGCTGCTTGGCTGTCCTCAGCAGGAGGTTAGCTTCTCTGTGTCGTTCTGTGGGTGCTGGGGCTCCAGAAGTTGTTCAGGGTCCCCTTTTACATAGTTTGGAGGTAATCTGGGGGAAGAGTGCCATCGAAGTGCTGTTTCTACTCTGCCATCTTGGCTCCTCCTCCACCTCATTAGTTTTTTCAAAAGAGTTTGTTTGAAGTAAGACTTTACTTGATTATCAGAAACACTTAAGTGTTTGTTAATTGAAACAATTGCTTTGATTTCTTGTTCATCTGGTATTTATCACATGCTGCCTGGCACTGTGATTATCTCGGTAGTAATGTACAGAATATGGGAGCTGGAATTCAGGGAGACTTATGTTGAAATATCGCCTTAGACAATTACAGGCTGTATGATACTGGGCAAATCACTTAACCTTTCTGAGACTTAGTTTTCTCATCTGTAAAGTGGAGTTAATAATAGCACTTACTAAGGTTATTGGGAGAATTCAATAAATTAGAATGTAGAATGCTTTGCAAATCTAAAAGAGCTATTTAAATGTTATTACTGCTATTTATTATCATTAAAGAGCTTATTTAAATGATGACATGCTAATAGTACACTTATGTTTATAATTATATATTTATAATTATGTTACTTAATATTATATGATGATAATTATAATTTATATACTGTTATTATAATTGTCACTGTTATCATCTATGTATATGTCAACTATTCTGCTGGGCTCGGCTCCTTGAGTGCAGGAACTGTCATTAAACTTTATATCTCTCCTATTTCTTAACATGGCCTAATAATTAATACCAAGAAAACATCAGAACAGAGGTTTTCCACCAGGCAATGTCACATGCTATACCTTCGAGCTAAAAAGTATGCTCTCTCTCTCTCTCTCTCTCTCTCTCTCTCTCTCTCTCTCACACACACACACACACACACACACACACACCCCATATGGATTCTGATATATGATAGGAATTTAATAAATGCTTGTTCATTGGGACTATTCAAGATATTAGTATATATTCAAATGGGAAGTTAAAGAAACATTTTGTGGAATTTGTGTTTTAGTATAATGGAACCTAAAATAGTTTCTGAATTGAATTTGCTGTATGAAAAGGATGCTATTAAATAGTTTGAATTTTGAGTAAATTACAGAAAAGTGTCTTTTTCCCATAAGTTTAACAATGGAAAACAATTTAACCTTTGAACAATAATTTAACAATTGAAAAAAATACCTCAAAGCATTTCCTAGATTTTTCAAGAATGAATTAAGTGTTAGACAACCCTATAAAGTATGTAGAAGACAGGTAGACATATCATTTCATTAACAAGGAAAATAAATTTAAGAAATTAAATGATTTCCCAAGGTTATATAGCTAAACAGTGACAGAACCCAGCATCAAACTCAATTAAGTACAATTCTCTAGTTAACTGCTACCTGTCTAATTAATTTAAATAAACCAATTTGGTTTCAATGACTCTCTTTAATAATTCTTGTGGTACATTGTAGAAAGTACTGAAAGGGGAACTCAGGAGATTTGCTTTAAAACTTTGCCTTGCTTACTAATTAGCTGTGTGACATTGGGCTGCTGATTACTTCACATTTCTTGGTCTCAGTTTCCTCATCCACAAAAAAATTGGTTTTTTTCTAACTAAATTTTTTTGAACTAAAATATCCTTTCAGCTTCAATATTTTATGGACAGTAATTCTATTACTAGAAAAGTAAAACTGCAAAAAAAAGTCCAATTTAAATAATATAACCAGTTACTGGGGGAAATGTCCTGTTTTGTACATATATTATGACATCACTATGTGGAGATCTGTTTATTGCATTTTATTATGATTCATCAAACTATCTACAGGTGAATAAAACTTAATTCTTGTTACCAGGAATTTTAAACCTGGTAGGAAGAGGAGTTAGTCAAAAATCAATTTGGTTGTAGTTCTGAAGATAAAGGAGGAGAGCATTGTATTTGCCTGGAGTTGAGGTAGTACATCTAAACCTGCAAATTTCATTGACTTTGACTTTTTATTATTAATACATTAGTTCAGATAGACTCTTTTTAATTAAATAAGCATTTAAGTATATATTATATTATATACTGGGCATTATCCATATGAAGACCCGAATGAGACAGCCCTTCTGTTCAAAAAACTTATACTATAGGAAAGGAGGGGTCAGTAGTTATCATTTTGAGGACTTGATTTTTATTGATATTTTAAGTGAAATAAAATAAATACAAACCATCTAAAGCTTTTGTCTGAATGATGTATTTTCTACCTTTTAATTAACTTTAAACTAAGTACCCATAAGCTTTGATTACATTAGACTTTCCCTATCTAATTTACTAAAAGCTGCTATTAAATAATATTTTTAATCTCGCAATGCTCTGACAAAGACATCAGAAGGAAAATTATCCAGACTGATATATATTCCCTGAAGTGAGATTCTTTGCAAAAATGTCATTTCTTTCATTGTTTTTAAGGTATTGAAATTTAAGATATAATAAAATGCAAATACCAATTTGGAGGCATTAGTTGATCTTAGCAACCTTGAAAAGGTATTATGCTTCATTTTCCCCCCTTTCCATCATTTAGAGAAAACCTGAACAGTGTCATGAAAGAATAACACCAAATGCCTGCTGAACCAATATCCAGATCTGACCTCTTTTTCCCCTTCTCGGTAACAATAAATTATCATTAAAATTGCTGCTGTAGTTCTGATACCATTCTTCACTGCATCCCAGAACAGAAGGAAATTCACCCAGTGCCACCTTTTGACATTATAAAGCAGTCTATTTTAGCCTCAAGTCAACTGAGTGGAAACTGCATCTCTCAGAGGACAGTACTGTTTGCATTTTGAAAAAAAAAACATTGAATAAAGATTACCAAATTAATAAAGCATTTTAACATAAATCAGCATCTACTTAAAAGCAGGGAACTCCAAGGAAACTGTTTTTATAGAATTTTCAAAAAGTAAACTTGAAAGGGTCGTTACGTAGTATAAACTGAACAGAGAATGTTCATTCATTGAAATGCCAAAGTGTCCCATTCATGAATGCACTTGGGTTTTATTTCTAGTGATATACCCAATGGAGCTATTATCATGTTTTTATTATACCTCTAACAACCATTTATTTCATATTCTATCCTCTTCCTCCCTTTTGTTCTTACAGGAGTACATTAATAGTGAATCTTTCACTCATATAGATATTTCCTCTTTGGTGACACTGAGATTATTTGGAAATTTCTAGAAATTTAGTTATTTGCTAAGTACAATATATAAATGGAGTAGTTTCTTCCTATGTATTTCTTAGCCCATCTACATTAATATATAGATGGTCAAGTAATCTCATGCAGAAATTCAAGAAGGTGCACTTGAAAGGGGAAGTAAATAGTTTAAATTGAAGAAAAGAGTCCAGGAATTAGTGTGTCCAAAGCTTTCTAACTGTATTACCTTGGGAGAGTAATTTATCCTCTATGTCTCATGCATCGAATGGCAGAGATGGAAGATGTTCTATCAGGTAACATCTGGCTTTAAAACCACAATAAAATGTTTCAAATTTTAAAAGCCTAACAAGGGCAATTTATATTAATTAATTGTATCATTCACCTGCAAATATACTTTCATGCCTCAAAATGCAACTTTATTTTTGCTAGTTAGGAAAAGTCATACCACCTACTTAAAGAAAAAATACAGAATGTTCATTCATTTCTCTTTCTAATATAATTTAATTACTGTTTTTTAGTTTCCAGGAATTAAAGGAATAACATGTCCTAATGGATGCTACCCAAGTTTTGGAATTACTTCATAATTGTCCAGATAAATTCATTACTCAAATGGTATAACATGATATGACTATATTTATCACTTTCTTATTTCATAAAGCTCATTTGTTTTTTAAAAAGTGAATTGCCCAATTAGAAGCCAAAGAAGGAATATTTAATTTTTCTGTGTGTAACCATTCTAATGTTAAACAAGTTTGCATAATTAATTAATATTCTTTAACTCTTTTACAATTTCAAACACTTAATTGTACTATTTACATTTCTGCAGAAATAATTTTATGAACCCCAAACTGAACAGTGATGAAAACAATTGTGTGGTACAACTGATGAAATCAGGATTTAGAAAACCACAACTTGTATGACCTTAAATTTTATATGGCATTAAAATGTATATATGTGGCTGTGGATTAATGACTCAAACACAAACATGTACATTCTCACACACGAATGCCAAAATGTACACACAGATTTTCTTCATGGATAAGTGCATAAATATATAATCTCTAAAATTAATTTAAAAACACTATTATATACCAGATTTATAAATATATATTAAGTGGACAAAATAAATGACAAGGGACAGGATTATGACCTAATGTTTCTCCAATGTGTTTGATTTATTTATTTTTGCTTGTTTTCATTACTGTTTTTTTGTACTTATTAAAAGTATTTCTCGGGGCGGCTAGGTGGCGCAGAGAATAGAGCGCCGGCCCTGGAATCAGAAGGACCTGAGTTCGGAGCCGGCCTCCGACACTTAATCCGCACAAACAAAAACCTAGCCGTGTAACCTTGGGCAAGTTACTTAACCCCAACTGCCCTAAAGGGGCGGCTAGGTGGCGCAGTGAGTAAGAGCGCCGGCCTCGGAGTTGGGATGACCCGAGATCAGATCCGGCCTCAGAAAATGAGCACCCACGCATAAATCAAAAAATGACTAGCCGTGTAACCTTGAGCAAGTTACTTAACCCCAATTGCTTAAAAAAAAAAAAAAAGTATTTCTGGGGGCAGAGCCAAGATGGCGGTGTAGAAACAGCATTTCCAATGTGCTCTGCCCCACACAAATTTCAAATAATGTGAAAGGGGACTCCTAACAACTTCTGGAGCCACAGCACCCACAGAATGGCACAGAGAAGCTAATCTCCTGCTGAGGACGGCCCAGCAGCCCTGCAAGGAGCAGCCAGCACAGCGCTCTGAGAGTAGGCAGCACAGCGAACTGGGAACCGACAGCACAGTGCACAGAGCTGAGCCCAGGTCCACGGTTTTCGCCCCAAGGCGGCCAGACCTTCAGCCGGCTGGAGGTACCTCAGAACACCAGCAATTGTAGCGATTCCAGAATTATCAGCACAGATATGCCTAGGACAAAGTGAGAGGTTAGTGCCCTATGGACTTTGGGACCAGTATTTGGGGAAAGCATGGCTTCCTCCCCTGGGGGCGAAAAGCTGCTGAAGAAACAGCTGCACAGAAGCCATTTTGCAGCCTCAGTAGTGGCTCTCGCTCCTGGTATGCGAACTGTAGGGAGATCCAGCAATCAGTCTGGGGGTTAATTGCTCTTGCTTTAAAATGCCTGGATCTGGATTGTGGTCTGAGGGGGAAGTTTGGGGTGGGTATACAACTTGCCAGAGTGGGTGGGGCTTTACAGAGGCCACACAACTGGTGGGAGTTGTGAAGACCCCACGTTTGGGCAGAAGCTGCCCTGTCTGGTGGCAGAGTCCTACTGTGGCAACAAGCCCAAAAGTCAAGTAATTAAGTGGCAACATGCCTAGGCAAATGAAACAAAATAAACAGAAAAGTTCAACATTGGACTCCTATTGTAGGGGCAAAGAGGCTCAAAGCATGGAGGAGGACTGTGAGGTCAGAACTCCTGCACCAAAAGCCCCAAATGAAAATACAAGCTGGCTACAGGCCATGGAGGACCTTATGAAGCAGATAAGAGAAGTGGGGGAAAATTTGGGAAGAGAAATGAAAAAGATGCAAGAAAAGTATGAAATGACAGTCAACAGCCTGACTGAGGAAAATAACACCTTAAAAAATAGACTAACTCAAATGACAAAAGAGGCTCAGAAAGGCAATGAGGAGAAGAATGCCTTAAAAAGTCAAATTTACCAGATGGAAAAAGAATCTCAAAAGCTCACTGAGGAGATTCATTCCTTCAGAGTTAGACTGGAGCAAATGGAAGCTAGTGACTTTTTGAGAAATCAAGATGTTATTAAACAGATACAAACAAATGAAAGAATGGAAGGTAATGTGAAATATCTCATGGGAAAAACCATTGACCTGGAAAATAGATCCAGGAGAGACAATTTAAAATTATTGGACTACCTGAAAGCCATGATCAAAGAAAGAACCTAGAAATCACCCTTAAAGAAATTCTCAAGGAAAATTGCCCTGATGTTTTAGACCCAGTGGGGGAAATAGAGGTTGAAAGAATCCACAGATCACCTCCTGAAAATGATCCCAAAAAGAAAACTCCTAGGAATATTGTAGCCAGGCTCCAGAACTCCCAGATCAAGTAGAAAATACTACAAGCAGCCAGGAAGAAACAATTTCAATGTTGTGGAAACACAATCAGAATAGCCCAGGACCTGGCAGCTTCTATACTGAGGGATAGAAGGGCATGGAATATGATATTCCAGAGGGCAAAAGAGCTGGGATTGAAGCCAAGGGTCACCTACCCAGCAAAACTGAGTATCTTGTTTCAGGGGAAATTATGGTCATTCAGTGGAATAGAGGACTTTCAAGCATTCTAGATGAAAAAACCAGAGTTGAATAGAAAATTTGACATTCAGACACAAGAAGCACGAGTTGCCTGAGAACGTAATCAGGGAAAAGAAATCAAAAGGAACTTATCAAAGTTGGACTATTTACATTCATACATGGAAAATCAATAACTGTGTTTGATGAAACCTCTTTCATTATGAAAATAATTGAAGAAGGGTACATGGCATATGTTCACAGGTATACATGGATCGAGGGCACAGGTTGAATTTGATGGGAAGGGATGATTCTTTTTTTTTTTTTTTGGAGGGCAATTGGGGTTGGGGGACTTGCCCAGGGTCACGTGGCTGGGTTTTTGTTTGTGTGTTGGGTGTCTGGGGCCAGATCCGAGCTCAGGTCCTTCTGACTCCAGGCCCAGCGCTCTGCTCACTGCGCCACCTAGCCGCCCCAAGGAAGGGATGATTCTTAAGGGGTGAAGTCAAGAGGTGAGAGAGGAAAGTGGCAAGAGGAGATGGAGGGAGACAGGGTAGGGTAAACTATCTCATGTAGAAGAGGCAAGGGGAAGTAGTTGCAGGGGAGGGGAAGAACAGGAAGGCAAAAAGGTAGAAGCATATTCTCATTGAAGTTGGCTCAAGGAGAGAATCACATACATACTAAATGGAATACCTTACCCTCACTCACTCTCCTGAGTAGTGGAAATGGGGATGAGAGGGGGGATGATGGAGGGGAGGGCATTCTGGGGCGGAGGGGAGATTGGAAGTACCCACTATCAAAGAGGGACAGGATCAAAGTAGGGAATGGGCCAGATGGGAGGTGAGACGGGTGGGAGGGAAATATAAGCAGTCTTTTACAATATATCTACTATGGTAATGTTTTGCATAGCTATACATGTACAACACATACTGAATTGCTTATCTTCTCAGAGGGAGTGGGTGACAAGGGAGGAAGGGAATGGATCTGAAAGTCGAAGTTTTAAAATTAAATGTTTCATAAGATGTCCAGGCATTGGGGCCCAGAGATTCACCTTGCCCTAATGGCAAAGTCGAAGGGGGTATGGGAGAAGATATGGGAGAGAGCAGATTGGATGAGGGGATATCTAGTGGGACTGCTATTCTGGGGTGATGGGTAGGGGGAAAATGGGGGAAAATGTAACTCATAATCTGGTGGAAATGAATGATGTAAACCAGAAGTTAATAAAGCATTTGTTTAATTAAAAAAATTTCCATTTTCATTTAAGGCAGAATAGTTTTGAATGAAAAAGTTACTATATTTCAAGTTTAAATCTCTTAATAGTATAAGAAGCAGGAAAGTATGCATCTTAAATATACTCTCCCATTCTAGTTTTCCTCAGAAAAATGATACTTTTCCTATTCTATTCTACTCTACTGTTCCTTTCTTTCCCCACCCTCCCTTTTTCCTTCCCATCTACTCCTATGCTTTCCCGTCCTTTCTTTTCCCTTTAGTGAGTGTGTCGAAAAAAGAGTTCAGTATTAGGAATAACATGGTAGTTTCAGGTTAGAAAAGGCTGCTGCAGATAGGAGACAATGTGTAAAGCTGCTGCCTATGCTACATAGATGTCTCCATAAATTTAATAGATGTTAGATCATTGACCTGACTATATTTATCACTTTCTGATATCATAAAATAATAAATATTTGGAATACATTTTTTGTTTCCCAAAGTGATTGACTGACTATATGTAAACAACCTAGAGTTCACTTTAATGGGACAAAGGTGGATCTTGTTTAGACGTACTTTACTTTGTGAGCTATTTTTATGATTGTTGAAAGAAAATTTAAACTATATTGCTTTTCTTTAAATTCTCTGGGGATTCTTCTTTTCAGGTTGAATTTAATCACTCATTATTTTTAATAATTAAATTTAATAATAAAATATCACTGTCGTTTGAAATGGGCAGTTAAATTTTTTGAAGTTGACTATGTTAGTGAGATGACATATAATAGGAGAACTGAATAACATACTGTTTAGCATACCTAAATCAATACTTGCAAGCTGCCCAGTATTCCAGAGAGAGGAAAAGATTAAGTAAAGTGGCAAAAGTTTGAGCTGCCTAAATACATTTTGAGCAAGCTGTGACACCCAACTTATTACCTTTGTCTCTTCTGTGTCCCTCTTCAGAGATATTTGACATTTTTTTCCTACTTGTCTCTTTTTACACCCACATACCTATTTCCTTTAGATTGTAAATCTTGCACACTGATTGATGAAAACTCTCTAGAATGAGTTCTCCAACATAGGGATAATTCCTTTTATATAACCTCTCAGTACTCTGGAGTGTTCTGTGGGTCACAAAATTGGGGATGCCCACAATATTAGTTGGGTTATAATTCAAGTGATGGGAGTAGGTGACTCTACTAATTGTTGATAAAAATAAATTTTAAAAATCTATGGTAGTTTTAAAAAAAATGAAGCCCTTTATTCCACTTCAATACATCCTGAAGTCAAGCATAAAGGATTGTACCATTAGGCTTGTAGGCATAGTAATTGGACTACTTGTAGTCTTTTGTGACTTATTTTCCCTTTGGCAATTGCCCTATATGGAGGCAATTTGGTATAGTTCAAAAGACAATGAACTTGGAGTCAAAAGGCATGAGTTCTATGAATAATTCTTCTACATTCTGGCTATATGAACTTAGAAAAATCACACAATATTTCTGAGTTTCAGTTTCTTGACTTGTAACATTAATACTTGATTCACCTTCTTAATAATAACTATGAGAATTAAATGAAAAAATGTATATTCTTTATAGATAAATATATATATATATATATATATATATATATATATATATATATACACATGCATTTGTGTGTCTGTTTATACACACCCACCCACCCACACACACATCTCACTCTCCCTCTATGTGTGTGTGTGTGTGTGTGTGTGTGTGTGTGTGTGTGTGTGCATCTGTGGGATTTTTTACCAGGCAGTTAGATGATTCATTGGTTCACTGATCCTGAAGACAGAAAGACATGAGTTCAAATCCGGCCTCAGATATTTACTAGCTGTTTGATCCTGGGCAACTTACTTAAACTATGTTTGCCCCAGTTTTTCTCATTTGTAAAATGAGGAATAATAATAATAACAACTACCTCTAGGAGTTGTTGTGAGTATCAAATGAAATAGTAATTGCAAAGTGCTTAACATGGTCCCTGGCACATAGTAAATATTCAATAAATGTATTTGAAATGAATTGAATAATTGTTATTATTTGCTATTGCATATATTTAATCATTATTGTGAAATTTCAAAACAAGATATTTATAGGTGTATTTTACATTTTTGAAATGTTGATCAAATATATTTGGAATATTAAAAAGAAAGAAAATCCCTCTTTATGTACTTTACCTCTACTTCTACCTATCTTCAAAAGTACATTGTAAATCTTATAATCTTATAACTGTGTCTTTACACACACACACACACACACACACACACACACACACACATATATATATATATATATATATATATATACATAAAATTTAAGCAGAAATAAAAAGATATCTCTCAGGCTCCTCTCATCTCTTATAACTCTAATTTGATTCTCTACTAATGATGAAAAAATTTTCAGAGGAAAATTAAAAGATACTGAGAAATAATTAGACTCAGGTTCTATCAATATAGCTTAGAGAGAAGTAGTAAAACATTCCAGGTGAATATATACATACTAACATTTAATGTGCACAAGCTGTAAGAATGAAATTTAAAGGAGGAGACAAAAGGGGGATTAGGGGAGAGGGAAATAGTAGTAAGGGGAGAGGGTAGGTTAAAAAGGGGGAGTCACTGGGTGGGAACACTGAGGGAGGGGGCAGTAAAAAGGGAAAACTTCAAGGAGGGGAAGGGAGAAGGAAGAAACAAAAACATAGGCGGGGGGGGAATAGGATGGAGGGGAAGAGACAGATAGTCATCATTACAGTGAATGTGAATGGGATGAACTCTCCCATAAAACAGAGTCAGATATCAGAATAGATTAAAAACCATAATCCTACCATATGCTGTCTACAAGAAACACATTTGAAACAAAGGGATACCCACAGAGAAAAGGTGAAAGTTTGGAGTAATATTTATTATGCCTCAGCTGAAGTAAAAAAAAAAAAAAAAGCAGGGGTAGCAATACTTATCTCAAATAAAGCAAAAGCAAAAATAGATCTAATTAAAAGAGATACGGAAGAAAACTATATCCTACTAAAAGGCACCATTGAGAATGAAGCAATATCATTACTTAATATATATGCAGAAAGTGGTATAGCATCCAGATTCCTAGAGGAGAAGCTAAAGGGATTAGAGGAAGAAATAGATAGCTTAACTATACTAGTGTGGGACCTTAATCTCCCCCTCTCTGAACTGATAAACCTAACATCAAAATAAACAAGAAAGAAGTTAAGGAGGTGAATAGAATGTTAGAGAGAGTAGATATGATGGATCTCTGAAGAAAACTGAATGGGGATAAAAAGGAATTTACTTTCTTTTTAGCAGTGCATGGTACATACTCAAAAATAGACCATGTAGTGGGCCATAAAAACATCACAATCCAGTGCAGAAAGGCAGAAATATTAAATGCATCATTCTCAGATCATGATGCAATAAAAATTATATGCAATAAAGGGCCATAAATATTTAATCCTAGAGAATGGATGGGTCAAAAAGAAATTATAGAAACAATCAATAATTTCATTCAAGAGAATGATGATAATGAGACAACATACCAAAATTTGTGGGATGCACTAAAGGCAGTTCTTAGGGGAAGTTTTCTATCCCTGAGTGCATACTTGATTAAAGCAGAGAGAAGGGAGGTCAATGAATTGAAAATGCAATTGAAAAAGCTAGAAAAAGAACAAATTGAAAACCCCCAATTTAGTACTAAATTAGAAATATTGAAAACCAAAGGAGAGATTAATAAAATTTAAAATAAGAAAACTATTTAATTAATAAATAAAACTAAGAGCTGGTTTTATGAAAGAATCAATAAAATTGAGAGACACTTAGTCAATAAGATAAAAAATTAAAAAAAAGAAAGAAGAAAACAAAATTATGAGTATCAAAAATAGAAATGGGTGATTCTACCTCCAATGAAGAGGAAATCAAAAGAATAATGAGGAATTATTTTTTTCCAATTGTATGCACATAAATATGACAATCTTAGTGAAATGGATGAATATTTACAAAATCACAAGTTGCCCAGATTAACTGAAGAGGAAGTGAATTACCTAAATAACGCCATCTCAGAAAAAGAAATCAAAGAAACCCTCAATGAACTCCCTAGGAAACAATCTCCACGGCCAGATGGCTTTATTAGTGAATTCTATCAAACATTTAAAAACAATTGATTCCAATACTCTACAAACTATTTGGGAAAATTAGTGAAGAAGGAGTCCTAAAAAATTCTTTCTAAGACACAAATATGGTACTGATTCCTAAATCATGAAGAGATAAAACAGAGAAAGAAAATTATAGACCAATTTCCCTAATGAATTTAGATGCAAAAATTTTAAATAAAATAGTAGCCAAAAGACTCCAACAACTTATCACAAAAAATAATACACTCTGATCAGGTAGGATTTATTCCAGGAATGCAAGGACGGTTTAATATTAGGAAAATCATCAGTATAATTGAGCATATCAACAATAAAACTAGCAGAGACCACATGATCATCTAAAGAGATGCAGAAAAGGCTTTTGACAAAGTACAACATCCATTCCTATTAAAAACACTAGAAAGCATAGGAATAAATGGAGCCTTCCTTAAATTAGTTGATAGCATTTACTTAAAACCATCAGTGAGTATTATATGCAATGGGGATAAACTAGAAGCCTTTCCAATAAGATCAGGAGTGAAACAAGGGTGTCCACTATCACCCCTCTTACTCAATCTGGTACTAGAAACATTTGCAGTAGCAATTAGAGAAGAAAAAGAAATCAAAGGAATGAAATTAGGCAAAGAAGTGACCAAGCTATCACTCTTTGCAGATGATATGATGATATACTTAGAGAACCCTAGAGGGTCAATTAAAAAACTACTTAAGACAATAAATAAATTTGGCAAAGTTGCAGGATATAAAATAAGCCAACATAAATCCTCAGCATTCCTGTACATCTTTAATGAAACTCAACAGCAAGAGATAGAAAGAGAAATCCCATTTAAAGTCACTGTAGACATTATAAAATATTTGAGAATCTACTTGCCAAAACAAACCCAGAATCTATATGATCACAAGTACAAAACACTTCTCACACAAATAAAATCAGATCTAAATAGTTGGAAAAATATCAATTGCTCGTGGCTGGGTCGAGCTAATATAATAAAAATGACAATTTTACCCAAACTGAACTATATATTTAGTGCCATACCAATCAATTTACTAAAAAAACTACTTTTTAGAGTTAGATGAAATAATAACAAAATTTATTTGGAAAAACAAACAGTCTAGAATATCAGGGGAATTTATGAAAAGAAATGCTAGGGAAGGTGGACTAGCTATGCCAAATCTTAATCTGTATTATACAGCAGGAGTCATCAAAACTGCTTGGTACTGGCAGAGGTGTAGAGTAGTGGATCAATGGAATAGATTGGGTGCAGGAGACACAGCAGTTAATAAATATAGTAATCTATTGTTTGATAAACCCAAAGACTCCAGCTTTTGGGATAAGAATGCACTATTTGACAAAAACTGCTGGGAAAACTGAAATACGGTGTGGCAGAAACTGGGCATAGACCATTACTTAATGTCATATACCAAAATCAAGTCTGAAGAGGTGCATGATATAGGTGTAAAGGATGATACTGTAAGCAATCTGGGAAAGCAAGGAATAGTTTACCTGACAGATTTGTGGAGAGGGGAAGACTTTAGGAACAAACAAGAATTAGAGAGCATTATAAAATGCAAAATGGATAATTTTGATTACATTAAATTGAAATGCTTCTGTACAAACAAAGCCAATGTAACCAAGATCAAGAGGGAGGTGGGAAATTGTGAAAGAATTTTTACAACTTATGTCTCTGATAAAGGACTCATTTCTAAAATTTATAGAGAATTGAGTCAAATCTATATGAATACAAGTCATTCCCCAATTAATAAATGGTCAAATTATATGAACCTGCATTTTTCAGAGAAAGAAATTAAAGACATCTATAAGCATATAAAGAAATGCTCTAAATCACTATTGATTAGAGAAATGCAAATCAAAACAACTCTGAGATATCACATCTCTCCATTCAGATTGGCTAAGATGACAAAACAAGAAAGTGACAAGTGCTGGAGAGGATGTGGACAAATTGGAACATTAATGCATTGGTGGTGGAGTTGTGAACTTATCCAACCATTCTGGAGAGCCATCTGGAATTATGCCCAAAGGATTATAAATAATTTCATACCCTTTGACCTAACAATACCACTTCTAGGGTTATATCCCAAAGAGATCATAGAAGTGGGAAAAAGACCCATATGTACAAAAATATTTATAGCAGCCATTTTTGTGGTTGCAAAGAATTGGAAACTGAAGGGGTGCCCATCAATTGGGGAATGTCTAAACAAGTTGTGGTATATGAATGTAATGGAATATTATTGTGCTATAAAAAAAGAGGAGTTGACAGATTTCATAATTACCTGGAGAAACTTATACAGACGGATGCTGAGTGAGAAGACTAGAATAAGAAGAAATTTGTATACAATCACAGATATATTATATTGGTGATGACCAATCATGACAGACTGAACTCTTTTCAGCAATGCAGTGATATAAGTCAATCCCAAAAGACTCAAGAAAGAGAGAAATGTGACATGCAGAGATATAATTAGAAAGAACTGAGCCTGAATCCTGATGGAAGCAAACTAAATTATCTTTTTCTTTTCATTGTTGGGTTTTATTTCTTCTTTACTATCTTTCATCCCACCTAGTACAATATGCCTTTGTAATTGGAATAGTGTCTAATACGAATGTATTTGCAGATCCTATACTGGACTATATGCTGTTGTGGAGGGAGGGGAGAGGGAAGTAAAGGAAATTTGAAAATCAAGGAACTATGGAATTGAATCTTGTTAACTGACACGAAACTAATAATTTAAAAAAAGTAAAATTAGCCAAATGGGAAAATAGATACAAAAGCTAATTGAAGGAAACAATTTGTTAAAAACTAAAATGGGGCTAATGACTCTATGAGACATCAAGAATTAATCAAACAAGGCCATAGAGGACCTTAAGAAGGACTTTAAAAATCAAATAAGAGAAGTGGAGGAAAAATTGGAAAGAGAAATAAGAAGGATGCAGGAAAAGTATGAAATGAGGGTCAACAGCCTGACTGAGGAAAACAACACCTTAAAAAATAGACTAACTCAAATGGCAAAGGAGGCTCAAAAGGGCAATGAGGAGAAGAATGCCTTAAAAAGTCGAATTTGCCAGATGGAAAAAGAATCTCAAAATTTCACTGAGGAGATTCATTCCTTCGGAGTTAGACTGGAGCAAGTGGAAGCTAATGACTTTATGAGAAATCAAGATGCTGTTAAGCAGATCCAAACAAATGAAAGATTAGAAGGCAATGTGAAATATCTCATGGGAAAAACCACTGACCTGGAAAATAGATCCAGGAGAGACAATTTAAAAATTATTGGACTACCTGAAAGCCATGATCAAAGAAAATCTAGAAATCACCCTTCAAGAAATTCTCAAGGAAAATTGCCCTGATGTTTTAGACCCAGAGGGCGAAATAGAGTTTGAAAGAATCCAAAGATCACCTCCTGAAAAAAAACCCAAAAGAAAACTCCCAGGAATATTATAGCCAAGCTCTAGAATCCCAAGATCAAGGAGAAAATACTCCAAGCAGCCAGGAAGAAACAATTTCTGTATTGTGAAACACAATCAGAATAGCTCAGGACCTGGCAGCTTCTACACTGAGGGAACGAGGGGCATGGAATGCGATATTGCAGAGGGCAAAAGAACTGGGACTGAACACAAGGGTCACCTACCCAGCAAAACTGAGTATTTTGTTTCAGGGGATAATATGGCCATTCAGTGTAATAGAGGACTTTCAAGCATTCTTGAGGAAAAAACCAGAATTGAATAGAAAATTTGACATCCAGACACAAGAAGGGAGATTAGGTAGAGAAGGTAATCAGGGAAAAGAAATCAAAAGGAACTTATCAATGTTGAATTATTTACATTCCTATATGGAAAAGCAATAACTGTGACTGACGATATCTTTCTCACTATGAAAAAAATGGAAGAAGGGTGTGTGGTCATATGAATACATATGTGAATGTGTGTGTATATGGTTACAGTTATATATGGATAGAGGGCATAGTTTGAATTTGTTGGGAAGGGAGAATACTCAAGGGATGAAATTATGAGGTGAGAGAGGAAAGTGGCAAGAGGAGATGGGGAGAGACAGGGTAGGGTAAACTATCTCATATGGAAGTAGCAAGGGTAAGTGGCTGCAAGGGAGGGGAAGAATAAGAAGGCAAAAAGGCAAAACCACACTCTTATTGAATTTGGTTCAGGGAGAGAATAACGTACATACTAAATGGGATATCTCAATGGGATATCTGCAGCAGAATAGGGGGAAGGGGGATAAGAAGAGGGATGATGTATGGGAGGGCATCCTTGGGGGGAGGGGAAGTTGGAAGTACCCACTATAGAAGAGGGACAGGATCAAGTAGGGAATGGACTAGGTAGGGGGTGGGATCAGTGGGAGGGAATTATAAGTAACCTTGTACAATATATCTACTATGGTAATGTTTTGCATAGATACACATGTACAACATATACTGAATTACTTTTCTTCCCAGAGGGAATGGGTGACAAGGGAGGAAGGGAATGGATCTGAAAATCGAGGTATTAAAATTAAGTGTTTCAAATATATATAAATAATATTATTAATACTCTTTTGCTTGTGGTTGGGAGATAAGATGTGCAGGCATTGGAACACAGAGATTCACCTTCCTCTAATGGAAAAGTCGAAGGGGGTGTGGGAGAAAATATGGGAGAGAGCAGATGGGAGGAAGCGATATCTTGTGGGACTGCTATTTTGGGAGAGTGGGTAGGGGAAAAACTGGGGGGAAAATAATAGTAACTCAAAATCTGATGGAAATGAATGATGTAAAACAGAAGTTAATAAAGCATTTGTTTAAAAAAAAGAAATTCTCAAGGAAAATTGCCCTGATGTTTTAGGACTAGAGGGGAAAATAGAGGTTGAAAGAATCCACTGATCACCTCCTGTAAAATATCCAAAAAAGAAAACTCCTAGGAATTTTATATCCAGTTTCCAGAATTCCCAGATCAAGGAGAAAATATTACAAGCAGCCAGGAAGAATCAATTTGAATACTGAGGAAACACAGTCAGTATAACACAGGATCTGACAGCTTCTACACTGAGAGATTAACATGCTTGGTCTCTGGTATTCCAGAGGTCAAAGGAACAGGGTTTAAAACCAAGAATCACCTACCCATCAAAACTGAGTATCATGTTTCAGGGGAGAATATGGTCATTCAGTGGAATAGATGATTTTGAAGCATTCTTGATGAAAAAACCAGAGTTGAATAGACAATTTGACATTCATATACAAGACACAAGAGAACCATGAGAAGGTAAGTGGAAAAGAAATCATAAGGAACTTATCAAAGTTGACCTATTCACATTCCTATATGGAAAAATGTTAATTTTACCTTATGAAACTTTTCTCAGTATGCAAATAGTTGAAGGGAATATATTTATGTATGTATATATATACATGCATACATATATATCTCTATATAGGTTGGTATATGGGCATATGAATACATATGTGAGTGTGTGTATATATTTGTACAGGTGTACATAGACAGAGGGCACAGCACCAGTTGAATAGGAAGGGATGATATTTAAAAGGTGAAATTAAGAGTTGAGAGAGAAATATAATAAGAGGAGATGGGGAAAGACAGAATGGGGTAAATTATCTCATACAGAAGAGTCAAGGGAAATCGGTTACAATGGAGGGGAAGAACAGGAAGGCAAATGGGAATGGGTCAACCTTATTTTCATTGAATTTTGCTTATGGAGGGAATGACATACACATTAAGTAGGGTATCTCACCCTACGGTCGAGTAGGGAGGAAGGGGAAGATAGGGAGGGATAATGACAAGTAGGGCAGGCTTGGGGGAGGAGGGAAGTTGGAAGCACCCACTTTTGAAAAGGGAAAGGATCAAAGTAGAGAATAGAATAAGTTGGGGGTGGTGCGATTGGAGGGAGGGAAATATAGTCAGTCTTTTAAAATATATCTTCTATGGAAATGTTTTACATATCTACACATGTACAACCTATACTGAATTGCTAATCTTCCCAGTGAGTGTGGCCAATGAGGCAGGAAGGGAAAGAATCTGGAATTCAAAGTTTTTAAATCAAATGTTTAAACATATGTACATATTGTTATTATTATTATATTCTTATTCTTATTATTTTACATGTAACTGGGAAACGAGATACACAGGCACTGGGGCAGAGAGATCCACTATTCCCTACTGGAAAGTTGAAGGGAATATGGCAGAAGATTTTTCAGAGAGCAGATTGGGGGAGGGGATTTCCAGTGTAATCCTTGTTTTGGGGTGGTGTGTAGGAAAAATGGGGAGAAAATTTGCAGCTCAAAATCTTGCAGAAACAAATGATATAAACTAAAAAATAAGAAAGAGAAAATAATATTAAAAATAATAATAATGATAAGAATAAGAAAAACAACAACCACCAACATTTATATAGTGCTTAACTATATGTTAGGAAACACATTTAGCATTTTACAATTATCTTATTTGATCTTCACAACAATCCTGGAAGATAAATGCTATTTTATCCACATTTTATAGATGAGGAAACTGACACCAACAGAGGTCAAATGACTTGCCTCGGGTCACTAGTTTATTAAGTATTTAGGCTAGATTTAAGAAAACTGGAATTATAAGAAGAGATCAGATTATAATGGCATTAAAGCTCAGACATAGGATTTCATATCTGATCCTATAGGAAATAGGGAGATAATTCATCTTATTGAATATGGGTATGACATAATCAGACTTTCAATTCACAAAGATGAATGAAAAAGCAAAGTGGAGGGTAAAATGGAATGATGAGAAATTTGAGACAGAGAGACCAACCTTCAGACAATTGCAATAGTATTGATATGAGGTGATCAATATCTTCCTCAAGGTGGTAGCAGTGTCAGACAAGAGCAGTGGGAGTATATGAGAGATGTTGGGAAGACAAAATAAAGAAGACTTGGCAAGAGATTGAATGTGGGAAAGAGGGTATGAAACAATGAAGAGTCAAGGATGATGCCTATATTGTGAACCTTGATGACCTTAAGGATATATTTACAACAGGAAATTCACAAATTGGAAGAGGCTCTGGGAGAAAGAGAATGAGTTCTGTTTTGAACATGTTGAATTTATGATGTCTATTAGCACTTAGAACAGTGTCAGGCATATAGTAGGTGCTTAATAAATGTTTATTGATTGGTTGATATCAATCAATTGGTTGACATCCAGACTGAGTTTTCTAATGGGAAGTTAGAGATTTAAGACTAGAAGTGAAGAAGGAGTCAATAGATCCTTGGTAAAGAAATGATAATTTAAGCAATGCAAGTTTATAAGATCACCAATCAAAATAGTATCAACAGGGTAGAGAAGATAGTCTTGGGCAGAGTCTAGGGAAAATTACTACAAGAGATCATAATTTGGATAAAGATTTAGCAAAGGAGACTGATTAGTGGGAATGGTGTCTGTTATCCATTATTTAAGAATTTCAAGCATGTGGCCACTTACTACACTAAGTGCTGGGGATAAGATTAAAGACAAAAGAGAATTCTTTTATCAAGGAGCTCACTATCTAGTGGTGGAGACAATATTTAAAGAGCTATGTGAAAACAAGATACATGCAGATTACATTTGAGATAAACAACAGAGGAAAGACATTAACAATAAGAGGGATAGGGAAAATACGGGATGTAAACAGATCAAATTTTATCTGGAACATGAAGAAAGCCAGTGAGGGAAGGAGATGGAGAAGAGAAGATAGAGATTTCCTGATATGGGGGAGAGTCAGTGAAAATGTTCCTAATTGGAGATGGAGTGCCTTGTGCAAGTAGTATCTAGGTGGCTGGAGAGGGTAAAGTACAAGAAGACTTGAAAGATAAGAGAGACTTAGCTATGAAATATTTTGAACATCAATTTATTTTATATTTGATGCTGGATGCACTGTAGGTTCCCCCCCCCCCAGTGGTGACACGACCAGAACTGTAATCTAGGAAGATTGAGAGCTCATTATAGAAATGACTGAAGTGGGGAGAGACTTGAAGCAAGATGACTAGCTAGAAGACTATTGCCACCTTCCAGATGTGAGGTTATGAACCTGCAGCATTGTGGTGGCAATTTCAGGAGAAAAAGAATATGTGAGAGATGGTGTGAAGGTAGAAACAACAGATTTTAGCAGAAGATAAGCTACAGAGTCACAGTATAACAGAGACAGTATAACAGAACACACTTAGATTTGCCCTTCCTAGTTTTTCATACACAGTACAAGTAAATATACACTGCCTAGTTTGAATCCAACATATTAAAATTTGGGGTCCTACTTCAGGTTATCTGTAAATTAAGGGGTTTTATGGCTACAACAGTTAAGTGGTGTGGTGGATAGAACACTGGGGCTGGAATAAGGAAGACCTGAATTGAAATCCAGGTTCAAACACTTAAAACTTATGTCATTCTGAGCAAGTCATGTATTTTATCTTAGTTATCTCAACTGTAAAATGATAAAGTGAAACCACTTAGTGATCTATACATATAAATAGATGTGTATTTCATGTTTATTCTTTCCTCTCTTAGGTATTTATTAAGCTAGAATAACTGATGTCTTAGGAGTTGCTAACATTAATCTTAGTAGCTGCTTTATGACTCTGAGGTAGAGTTTCATTACAATGCTTCCTAAGAGCCCAGAGATTGAAGGGCACAATAGTATCTCACAACTGGTTATGGTAGCTATGACCGCATGGCCATCTTTGTCTCTTCATTTTTCCCCTCAGTCTTTGGTAAGTGAGTATCTGAAGATAGAAAGGTTCATGTAAGGACCTTCTGAGTTTTGAAAAGTCTGGATGGCTGCCCCTACAGCAGTGGTAATACTGTATTCTAATATAAATGTTTGATTGAAGAGGAATCCTCCACAAGAAGAGAGAAGAGACACACAGAGGACTTAAAGTTTCAGGAAGCATTATTTTGGTCTCACGGAGAAGTGCCAGATAGGCAATCCAAAGAAGCACAGACTTTCAGAGAAGAGAGAAACACCTAAGGGAAACTCTAAAAAGACTGTTTTTCCATTTTCCATTGGAAAATGCTTTTCCAGTTTCAGATTGTTCTAACTTCTCCAAGAAAAAGAAACCTCATTCTAGTCTTCCAAATTGGGATCCCCAAAGTTCCCTCAATCTAGAGGCTATCCTGATTTCTATCTTGAATACAAATACCTGATTTCTTTGGTATGATCAATCATAATTAGGCCTTGTTTAAAATAGCGTTTGGCATATCTAAAGGAGAGGTCAAGAATGTGTGACAAGTAATATGTTTTTAAATCAAGTAGGCATTAGAAACAGTGGTGATAGGTTAAGGATACCTGTCACTAACACATTGTAAGGGAATAAAAGCATTTATCATCTCAGGAAGAAGACTTAAATACACACCTACACACAAACACACACATATGTGCCCCTCTAGCATATAATTTTACAAAGGGTAATTAGTAGTTTATTAGATACAGAGGAGTTAGACTAGAATGACAAAGGGTCCCAAGTTCATGATACCTGAAAATCAGTTGAATGAACAGGAGATTTTTAGCAGAGAAGAAGAGACAGTGAGTGAAACAGGGAAGGACATGATGGCTATCTTCAAGTATTTGAAATGTAGTAACATGACAGAAATACTTGGCTCATCTGATTTGGCCATAGCTTGTGGAGCTGGGAACCACCCTATTGGGTTGAAGCTGGAAAGAGTTAAATTTAAAATTCAACTAAAGAAAAATTAACTAACAACTAGAGCTAACAAAGTATAGTGAGTTGTTTTAGGAAGTAGTATATTTCCTCTCATTTTTCTCTATTCCTGACTCTTCTTGCTCTGATAGGTGTTTTTTTTTTTGCCTTACCTTCTTTGATTCAGGCAATTTGTCTTTCACCATTCCTTTATATGCTGTTTTCTGTCTTTAGATTATGAGATACTTGAGGACAAGTACAATCTTGATTATTTGTATTTGTAATCCTCAAATTTAGTACAATGCTTGACTCATAAAGTGTGATTAGTAGATACTCTATCAGTCTAACTATTAAGGCTCTACAGGTTAAGACTGGATGTCCACTTCTATGTTATACTGGAGAGAATTTATTTTCCTTATAGCTTGAACTAGAGGCTACTGAAATCCAATCCCATTTTGAAATGACGTGATTCAGTAATTTTTGTCCTTAGACCCATTTTATCAGCCTCACATTAGCCTAAGGATCTAGCCCATGCTTTTCCAAACCTGCATTACCATACCTACTCTGAGACTCACTTTTGAAACAGTATATCCTAGTGACTTTAAGACATATTGTTGCTAAACTGAATACTTCTGAATGGATGAGCTGTAAAAGATAGTGTCTCCTAAAGAACTAAGCCAATTTTCACTTCCTTCTTCACATTTTAATTTATAATTAATTTTAATTAACAATATTTCTATTATTTGCTCTCTCTGACTTCCCTTCAGCTGTGTGTTTGTGTTTATGTTTATGTGTGTGTGAAAGAGAGAGAGACAGGGGGGGGTATGAAGAAGGAAGGAAGTGAAAGGAAAGAGAGAAATGAAGAAAGTAAAGAAGAAAGGATAGGAGAAAAGGAAGAAAGGAAAGAGAGAAAGAAAATAGAAACCTTTCTAATAAATATAAGAAAAGGAAGAAAGAATAATAAAATATTTCTAATAAATATAAAAGCAAAAAAATTACCCCTTTGAACATTTGCAAAAGTGAATCTCATCTTATAAGAAGGCAGAGTTTTATGTAGTTTCTTTGTGCATCTTGAAATTCCATCTCCTTGTGAGCTTTTATTAATTCCGGCCTGACACTTAATGTTAATTAATGCTATTGGTTTCATTCCTCTCTCATTCTCTCATTGGTTTTGTGGCAGTTTTGACAATTAAAATCACCACCAGAGTCAAGGCTTGAGGAGGTAGGGTGAAAATTTTCTACAAGATAAAATGCTCTCCTGGGAGGGAGGATATGACTATGTTTGATCTAATCAACAGTGACAGGTAAAAAAAAAAATGTTAGTTCACACATTGCTTCTCTTCTTCAGTGGCAAATCACTATTGCAATCATATAAAAACACAGACTAACTGTTAATGTGTGAACATGAGTTAATTAACTTTTTTCCTACATAGCGTCAGTAATTTTAGGAAGCAGGTGAGAGAGTAATCTGTAAAGTATTCTGAAAATTTCAACTGTTGTTAGAAAAATTTATCTTTATTACAAATATTACTTTTTAAATTGTTTAATTTATGTTTATCTCTATAGGATTAGTATAGGAAATCTTAGTATTTGTGAGGATTGTTTTAAACATGACTAAAACTGAAATAATGGAATATGGAGCAAAAAGACACAAGATGGGCGTCGGAGCCAAGATGGCGGAGTAGAAACAGCTCATCCAAGCCACTCTGCCCCCAGATTCCCCCCAAACTATGTAAAAGGGGACACCAAACAACCTCTGGAGCCCCAGCACCCACAGGACAACAGAGAGAAGCTAACCTCCCACTGAGGACAGCCCAGCAGCCCTGCAGGAAGGACCAGTGCAGAGGTCTGGGAGCCGAGCCGAGCCCAGGTCTGCATGAGCCGAGATTTTAGCCCCAGGGCAGCAGGGCCAGCAGCAGGCTGGAGAGACCCCAGAACACCAGGAGCTGTGGCGATTCCAGAATTATCAACATAGACATGCCTAGGACAAAGTAAGAGGTTAGTGTCCTGTGGACTTTGGGACCAGTATTTGGGGAATGCGGTGTCTCCCTCCCCTGGGGGCTAGAAGCCGCTGAGGAGACACACCGTTTTGTAGTTTTCAGAGGCAGCTCCAGCTCCTGGCCTGCGAATTGTAGGGAGATCCAGCGATTCAGTCTTGGGCGGTAATCACTCTTGCTTTAACCTCCCTGGATCTGGATTGTGATCTAGGGTGGAAGTCATGGGTGGGTTTACAGCTTGCCAGAAACGGAAGCTGCCCCTCACACATTCAGGATGAAAATTCTTCTATCTGGCCTTAAAGCCATAGTGTGGCAACAAGCCCAAAAGTCAAGTAACTAAGTGGCAACATGCCAAGGCAAAGGAAACAGAAAAATGCAACCCTAGACTCCTATTTTGGGGGCATAGAGCAGGAAAAGGACTGTGAGGTCAGAAGTCCTGCTCCAAAAGCCCCAGGGGAAAACATGAGCGGGTTGCAGGCCATAGAGGACCTTAAGAAGGACTTTAAAAATCAAATAAGAGAAGTGGAGGAAAAATTGGAAAGAGAAATGAGAAGGATGCAGGAAAACTATGAAATGAGGGTCAACAGCCTGACTGAGGAAAACAAGACCTTAAAAATAGACTAACGCAAATGGCAAAGGAGGCCGAAAAGGGCAATGAGGAGAAGAATGCCTTAAAAAGTCGAATTTGCCAGATGGAAAAAGAATCTCAGAAGTTCACTGAGGAGATTCATTCCTTCAGAGTTAGACTGGAGCAAATGGAAGCTAGTGACTTTATGAGAAATCAAGATGCTGTTAAGCATATCCAAACAAACAAAAGATTAGAAGGCAATGTGAAATATCTCATGGGAAAAATCACTGACCTGAAAAATAGATCCAGGAGAGACAATTTAAAACTTATTGGACTACCTGAAAGCCATGACCAAAGAAAGAACCTAGAAATCACCCTTCAAGAAATTCTCAAGGAAAATTGCCCTGATGTTTTAGATCCAGAGGGCAAAATAGAGATTGAAAGAATCCACTGATCACCTCCTGAAAAAGACCCCAAAAAGAAAACTCCCAGGAATATTATAGCCAGCTTCCAGAATACCCAGATCAAGGAGAAAATACTCCAAGCAGCCAGGAAGAAACAATTTCAATATTGTGGAAACACAATCAGAATAGCCCAGGACCTGGCAGCTTCTACACTGAGGGATCGAGGGGCATGGAATATGATATTCCAGAGGGCAAAAGAACTGGGAATGAACCCAAGGGTCACCTACCCAGCAAAACTTAGTATTTTGTTTCAGGGGAAATATGGTCATTCAGTGGAATAGAGGACTTTCAAGCATTCTTGAGGAAAAAACCAGAATTGAATAGAAAATTTGACATCCAGACACAAGAAGGGAGATTAGGTAGAGAAGGTAATCAGGGAAAAGAAATCAAAAGGAACTTATCAAAGTTGAACTATTTACATTCCTATATGGAAAGGCAATAACTGTGACTGATGATATCTTTCTCAGTATGAAAATAATGGAAGAAGGGTGTGTGGTCATATGAATACATATGTGAATGTGTGTGTATATGCTTACAGTTATATATGGATAGAGAGCATAGGTTGAATTTGTTGGGAAGGGAGAATACTCAAGGGATGAAATTATGAGGTGAGAGAGGAAAGTGGCAAGAGGAGATGGGGAGAGACAGGGTAGGGTAAAGTATCTCATGTAGAAGAAGCAAGGGGAAGTGGTTGCAAGGGAGGGGGAGTTTAGGAAGCCAAAAAAGGCAAAATCACATTCTCATTGAATTAGGTTCAGGGAGAGAATGACATACATTCTAAATGGGATATCTCAACCTGCAGCAGAATAGGGGGAAGGGAGATGAGAGGAGGGATGATGGATGGGAGGGCATCCTTGGGGGGAGGGGAGGTTGGAAGTACCCACTATAAAAGAGGGACAGGATCATGTAGGGAATGTACCAGATGGGGGGTGGGATGAATGGGAGGGAATTATAAGCAGCTTTTTACAATATATCTACTATGATAATGTTTTGCATAGATACACATGTACAACATATACTGAATTACTTATCTCCCCAGAGGGAATGGGTGACAAGGGAGGAAGGAAATGGATCTGAAATTCGAGGTCTTAACATTAAATGTTTCAAATATATATATATACTATTATTAATACTCTTCTGCTTATAATTGGGAGATAAGATGTGCAGGCATTGGGACACAAAGATTCACCTCCCTCTAATGGAAAAGTTGAAGGGGGTATGGGAGAAGGTATGGGAGAGAGCAGATTGGAGGAAGCGATATCTTTTGGCACTGCTATTCTGGGAGGTTGGGTAGGGGAATAACGGGGGGAAAATGATTGTAACTCAAAATCTGGTGGAAATGAGTGATGTAAAACAGAAGTTAATAAAGCATTTGTTTAAAAAAATAAAAAAAAGACACAAGATGAAATGTGAAAAAATATGTCATTACCAAAAATACCTGTAAATTATCCATATTTTCTTTTGAATAAAGGTAAGTCCCAAACTAAAAAAAAAAATAATAATACATTTTATTGCTTAAAAGTGCCCCCTACACTTAAATTTGTACCAGAAGATATTAGGTCACAAATGAGATGTGAAATGGGAGTTAATCATCACTAATTATCCTGAGTTGGTTTTCATAAATTATAAACATTTCCTTGAGACACAGTAAGGCAGGGATATCTCTAAAGAAAGTGGTTCTACTTATAATTTCACTAAATAGGTATGTAGACTGAGCCTGTGTTTTCCTTAGAAGAAGGAATCACAGATAAGGACACCCCCACTACTAATGCAGGTTGCCTTCTTTTCTACAACTTAGAATCTTAGAGCATCATAAAAGTCAAGCGACTTGTTCAGGGTCCCACTGTGAGTATGTATAAGGAGCAGTACTGAAATCCAGGTCTTCAAGGCCAACTCTTTACCCACTAGAAAAAAAATATCTCACTACCTAAGCAGGCTTTGCTTAGTCTGTTCACCTCCCTTCCAATTTGTTTCCTTACCTGTAAATTATGAATTTGTTCTAGGATAATATCTAAGATGGTTACTTGGTGGTGTAGTGGATAGAGGGATGATCTTGAAGTCAGGGTGTCTCATCTTTCTGAGTTCAAATTCAACCTCAGGCCTTTAATTGCTATGTCACTTGGGGCCAGTCACTTAAGCATATTTGCCTTAGATTCTCATCTCTAACACAAACTAGAAAAGGAAAAAACAAACTACTCCAGTGTCTTTGCCAAGAGAATTCCAAAAGGGGGTCATGAAGAATCAGATATGACTGAAAAACAACTAAACAACCATGTCTAAAGTCCCTTTTAGATATAAATTATATGACCCTAGATTAGACTGTAATATAATCCATAGATTTAGTGCTTAAGAAAATAAGAAATTATTTTTTGGTGTCAAATTCCCTCTTTACATAGATAAGAAAAATTAAACACATAAGTTCTTAAGTCACATGTCAAGGGCCTCACAACATTAAGGTGTTTAAGGTAGATTTGAATCAGCTTCTTCCTAACTTCAAGTTTTTATTGTTTACTATAACAAACTGACTCTCTATAAAAAACGGTAGAGAGGGACAAAACCATTCAAGGAAAGGAAAGTTTTTTTTAGCATACAAATGATTCTTGATATTTCTGCATTTGAATTATTCTTCTGCTTACATTTGATCCACTACCACATACTCAGTTACACTGACAATAATGGATAATAATAACTAGCGTCATTGTAGCATGTTAAAGATTACAAAGAGCTTCTCATCTTTTAATTTGCATATCCATTTTGAATATTTGTAATTATTTTATTATCACAATGATCATAGGAGATATTATTATTCTGATTTTAGAGTTAATGACACTGAGGCAGAATGAAGTCAAATGATTCCCTCAGAGTTATCCAGCTTGTAAATGTTTGAGCCTGGATTAAAAGTTAGGTCTTCCTGAGTTCAGGTCCAACTCTATTCACCATACCAAATCACTGCCTAGAAATGCAGTATTCCTAATACTAGGAGACGTCAGCAATATTCCTCCCATGAGGTCTTTCCTTTTCCCTCTCAGATGAAATTGATTTCTCTTCCTCAAATGTTCTTAGATCCTTCTGTAGCTCTCCTCTTCCCCTATATCTTTAAGGTAGATTTACCTGTATCTCTGTTATTATGTTTATGGATGCAATTACTCTTCTCAGATATTACTATTTTGTTAGTGATTTTGTGAAAAAAGGGCCTAGCATGATGCTTTTCATTTTAAATATAGTGAAAACTGATGCATAACAGGGTTTTATGTTTGTTTGTTTTTCTCTAGAGAAAGGAAGCTAGGCAAAGGCTTAGCTAATATCTTGGACCCGATTTCAAATTTGAATTCAGTCACTAACTGGCTGTGTGATCCTAAATAAGTCTTTAATGACTGCCTTCTCAACTATAAGATTAGATTAATAATAATAATAAGCTCGCAGAGCTGTAATAAGTATAAAGTGAGAAGATATTTGTAAAATTCTTAGCATAGTGCCTGGCACTTAATAGGAACTTAATAGTTGTTTCTTTCCTTCTTTATATAAATATTGGGCAGATTATTGCCTACCTGGTATAACTGAGGAGATACTGGATGGGTGCTCTATCCTAACAAAAATATCCCCTTGTTTCCAAACAGTTTGATTGCACTTGAAATTCCTAGGCTAAAGATGAAAAAGTTTAAAAGTCTTTCATTTCACAATCAATTGTGTGAATCAACACACAAATTACCCTGAGTGAGGTATGATATTGATTTAATTCTGTTGTATATGTGTAAATAATAGCTAGAAGATCCTTTGCTATGAACAGCTTTTGATTTAGAAAAGGATGTTGGTTACTTGAACAGAGAGAGTAAAGAGAGTGAAATGTAGATGCATTAAAGGGAAGCATCTGTACCTGAGGTTTACCCAAAGACAGATTTTATTTTTGTGTGTATTGATTTATCTTTTGAGTGTATTCATTTTTAAAAACCCACAGAGAAGTAGGGGAAATACAACTCACTTTATAAAAACACATTTCTATGTATCTGCCAAATTTGGATTATTGTGGTAAATATATGTTATGCCATACAAATATATGGTAAATATATATTGTATAAAGTGAACTTATTACCTTGTTTCTAAACCCTTCTCTTCCTCCTGACTCCATAACTTTCATAGGTTGTACCACCATCTTCCTAGTTACCTGACATGGATATCCAAGAAAGACTTTTGACTCATCCTTCCTCACTCCTCTCACAATCAGTTGCAAAGTTCTATCATTGTTACCTCCATAAGATGCTATGTACTATCAAGGTACTTTCCAGTCATGGCCATCTGAGAATAATGATTCCCAGGTAACTCTGACCTAAATTATTACAAAAGCTTGGTTTTCTGGACTTTTGTCTCTTCTTTTATTCCAATTGATCCTTCACAGGGTTGCTAAAATTAGCTTCCTAATGCATAGAATTTACCTTGTCAGACCTTTGACTCAAAATTTTCGGTGGTGCTTCATGGTTACAATACACAACACAAACTTCTTTTTTTTCCTTTTTTTTTATTAAACAAATGCTTAATTAACTTCTGGTTTACATCATTCATTTCCACCAGATTATGAGTTACATTTTCCCCCATTTTTTCCCTGCCAACCACCCCAGAATAGCAGTCCCACTAGATAGCCCCTCATCCAATCTGCTCTCTCCCATATCTTCTCCCATACCCCCTTCGACTTTGCCATTAGGGCAAGGTGAATCTCTGAGCCCCACTGCCTGGACATCTTATGAAACATTTAATTTTAAAACTTCAATTTTCAGATCCATTCCCTTTCTCCCTTGTCACCCACTCCTTCTGAGAAGATAAGCAATTTAGTATGTATTGTACATGTATATCTATGCAAAACATTACCATAGTAGATATATTGTAAAAGACTGATTATATTTCCTTCCCACCTGTCTCACCTCCCACCTGGTCCATTCCCTACTTTGATCCTGTCCCTCTTTGATAGTGGGTACTTCTAATCTCCCCGCCCCCCAGACTGCCCTTCCCTCCATCATCCCCCCTCTCATCCTCCTTTCCCCTACTCAGGAGAGTGAGTGAGGATAAGATATTCCATTTAGTATGTATGTGATTCTCTCCCTGAGCCAAATTCAATGAGAATATGCTTTTGCCTTTTTGCCTTCCTGTTCTTCCCCTCCCCTGCAACTACTTCCCCTTGCCTCTTCTACATGAGATAGTTTACCCTACCCTGTCTCTCTCCATTTCCTCTTGCCACTTTCCTCTCACCTCCTGACTTCACCCCTTAAGAATCATCCCTTCCTTGGGGAGGCTAGGTGGTGCAGCGAGCAGAGCGATGGGCCTGGAGTCAGAGGGACCCGAGCTCGGATCTGGCCCCAGACACCCAATACACAAACAAAAACCCGGCTGCATGACCCTGGGCAAGTCACCCAACCCCAATTGCCCTCCAAAAGAAAAATAATAATCATCCCTTCCCATCAAATTCAACCTGTGCCCTCTATCCATGTATACCTGTGAACATATGCCATGTACCCTTCTTCAATAATTTTCATAATGAGAATGGTTTCATCAAACAGTTATTGTTTTTCCATGTAGGACTGTAAATAGTCCAACTTTGATAAGTTCCTTTTGATTTATTTTCCTTGATTACCTTCTCAAGCATCTCTTGCTTCTTGTGTCTGAATGTCAAATTTTCTATTCAACTCTGGTTTTCTCATCAAGAATGCTTGAAAGTCCTCTATTGCCCTGAATGACCATATATTCCCCTGAAACAAGATACTCAGTTTTGCTGGGTAGGTGACCCTTGGGTTCAATCCCAGCTCTTTTGCCCTCTGGAATCCCTCAATGTAGAAGCTGCCAGGTCCTGGGCTATTCTGATTGTGTTTCCACAATATTGAAATTGTTTCTTCCTGGCTGCTTGTAGTATTTTCTCCTTGATCTGGGGATTCTGGAACCTGGCTATAATATTCCTGGGAGTTTTCTTTTTGGGATCTTTTTCAGGAGGTGATCTGTGGATTCTTTCAACCTCTATTTGCCCTCTGGATCTAAAACATCAGGGCAATTTTCCTTGAGAATTTCTTGAAGGGTGATTTCTAGGTTCTTTCTTTGATCATGGCTTTCAGGTAGTCCAATAATTTTTAAATTGTCTCTCCTGGATCTATTTTCCAGGTCAGTGGTTTTTCCCATGAGATACTTCACATTGCCTTCTATTCTTTCATTTGTTTGGATCTGTTTAATAGTATCTTGATTTCTCATAAAGTCACTAGCTTCCATTTGCTCCAGTCTAACTCTGAAGGAATGAACTCCTCAGTGAGCTTTTGAGATTCTTTTTCCATCTGGAAAATTCGACTTTTGAAGGCATTCTTCTCCTCATTGCCTTTCTGAGCCTCTTTTGCCATTTGAGTTAGTCTATTTTTTAAGGTGTTATTTTCCTCAGTCAGGCTGTTGACTGTCATTTCATACTTTTCTTGCATCTTTTTCATTTCTCTTCCCAAATTTTCTCCCACTTCTCTTATCTGCTTCTTAAGGTCCTCTATGGCCTGTAGCCAGCTTGTATTTTCATTTGGGGCTTTTGGTGCAGGTGTTCTGACCTCACAGTCCTCCTCCATGCTTTAAGCCTCTTTGCCCCTAAAATAGGAGTCCAATGTTGAACTTTTCTGTTTATTTTGTTTCATTTGCCTAGGCATGTTGCCACTTAATTACTTGATTTTTTGGGCTTGTTGCTACAGTAGGACCCTGCCACCAGACAGGGCAGCTTCTGTCCAAACGTGGGGTCTTCACAACTTCTGCCAGTTGGGTGGCTGCTGTAAAGCCTCCACTCACTCTGGCAAGTTGTATACCCACCCCAAACTTCCCCCCCAGACCACAATCCAGATCCAGGCAGTTTAAAGCAAGAGCAATTATACCCCAGACTGATTGCTGGATCTCCCTACAGTTTTCAGACCGGCAGCTAGAGCCACTACTGTGGCTGCAAATTGGCTTCTGTGCAGCTGTTTCTTCAGCAGCTTTTCACCCCCAGGGGAGGAAGCCATGCATTCCCCAAATACTGGTCCCAAAGTCCATAGGGCACTAACCTCTCACTTTGTCCTACACATATCTGTGCTGATAATTCTAGAATCGCCACAATTGCTGGTGTTCTGGGATCCCTTCAGCTGGCTGAAGGTCTGGCCGCCCTGGGGCTAAAACCGATGACCTGGGCTCGCTCTGCACATTGTGCTGTCGGTTCCCAGCGCACTGTGCTGCCTGCTCTCAGAGCGCTGGGCTTCCTGCAGGGCTGCTGGGCTGTCCTCAGCAGGTTAACTTCTCTGTGCCGTTCTGTGGGTGCTGTGGCTCCAGAAGTTGTTTGGAGTCCCCTTTCACATTATTTGAAATTTGTGTGGGGCAGAGCACATTGGAAATGCTGTTTTTTTCTCTGCCATCTTGGCTCTGCCCCCCACAAACTTCTTATACTGGTTTTTAAAGGATTACACCATCCATTACAACAATCCATCCAGTATTATTTTAGTCTTTTCCCTGTCACTCAATTTTAGGTTCACGTTTAATGATATAGTTAACTATTACTAGTTTTATTCTTGCCTATCTGTTCTATCTCTGTTTCTTGGCACGGGCCATCCCTCCACCTCATTTCTACTATGGCCAGAACATAGTCCATAGCTTTACCTGTTGAACATATTATCTTCTTATTTCAGGAAACACTTTTCTTTTGGGATCTTCCATCTGAGAAGAAATTCTCTCCTCCTCAAATGTTCTTACAGCATTCATATTTTTCTTCGGCAATACTTTCTATCACATATATTCATTAATACATGCAATTGCTCGTTACATATCACAATTTTTTTCAGAGAGTTCATGAATTGAGGGCCTAGCATAATATACAAGCATGTATGTGTGTTTATTACCTTTAATTTTCTATACCTGCTACATATATGTTGGCTATTTTACTGCTTTTGCTATAAAAGCAATTTGCTTGACAGAGTGCCAGGCACATAGGAGGTACTCTAAAATGCTTATTGGCTGATTAATGGAAAAAATTTGTATAGTAACATAACTCCCAAATAAGAGAGGAATGTACTTGTTGTCTTAGTCAAAGGTATAGGGCAGAAAAATTTGAGAAATTTCTCTCCTCATGGAACTTCAAATATAATTGAATTTGGCTTCACAATTTTAGAATAAGCCAAGCTTTAACATTACAATTTTTTTTTGGCTTTTTTTTTTTTTTTTGGAGGGCAATTGGGGTTAAGTAACTTGCCCAAGGTCACACGGCTAGGTTTTTATTTGTGCGTGCTTTAAGTGTCTGAGGCCGGATCCGAACTCAGGTCCTTCTGACTCCAGGGCTGACGCTCTACTCACTGTGCCACCTAGCCGCCCCTAACCTTACAATTTTATCTGCTTTTAGGATAAAGACGGCTATTACAGTAGACAGAAATTGAATACAATGCTCCAAATAACTGTTGACAATGTGTAAGTATTAGCTGATTACAAATGAGCAAGTTCAGCATATAGCAAGTGTTCTATGTTAAAGTTTTGAGGCAACTATTACTTGAAACATTTGTGTTTTTGAAGAAATATATCACAACTGCTGTATCTAAGTTAGGTGAATAAATAGTCACTGCTATTTCATGATCCCATGTTATTGAACAGAAACAAGGAAAAATCCAATTTCTTCTGATTATTCCTTCTTAAATTTTAGATACAAAATCTAAAGGTTGAAACATATTCCAATATTAAATGCATTATGGACAGGCACAAAAGAAGAAAAATAAGGTGGGAGGAGATAAAGTCTATAGATACTACAAACCCTTGGCAATATTTCTGCCCTTGTCTGCCATTATTATTGAACATCTAGTCCTATATCTTTACTTCCAATACTTTTTTGATCTAAATAACTTCATATTTGGCATAACCAGAAATCAGTTGTACCACATCCCCCCTAAATTGTCTCTTTTTATCAGCTTCCTTATTTGTTTTGATGGAATCTTCTCAGTTACCCAGGATCTGAAAATGGATCTAACATTGCCTTTCTTTCCTCCTTGTCTCATTTCACCCCCCCCCCCAAAGTTGCAAACCCCTACTAATATTATTTCAATATCTTTTGGGAAAAAAGAAGGAAACAAGTATGGATTAAAAGTTTATTAAGTGCTCTTGAGAAAGAAAAAGGGTAAAAGCATGTATTAAAAGCTCACTATGTGCTATGTATTGGGCTAAATGCTTTACAAATAGATGTCTCAGAAAAAGTGCTGACTTCCTGGTACAGAGTTTCTATTCCATAAACTCCTTAAAGCAATGAAATTACAGACTCAATCTCTATATCTATCTTGATCCCTATATGTAGGCCTACTACAGAGCCTTGTATATAGTATACTCTTACTGAATGTTTTTTTTTCATTGAATTGAAATTATCCCTAATTTAATATGGTCTTTATTTCATTTGATGAATGCTTATGGTGAGCACATTGTAAATAAAAGCACTTTAAAACATTAATTTTTTATAGCAGATTATAAATCTTACAGTTTATTTTGCAGGACAATATTATGTGCAGGTCTATAATGCTCAGGTTGTTTTTTGAGTAATATCTTTCAAGCATTTCTATTCCATAGATCATTGAAAATTTGCTAGTTCCAAGCTTAAGCAATAATTCAAGTACAATAAGGCTCAGGTTACATGGAAAGTAAAGTAAAGTAATGCTTTTGACTATGTTTTTTAAATAAAGTCAATAAAGTAGAGGGGTAGAAGGAGCCTCTTTTATATGTCACTACTTACAGAGCACATTTCTTCATTAAGAAAACTTTATAAATTGAAAAGCATAAAGAGGAAAAATAACCAAAGCATATGAACCTTACTGCAGTATCTACATTTAGGATTTTTTTCAAGGTCACATATGGGTGTGGTATGAAAGGAGGTCATCATAGGAAAGTATGTGTTTTGGTAAAAATAATATTATGCCTAATCCATATTCCTTTCTCAAAGATTTCATAAATATAATGATATAGTTTCAATGTGATTTGTCATTTATTGTTGTTTTGTTTCCTTTTTCCTACCATCGATTCACAGTGATGTGTAGTGGATGGGTGGAGGGAAGTATGCATTAGAGTTAAGATATCTGAATTTTTGAGATTGTGCTTCTCTGTTTGCCAGCTTTGTCCCCCTTTGTGATCTTTTTGAGGCTCAATTTTCTCATCTCTCAAATGGACATTATAGTACCTATTTTCCCTTATGCAGTCCTTTATACATAATAGGCCTTAAATAAATGCTTGTTTAATTAGATTAAATTAAAGAGCACAATTCATACACTTGTACTATGTGTGGAGATACTTTTAAGAATTGTTAACTAGACATGAAAAAATATATAATAACTAATTGATATTATGTACTGTAACACATATTGCATATATTTATATATAACACCTAAGTCTACATATAACTTATATTATATGTTTCAAAAATAAATACTGATAGCCAACACCTCCCATGTAATAAGCACTGTGTTAAGTGGTTCATAAATATTACTTCATTGATCCTCACAACCACCATGGTAAGTAGATATTATTTCCCCAATTTTACAGTTAAGGAAACTGAGGCAAACAATCATTATGTGAGTTTGTCACACAACTACTAAATGTCTGAGTTAGGAATTGAATGCAGATCTTTCCTGACCTCACACCCTGTAGTATATTCACTGGACCATATGGTTAACATTAAAACAATGAACACCTGGGACACCATTGCTATTCTTATAGTCTTATTAAAGGTCATTAGTTAAATTTTAATCCATTAAAAATAATTAGAGACGAAAGGAAATAATCATTTATTACGGGGCCAACAGCTAGGCTAAACACTTTGCAAATAAATAATCCAATACATGATTTCACCGAATTGGTTTTACCTTAAACCTATATCAGGCATTGTTAACTTTTCATTTGTCATTGGTCCTTTAGGCAGGCCAATGAACGTTATTTATCCCTTCTCAGAATATTGTTCTTATAAGCATAAAATAAAATGCATAGGGTTATAAAAGAAACTAATATGTTGAAATACAGTTTTCAGGGGGTGGAGCCAAGATGGCAGAGTAGAAACAACATTTCCAAGGCTCTGCAGCCCACACCACTTCAAAATTATGTAAAAGGGGACTCTGAAAGACGTCCAGAGCTCCAGAACCCATAAAATGACACAGAGAAGCTAATCTCCCACTGAGGACAGTCCTGCAGCCCAGCAGGGAGTGGCCAGCACAGTGCTCTGGGAGCCAAGCCCAGTACCTCATGAGTCAGAGATTTTAGCCCCAGGGCAGCCAGACCAGCAGCTGGCTGGAGGGACCCCAGAATAACAGCAGCTGTGGCTTTTCCAGAATTATCAACACATAGATGCCTAGGACAAAGTGAGAGGTTAGTGCCCTATGGACTTTGGGACCAGTATTTGGGAGCAAGTCAGCTTCTTCCCCTGGGGGCGAAAGGAGCTGCTAAGCAGCTGTGTCCCAGCTGCCATTTTGCAGCTTCAGTTGAAGCTTCAGCTCCTGGCCTGCAGTCTGTAGGGGGATCCAGCCATCAGTCTGGGGGTAATCACTCTTGCTTTATTCTCCCTCTATCTGGATTCCAGTCTGGGGTGGAGGTCTTGGGCTGTGTGTCCTCCTTGCCAGAGTATATGGGGGCTTCAGGGAGGGCACCCAACTACTACATCTGGCAGTTGAGAAGACCTCGACATTTGGGTTGAAAGCTCCCCTGTCTGGTGGCAGAATCAACATTAGACTACTATTTTGGTGGCAAAGTGGATGGAAGCATGGAACAGGAGGAGGACTCTGAGTTCAGAACTCCTGAACCAAAAGCCCCAAGTGAAAATATAAGCTGGTTACAGGCCATAGAGGACCTTAAGAAGGATTTTAAAAGCGAAATAAGAGAAGTGGAGGAAAAATTGGGAAGAGAAATGAGAAGGATGCAGGAAAAGTATGAAATGAGTGTCAACAGCCTGATTGAGGAAAATAACACCTTAAAAATAGGCTAACTCAAATGGCAAAAGAGGCTCAAAAGGGCAATAAGGAGAAGAATGCCTTAAAAAGCCAAATTTGCCAGATAGAAAAAGAATCGCAAAAGCCCACTGAGGAGATTCATTCCTTCAGAATTAACCTGGAGCAAATGAAAGCTAGTGACTATAAGAAATCAAGATGTTGTTAAACAGATCCAAGCAATTGATTAAAAAATTATCGGACTACCTGAAAGCCATGATCAAAAAATAACCTAGAAATCATCCTTCAAGACTCAACGAAAATTGCCCTGATGTTTTAGAACCAGAGGGCAAAAGAGAGGTTGAAAGAATACACCAATCACCTCTTGAAAAAGATCCCAGTGGGGCGGTTAGGTGGCGCAGTGAGTATAGCACCGGCCCTGGAGTCAGAAGAACCTGAGTTCAGATCCAGCCTCAGATACTTAACCCACACAAACAAAAACCTAGCTGTGTGACCTTGGGCAAGTTACTTAACCCCAATTGCCCTAAAGGGGCGGCTAGGTGGCACAGTGAGTAAGAGCACCGGCCTCGGAGTTGGGATGACCCGAGACCAAATCTGGCCTCAGAAAATGAGCACCCACACATAAATAATGACTAGCCGTGTAACCTTGAGCAAGTTACTTAAACCCAATTGCTTTAAAAAGAAAAGAAAAGAAAAGAAAAAGATCCCCAAAAGAAAACTTCTTGGAATATTATAGCCAGGTTCTGGAGTTCCCAGATCAAGGAGAAAATATTACAAGCAGCCAGGAAGAAACAATTTGATATATTGTGGAAACAGAATCAGGATAACACAGGATCTGGTAGCAATCTGAGGTACTGAAAGTCTTGGAATATGATATTCCAGGGGTAAAAGGAGCTGGGATTAAAACCAAGAATCACTTACCCAGCAAAACTGAGTATCATGTTTCAGGGGAAAACATGGTCATTCAATGAAATAGAGAACTCTCCAGCATTCTTGATGAAAAACCAGAGCTGAATAGACAATTTGACATTCAGATACACGATGCAGGAGAAGCATGTGAAGGTAAACGGGGAAAAGAAATCATAAGAAAGTTATCAAAGTTGAAATATTTATATTCCTACATTGAAAAATGATAATTGTAACTTATGAAACTTTTCTCAGTATGAGAATAACTGAAGGGAATATATACAAATACATACACACATATATGAAGAATACATATGTGAGCGTTTGTATATATGTGTACAGATATACATAGACAGAGGGCACAGGACCATTTTAATAGGAAGGGAAGATACCTAAAAGGTGAAATTGAGAGATGAGAGAGAAATATTATGACAGGAGATGGGGAGAGACAGAATGGGTTGAATTATCTCATATAAAAGCAGCAAATGAAATATGTTACAATGGAGGGGAAGTACAGGAAGGCAAATGGGAATGAATCAATCTTACTCTCATTGAATTTGGCTTATGGAGCGAATGACACACATACTAAATAGGGTATCTCACCCGACAGGAGAAGAGGGGGGAAGGGGATGATTGGGGGGGGATGATGCAAGAGAGAGCATGTTGGGGGAGGGAAATTGGAAGCACCCACTTTTGAAAAGAAACAGGGTCAAAGTAGAATAGAACAATATAGGGAGTATGATAGGATGGAGGGAAATATAGTCAGTCTTTCACAATATATCCACTATGAAAATGTTTTGTGTAGCTACACATGTACAACCTACATTGAGTTGCTTATCTTCCCAGTAAGGGGTGATGAGGGAGGAATGAAAGAGTCTGGAATTCAAAGTTTTAAAATCAAATGTTTAAAAATGTATTATTATCATTATTATTATTATTACATGAAGCTGGGAAATAAAATATATGGGCACTTGGGTTTAATGTTCCATCTTACCATATTGGAAAGTCAGAGGTGGAATCGGGGAGGATATGTAAGAGAACTGATTGGGGGAGTGAGTACAGAGTGGGATCACTGTTTTCAGGTGGTAGGTAAGCAAAAGAAGGGGAGAAAATTTGTAACTCAAAATCATGTGGACATAAAGGATGTAAAGTAAAATTAAACATAAAATTTAATTTTAAAATGTTTTTTAAAAAAGAATACTTTAAAATCTTCTATTTAATTATGAATAACCATATTATCCCCTGGAGAATTATACTCAGTTTGGCTGAGTAGGTGATTCTTGCTAGTTCCTTTGACCTCCAGAATATAATATTCCAAGCCCTTTGATCCCTTAATGTAGAAGCATCCAGATCTTGTGTTGTCCTAATTGTTTTTCCACAATCCTCAAATTGTTTCTCCCTGACTGCTTGTGATATTTTCTCCTTACTTGACAACTCTGGAATTTGGCTATGATATTCCTAGGAGTTTCCTTTTTGGTATCTTTTTCAAGAGGTGATTGTTATTTCTTTCAATTTCTATTTTGTCCTCCAGTTCTAGAATATCAGGGTAGTTTTCCTTGAGAATTTCTTGAATGGTAATTTCTAAACTCTTTTTTTGATCATGGCTTTCAGGTAGTCCAATAATTTTTAAATTATCTCTCCTGGATCTATTTTCCACATCAGTGGTTTTTCCAATGAGATATTTCACGTTACCTTCTATTTTTTTTTTCATTTATTTGGACCTCTTTTATGGTAACTTGATTCTCAAAAAGTCATTAGCTTCCATTTGCTCCAGTCTAATTTTGAAGGAATTATTCTCTTCAGTGAGTGTTTGAAATTCTTTTTACATCTGGCAAATTCATCTTTTCAAGGCATTCTTCTCCTCATTGGCTTTTTGGGCCTCTTTTTGCCATTTGGGTTAGTCTATTTTTAAGGTGTTATTTTCTTCAGTATTTTCTTGGGTCTCCTTTAGCAGGATGTTTACTTGCTTTTCATGATTTTCTTCCATCATTCTCATTTCTCTTCCCAATTTTTCCTCCACTTCTCTTACTTGATTTTCAAAATCCTTCTTTGAGATCCTCCATGGCTTGTAACAAGTTCAGATTTTTCTTGGAAGCTTTCCATGCAGGAGTTTTGACTTTGTTGTCTTCTTCTTATTCCATATTTAGACCCTTTTGTCCCCCCCAAAATGATTCTATGGTCTGATTTCTCTTTCTTTGCTTGTTCATCTCACCAGCCAATTACTTGACTTTTGAGATTTTTGCCATGGTAGAACTGTGCTTCCAGAGGGTGAGAGAGCTATGTCCTAAATTTCTGGTATTTTCACAAATTTTGTCAGTGGTCGGGGGAGGGTGCCCTCTTTATAGCCACCAAAAGCTCTGGAACATTGGCATTTCTTACCCCAGGACCATCACCCAAGACCCAGATACAAGCAGGTCAAAGAAAGATCGATTACACTCTGAATTTTCACTTGGTTCCCCTATGATCTGCCGAAGAGAAGTTCCAGAGATAGCCACATGACATTTCAGTAGCTGCAGCTCCTGCAACTTTGCCACCTCTTGCCTCAGGAGTAGGGGCTGAATAGTGCTCTTCCACCACTTAGTTCCAACAGAGTTCCCCACTGACCTTTTACTTCCTCTTGGGTGTTTATGGGTTGTGAAGTCTGGAAACCACCACAGCTGCTGGTGATTCATTCTACTTAAGTCTGTTTTGGTTGGCCTGTGCCTCTGTTTGGGGACACCCTGGATCTGGGCCTGTGTGGCTCACGTGGGATTGCACTGGGTTGCCAGCTTGGTAAGCCTGCCAGGCTGCCTTTGGTAGGAAATTTGTTTCTCTTTCTCACTTTGTTCTGTAGTTCTAAAATTTATTTAGTGTCATATTTTATAGGTATTGGACGTGGTTGGAAGGGGATCTGAAGCAGGTTCTTGCTTTTATTTTGCCATCTTTGCTCCAACCCCAAATTTTTATTGTTCTTAAGAGCTCTAGTGATCATTTAGCAAAATGCTTAGGTTGCTGTAACTGTTTAGTAGTTATGATTTAAACCAATCTAAATTAATTCATTTTCAAAAAAATCATCCCCATGAATGAAAATCTGTTCTGTGCTTTCTGACCCAAGATGCTCATTACTTGCTGATGGTGTGGCCTTGCTCTTTGATTTTCATTATAAGCAGAACTCATCTAGGATATTTCTTTTGGTCTTTGAAGACTCAGTAACTATTAACTGATTATGAGTGTCAACATTCTTTATTCAGTAGCTTCCCCTGCATATCACCATCATGCCCTACTCTATGTCTTCACAATACTAATACAAAATGCAGAAGTTTTCTCTCAGTTCCATAGGGACTTTGAGTCAAGTGTAAAATAAACATCTCAGCTGAATAAAACATGAAGCTTGCTGGGAACCTGACCATTATAATGCATTCTTTTCATGTGTTGCATCAGAGTCTTAATAATAGTTAACATTTATATAACACTTTTTAAATGTACAAAATGAAGGGTTGACACTGATGACTTATAGTCTATTGGGATTTTTTTCTCCCATATCAGAGCAACACATTTAAAAATATTTATTTATGTTAATAATCCTTTCATTTAAAATTTTGAACTCCAAATTTTCTCCTTCCCTTCCACCTCTCCCTTATCTACTCTGAAGGCAAGGAAATTATGTCAATTGCATATGTAAAATCATGCAAACCATATTCTTATATTAACCATATCATCAAAAAACCCAAACCCTATAAAGTGAGAAAATTATGCTTCAATTTGCAGTGAGTTCATCAATGATCTCTCAGGAGGTGCATAGTGGATTTTTCCCCCATCATGAGTCCTTTGGAATTGTCTTGAATCATTGTATTGATCAGAGTTTCTATTTTCCTTCCTACACTGTACTATTTGTCATTTCTGAGGAGATTGGATGAGGGTATATCTTGTGGGCCTGCTATTCTAGGGTGGTGGGTAGGGGGAAAATGGGGAAAAAAATTGTAACTCAAAATCTGGCTGAAATGAATGATGTAAACCAGAAGTTAATAAAGCATTTGTTAGAATGAAAAAAAAAGAAACTTTTTTGGTAGATTGATTGGTATGGATGTCACTAAATATGTAATTTAATTTAGATAAAATTGTTGTTTTTATTATATTAGCTTAACCCAGCCATGAGCAACGAATGTTTTTCCAATTAGTTAGATGTGACTTTATTAGTGTAAAAAGTGTTTTGTATTTGTATTAGAATAGATCCTGGATTTGTTTTGGCAGCTGGATTCCCAAATATTTTATAATATCTACAGTAACTTTAAACGGGATTCCTTTTTATCTCTTGCTCTTGGATTTTGTTTGAAATGTATAGGGAATGCCAAAGATTTATGTGTGTTTTATTTTATATCCTGCAACTTTGCCAAATTTATTTATTATCTCAATGAGTTTTTTTTTTACTTGATTCTCTAGGATTCTCAAAGTATATCATCATATCATATGCAAAGAGTGATAGCTTAGTTTCTTCTTTGCCAAATTTGATTTCTTCAATTTCTTTTTCTTCTCTTATTGCTACTGCTGACATTTCTAATACCACATTGAATAAGAGGGGTGATAGTGGGCATCCTTGCTTCATCCCTGATCTTATTTGAAATGTTTCTAAATTATCCCCATTACATATAATATGTACTGATGGTTTTTGATAAATGCTACATATTATTTTGAAGAAGACTACAATTGCTCCTATACTTTCTAGTTGTTTTTTTTTTATATGAATGTGTGTTATATTTTGTCAAAAAGGCTTTTGAGATAATCATATGTTTTTTGCTAGATTGATAAAATTGAAATTAAGGAAACTACTGAATTAATAAATAAAACTAAGAGCTATTTTTTTTGGAAAAAAGTAAAATTTACAGACATTTCTTTAATATGAAATAAAAAGAAAACAAAATTTTGAGTATCAAAAATCAAAGGGTTGAATCTATCTCCAAATGAAGAGGAAATTAAATTAAATTAAAGCAGTAATTAGGAAATATTTTGCCCAATTGTATGCACATAAGTTTGACAATTTTAGTGAAATTAATGAATATCTACAAAAAATATAATTTGCCAGATTAACTAAAGAGTAAGTAAATTATTTAAGTAAGGTCATTTCAGAAAAAAGAAATGGAACATGCCATCAATCAACTTCCTAGGAAAAAATCTCCAAGGCCAGATGGATTTACTAGCAAATTCTATCAAACATTTAAAGAACAATTGATGCCAATTCCCTACAAACTATTTTGTAAGATTGGAGAAGAAGGAGTCCTACCAAATTGTTTTTATGGCAAAAGTATTCTACTTATACCTAAGTCAGGAAGAGAGAAAACATAGAAAGAAAATTACATACCAGTTTCTATCATGAATATAGATGCAAAAACTTTAAATAATATATTAACAAAAAGACTAGAGTAACTTATTACTTGAATAATGCACTTTGATCATGTAGGATTTGTTCCAGGAATGCAAGAATGATTCAGTATAAGGAAAATGATCAGTATAATTGATCTTATCAACAACAAAACTAGCAAATATATACATACATATATATATATATATGTATATATATATATATATATATATTATACACACACACACACACACACACATATATATATCCTATATATTCTTTTTTATTGCCATTACATCATTACATTTTCTCTAGAGATTTATCGTACTTAGCCTCTGTAAAATTCTGTTTGCCTCCTTAACTTTTTCTAATATTTTTTATCAATTTATTAGTTTAGTTCCAATTAACAAGATTCAATTCCATAGTTCCTTGATTTTCAAACTTCCCTTCCCCCCATCCCCCCACCCCCCATGACAGCATACAGTCCAGCACAGAATCTGCAAATACATTCATACCATATATCAGTCCAACTACAAAGGTGTATTGCACTAGGTGGGATGAAAAATGTCAAAGAGGAAATAAAACCAAACAATGAAAAGAAAAGTGAAGGAGAGCACCTTGGAAGTGCTGTTTCTACTCCACCATCTTGGCTCCACCCAAAAAAAGTTTCTTAATAGAGATAGTAAAAAATCGTAACAAAATTCATTTGGAAGAACAAAAGTTCCAGAATATTAAGGGAATTAGTGAAAAGAAATGTTAGGGAATGTGGCCTAGCCATATGAGATTTTAATCTACATTATAAACCTGCAGTCATCAAAACTACTTGGTACTGGCTGAGGAAGAGAGTAGTGGATCAGTGGAATAGATTGGGTACACAAGACTCCACAGTAAATGATTATAGTAATCTACTATTTGATAAACGTTGAGACCCCAGTTTTGGGGATAAGGACTCACTATTTGACAAAAACTGCTGGGAAACCTGGAATGTAGAATGGCAGAAACTAGGCATAGACAAATATCTAACACCATATATCAAAATCAAATCTAAATGGGTGCATGATCTAGGTATAAAGGCTGAAACTCATATTCCAAGGAATACTTTACTTGTTTATATATGGAGAAGGGAAGATTTTATGACAAAGCAATAGTTAGAGAGAATAATGGATAATTTTGATTACATTAAATCAAAAACCTTCTGTACAAACAAAGCCAATATAACAGAGATTAAGAGGGAAATAAAAAATGGGCAAATATTTTTACAAAGACTGTCTCTAATAAAGTCCTCATTTCTAAATTATGCAGAGAAATGAGTCAAATATACAAGCATACAAGTCATTCCCCAATTGATAAATTGTCAAAGGATATGAACAGACAGTTTTCAGAGGATAAATTAAAGATGTCTATAAGCATATGAAAAAATACTCTAAATCACTATTGATTAGAGAAATGCAAATCAAAACAACTCTGAGGTACATCTCACCTGACAGATTGGCTAAGATGACAAAATAAGAAAATGATAAATGGTGGAAAGGATGTGGAAAAATTGGAATACTGATGCATTTTTTGTGGAGTTGTGAACTGATTTAACCATTCTGGCGAGCAATCTGAAACTATGTCCAAAGGGCCCAGAAATACCATTTCTATGGTTGTATCCTAAAGAGATCAAAGAACTGGGGGGAGGCCCAATATGTACAAAACTATTTATAGCAGACCTTTTTTTGATGGCAAAGAATTGGTAATCAAAGGGATGCCAATCAGTTGGGGAATGGCTAAACAAATTGTGATACATGAATTTAATGGAATTCTATTGTGCTATAAGAACTGAGAAGCAGGTGGACTTCATAATGACGTGGAGAGACATATACAAAGTGATGTTGAATGAGAAGAGCAGAACCAAGAGAAATTTGTACATAATTACAGACACAACATAAGTGTGATGACCAGCTTTAATAAACTGATCTCTTCTCTGCAATGCAAGGTGATAAGACAACTTCAAGACTCATGATGCAAAGAGATATCCACATCCAGAGATAGAACTATAGAATTTGAATGCAGATTCAAGCAATCTATCTTCTCTTTTTCTTTTTCTTGTTTGGTTTTGTTTCGTCTTTCCCATTGTTCAATCCATCAGTTATAATCTTTCTTTACAACCTGATTAAGGTGTAATGTGAAGGTACTTGCAGATCCTATATTTGATTGCATGCTGCTATTGGCAGGGGTCAGGAGAGGAAGGGGGAGAAAATTTGAATCTCAAGGGATTGTGGAACTGAATCTCTTAAACTAAAAGAAAACAAAAATTAGGAAAAAAATTCATATATGTTTTTTCATTTGATTATCATTTCAACCACTAAGGTAGGTGCTCTTATTGTTCTTATTTCACACATGAGAAGAGCCTAAGTAACTTGTTTAGGATCAGACAGCTACATTAATGTCTGAGACAAGATTTGAACTCAGGTTTTTTTGGCCCCAAGTCAAGCACTTGATCCACTAAGCTATCTAGTTACTTCTTGTACTACTTTGACAGCTATAAATGCACTGTTTACTCTTATGGTTTTATTGAGAATGAGAAGCAAAGATGTGTAGAGCAAGTGAATGGACCCAATTTGGCATCTAGTATTTGTATCTGAAGGAATTGTTCTTCATGAAAGGAGAAAAATGGGTAAAACATCTCCAAGCAGTCAGTAAAGCATTTCTTTATTTTTTTAATTAAACAAATGCTTTATTAACTTCTGGTTTACATCATTCATTTCCACCAGATTATGAGTTACATTTTCCCCCATTTTTTCCCTACCCACTACCCCTGAATAGCAGTCCCACTAGATATCCCCTCATCCAATCTGCTCTCTCCCATATCTTCTCCCATACCCCCTTCGACTTTGCAATTAGGGCAAGGTAAATCTCTGAACCCCACTGCCTGGACAGCTTATGAAACATTTAATTTTAAAACTTCGATTTTCAGATCCATTCCCTTTCTCCCTTGTCACCCACTCCCTCTGAGAAGATAAGCAATTCAGTATGTGTTGTACATGTATATCTATCTAAAACATTACCATAGTAGATATATTGTAAAAGACTGCTTATATTTCCCTCCCACCTGTCTCACCTCCCACCTGGTCAATTCCCTATTTTGATCCTGTCCCTCTTTGATAGTGGGTACTTCTAACCTCCCCTCTCCCCAGAATGCCCTCCCCTTCATCATCCCCCCTCTCGTCTCCCTTTCCCCTACTCAGGAGAGTGAGTGAGGGTAAGATATTCCATTTAGTATGTATGTGATTCTCTCCTTGAGCCAACTTCAATGAGAATATGCTTTTGCCTTTTTGCCTTCCTGTTCTTCCCCTCCCCTGCAACTACTTCCCCTTGCCTCTTCTACATGAGATAGTTTGCCCTACCCTGTCTCTCTGCATCTCCTCTTGCCACTTTCCTCTCTCACCTCTTGACTTCACCCCTTAAGAATCATACCTTCCTTGGGGTGGCTAGGTGGCGCAGTGAGCAGAGAGCCAGCCCTGGAGCCAGAAGGACCCGAGCTCAGATCCGGCCCCAGACACCCAACACACAAACAAAAACCCAGCCATGTGAACCTGGGCAAGTTACCCAACCCCAATTGCCCTCCAAAAATAAAATAATCATCCCTTCCCATCAAATTCAACCTGTAACCTCTATCCATGTATATCTGTGAACATATGCCATGTACCCTTCTTCAATTATTTTCATAATGAGAAAGGTTTCATCAAACACAGTTATTGTTTTTCCATGTAGGACTGTAAATAGTCCAACTTTGATAAGTTCCTTTTGATTTCTTTTCCTTGATTACCTTCTCAAGCATCTCTTGCTTCTTGTGTCTGAATGTCAAATTTTCTATTCAACTCTGGTTTTTTCCTCAAGAATGCTTGAAAGTCCTCTATTCCACCGAATGACCATATTTTCCCTTGAAACAAGATACTCAGTTTTGCTGGGTAGGTGACGCTTGGGTTCATTCCCAGCTCTTTTGCCCTCTGGAATATCATATTCAATGCCCTTCTATCCCTCAGTGTAGAAGCTGCCAGGTCCTGTGCCATTCTGATTGTGTTTCCACAATATTGAAATTGTTTCTTCCTGGCTGCTTGTATTATTTTCTCCTTGATCTGGGGATTCTGGAACCTGGCTATAATATTCCTGGGAGTTTTCTTTTGGGGATCTTTTTCAGGAGGTGATCTGTGGATTCTTTCAACCTCTATTTTGCCCTCTGGATCTAAAACATCAGGGCAATTTTCCTTGAGAATTTCTTTAAGGATGACTTCTAGGTTCTTTCTTTGATCATGGCTTTCAGGTAGTCCAATAATTTTTAAATTGTCTCTCCTGGATCTATTTTCCAGGTCAGTGATTTTTCCCATGAGATATTTCACATTGCCTTCTATTCTTTCATTTGTTTGGATCTGTTTAATAGTATCTTGATTTCTCATAAAGTCACTAGCTTCCATTTGCTCCAGTCTAACTCTGAAGGAATGAATCTCCTCAGTGAGCTTTTGAGATTCTTTTTCCATCTGGCAAATTTGACTTTTTAAGGCATTCTTCTCCTCATTGCCTTTCTGAACCTCTTTTGCCATTTGAGTTAGTCTATTTTTTAAGGTGTTATTTTCCTCAGTCAGGCTGTTGACTGTCATTTCATACTTTTCTTGCATCTTTTTCATTTCTCTTCCCAAGTTTTCCCCCACTTCTCTTATCTGCTTCTTAAGGTCCTCTATGGCCTGTAGCCAGCTTGTATTTTCATTTGGGGCTTTTGGTGCAGGAGTTCTGACCTCACAGTCCTCTTCCATGCTTTGAGCCTCTTTGCCCCTAAAATAGGAGTCCAATGTTGAACTTTTCTGTTTATTTTGTTTCATTTGCCTAGGCATATTGCCACTTAATTACTTGATTTTGGGGCTTGTTGCCACAGTAGGACTCTGCCACCAGACAGGGGAGCTTCCGCCCAAACGTGGGGTCTTCACAACTTCTGCCAGTTGGGTGGCCTCTGTAAAGCCTCCACCCACTCTGGCAAGTTGGATACCCACCCCAAACTTCCCCCCCAGACCACAATTCAGATCCAGGCAGTTTAAAGCAAAAGTGATTAACCCCCAGACTGATTACTGGATCTTCCTACAGTTCTCATACCAGGAGCTAGAGCCACTGCTGATGCTGCAAAATGGCTTCTGTGCAGCTGTTTCTTCAGCAGCTTTTTGCCCCCAGGGGAGGAAGCCACGTGTTCCCCAAATACTGGTCCCAAAGTCCATAGGGCACTAACCTCTCACTTTGTCCTAGGCATTTCTGTGCTGATAATTCTGGAATTGCCACAATTGCTGGTGTTCTGGGGTTCCACCAGCCAGCTGAAGGCCCGGCTGCCCTGGGGCTAAAATCTCGGACCTGGGCTCGGCTCTGCGGGCTGCGCTGTCGGTTCCAGGTGAGCTGGGCTGCCTGCTCTCAGAGAACTGCACTGGCCGCTCCCTGCAGGGCTGCTGGGCTGCCCTCAGCAGGAGGTTAGCTTCTCTGTGCCGTTCTGTGGGTGCTGTGGCTCCAGAAGTTGTTCGGAGCTCCCTTTCACATTGTTTGAAATTTGTGTGGGGCAGAGCACATTGGAAATGCTGTTTCTACTCCACCATCTTGGCTCCGCCCCGGGAGATTCTAAAGCATTTCTTAAAGATATGGCAAGCTATCTTTGTGTCAACAAAATTTAGTCAATCAATGATTTTGTTATATATGATATGTGATGCTTATTATAGCCAGTCTAAGTCTGTACATCCTGTGCTTCATGATCTTCTTTTTTTAAAGTTCTCCATTGGAGGTTCACCACCACTGTTCTGGTAGCCTTTTTCTCCCATTATTCTAACAACACAAAGACATTAGTGATGAATATGTTCTGCTCTTCATAAGATCTTATATTTAAAATCAAATGGAATCCCAGAGCCATCTATTCCATTGCAGATTGAATAGATCAGGAAACTGAAGTAAAACACGGTTAAGCAATTTTTTTCAAGGTCCCATAAGTAGCAAAATGGCAGAGCTAGAAATTCCATACAAATTATGTTGTACTATAGTCTTTCATCATTTATACTGTCTCGCAATCTTCTTTATCTTTTGTGGGTGGGGGGTGGAAGGGAGACTGATTTCAAAGGAATATCAGTACTGCTCTTTATAGATCAGACTTCTGCAAGTTTGCATTTATATCCATACTATTTGCTTGGGGTCCACAATCCACTACTTTAGTATTATTATGTGTTCCCTCTGCCATTACCTTTGTTTTATTCAACTTTTAAACTATTTTGCCTGCAGTGTATTCTATGTTCTCAATTTTAGTATATTTGCATGTTTAAAGGTTTTCTTCTTCTTAACATTTTTCAAAAACACTATTTTGAAGTTATAAAACATCTTGGCTTCATATTAAACTAGAAAATAAAATAAGGGAAGAGTACCTGCAGGTCACTGTAGAGGTGAGTTGGCAAAAAATGCTATTCTCTTTGGGATATCTACTCCTGAAAATTGGCAGGAGTTTATGACTACCTCACCTGCTGACAAGGAGGCATAAAGATGGCCTGAACACAGGTCCATTTCTCTACTTTGGCTGCCAAAAGCCAGAAAGTGACACCTTCTGGAAGCTGTATTGGGCACACCTTACACAAACCCTTAGCCAAGAGATCATTCAGAAACAGCCAGAGGGCTTGAAATACTTATATTGAAACAGATGTTCTAGTCATCTCTTATGTTCTGAAATAAAGAATAATTCTGAAGAAACAAATCCCATTTTCACCAAGTACATTATATTACCTGAGAAAAGACAAGATGTGTACTTTGTGCTTTCTCTGGGATTACTTCCAAATATCCCTTGGCAATTCACTGGTATAACTGGGAGGGGGGGGGGAAGAAGAGGGGTGCATGATTTGTCTTGATTCTCATCCAAATTATTTATTGAAATAAACCACTGCTTCTAGGGGACTAGAGGTAACATTGATCATACTGGAAAAAAATACTGAAAGGTGCCATAGTATACTCATTCATCTTTCGTCTTTTGAAAGGTGAGCTGAGTTGTATAAAAAATCAGCTAAATTCCCCAGATGATCAAATATTATTATGATTATTAAAATTGGAAAAATAGACAACCTATTAGTATTTAAAATGTAAAAGAAAATTAAAGGAATTAAACCACTTACTGAGGGGTATAATGTAGTTGAAAATGTTTTGGTCTTAAAGCTGAAAGAAATTTGAACTCAAATTGAATCTTGTATGCTTCCTAGCCATATGCCATAGGCAATTCATTTGAACGTCAGGTTCCCCATCTGAACAAAATGGGGCCAATAATAGCACCTATTTCATTGGGTTGTTATTAATATCAAATGAGATATTATACTATGCTTCTCAAAACTTAAAACATTGTGTAAGTTATTACATACATCGAGTAACTACATTGTTAACACTATGCTATGCAATATAAGGAATACAAGATAGAAAGAAGGAAACAAGCATCAAGTAACCAACTATTATGAGCAAAGCATTGTACTAATCATTTTCAAAATATTTCATTTGATTCTATGGATACGCTAAGAGGTAGGCGCTATTATTACCCTTATTTTCCATTTGCAGAAATGGAGCCAGGCAGAAATTAAATGATATGCTTAAGGTCACAAACAAGTAAGTATTTGTGACTGAATTTAAACAGAGAATTATTTTCTTGCTGTCTCAAGACCTACTGGCCTTAATAAACTACCTGCGTAAACAAACAAATAAAGAAATCAATGGATGGATAAATTAGTGGATACATGACTGAATATATGGAGAAAAAGAGAAAGAGACAGAGAGAGAGAGAGAGAGAGAGAGAGAGAGAGAGAGAGAGAGAGAGAGAGAGAGATCAAATTAAGTACCTTCTATAGCTTTTGTCCACAGAAATATATTAGGATTCCATACTTAGGCTTATAGGATTTTCCATACATGTTGGTCTGTAAAATATTGGCTAGACACTAGGTAGGATAAAAATATAGATTAAACCGGTGCCACAGGAACTCTGTAGTACAAAGAATTGTATTCTCTTTTGGCAGGCAAGACAAAGACTCACTAGAAAATTAAACAACTACAGAAGTTTATTTCATAATCTATACATTCATTAAATAATTATTTATTAAACATTTATTTGTAAGTCTAAGCTCTTATCAGGGTAATTTATCTTTCTTATATTCCCTTGATAAGTAGAGAATTTCATGAAGTTTTATTCTAAGGCTTCATTGTGGTGTAGGGTGAACTTGGTTCCTCAAATATCCCTCCAGTGGAAAATAAGCTCTGGTAGGTTTTGCCATACTATAAACGCTTTAGAGCAAGTCCAAGAAAAAAGAAATCTGCTTTCATAGGGCCAGGCTAGCCAAGTATAGGGAGCCTTATCACCAATGACTGGCCAACTGGTGAGAAATGGCAACCCAGAAAACTAAGGCGTCAGCTGTGTTACAAAGCTTGGAATTACTATTTTGATCATGTCTTGGTATAAACTCTACCTAGAATTTAAGCCTCAATCAATTTTCTTGAATAAAATAATTAGGTATTTAAATATTCAATTATCATAGAATCATATATTCATTGCTGTGAGGGAACTTAACCATCATGAAACCCAACCCTATCATTTGACAGATAAGTAAAATGAGGCAGAGACATTAATTGACTTGTCTGTGCTCATGTCTGAGGTAAGTTTTAAGATCAGGTTTCTTTGACTCCAAGTCTAATAGCCTATCCATTATATGATATTCCTTAAGTCACAGGTCTTTATGGTGACCAGTCTAAGAGTGGCAATGTCTTTTTGTTTAATTCAGTTAAGTGATATTGCTCTTTGTGCACTCTCCATAAGGCTTAAAGAGGAATAGCTAAATTGAGAGTAGCTGATTTCCACAGAGATATTTTACTAGGAGTCTGTCTTGAACATTAATCTCACCATTTTTCTGTTTTGAAAATGAAAAACCCTAAACTTAAACTTTGCCTCTTGATTTAAAGCTTCACAAACTGCCTGAAGATTCTTGTGGCTTTTTTTTTTAAACTAAAGGAATTTTAAAAAGACTCACTAGAAAATTAAACAATTAGAGAAGTTTATTTCATCATTTATACATTCCTTAAATAATTATTTATTAAGCATTTATTTATAAGTCTAAGCTCTTATCAGGGTAATTTATCTTTCTGAAATTCCCTAGATAAGTAGAGATTCTCATGAAGTTTTATTCTAAGGCTTCATTGTGGTGTAGGGAGAACTTGGATCCTGAAGAGCCTGAATCTTTAGGGCTCTGATTCAATTAAAGTCTGATGATAATATATTTATATATATTATTTATATATTTATATATATAATATATTTAAATATATTTTTAGAAGAAAAAAATTGACTAACTTTCATGTGGATTGGTGTGGCATTGTGACAGATTATCTAATTACTATTATTATAGTATATATTAATATACATAATATTTATATATTATGTTATTCTTATATTATATTATTGTAGTAGTCATCATTGGAGGAAGCAATATTAGGGAAAATAACCGTATTGATGGGATCATGGAGGCAATTTTAGTAAGTGGAAGCTACTATACTTCTATTCAATCTTTATTTTCTTGCTAATATAGGTGATAGTGTAATATTGGATGAAAGACAATTTGTTAATATGCACAATCTTTCAAAATTTGCTTTTAAGAGTCCATAGGATCAAAAAGTTTATAGATAGAGGGGGATTTAAAAGCTAGAATGCAATTGTTTAATCAAACCTCCTCATCTTGTAGAATCATCCCCCCCACCAAAAAAAAGCTTAGTTTAAGTCCTCCCAGTCCTAACTAACCTTTGCAAGTGAAAGTATTCTCTTTCTTAAAATTTTCCTAGTGACTTTGTATCTCTCAAGGTCAATGTCTGGAACATAGAAGCCTTCAATGAATCCTCGTTGGCTGCTTGACTGACTGACTTTGCCCCTATCACTTGTATATGTATAAGTATGCCATAATTACAAACCTAATACCCTCAAATATCGTGAGCTCTTTGAGGACAGGGCCTATCTTTTTTTGTTTATCTTTGAACAAATTAGATGCCTACTACCTAATATAGAGCCATTTTCATAGTTACTTAAAATATTTGTTGAATTGATTGAGGAAATTTAAGCCTCAGAAGTTAAATAAATTATTCAATGTCACACAATAACAGCAGCAGCAGCAGCAGCAGCAGTAGTAATAGTAGTAGTAATAGCAGCAGTTGCAGCAGCTATAACAGCAGTAGCAGCAGCATTATTAGCAGTAGTAGCAGCAGCAGTAGTCATAGTAGTAGTAGTAGTAGTAGTAGATATAATAGTAGTAGTGATAGTAGTTGTAGTGGTAGTAGAAGTAGTAAGTAACAGTAACAACAATAACAACAAAATTGATATATTGCTTTAGGGATTGTAAGGAAGTTTATGAGTGATACCATTTTTCCTCACCAAAAAACAAAGCAAAACAAACAAACAAACAAAAAAACCAAACCAAAACAAACAAACAAAAAATACCTGTAAGAGTGAGATGCAATTATTATCCCCATTTTACAAATAAGAAAAATTGAAGCAGACAGATTAAATAACTTATCAAGTTATTAAATATCTGAGGCTGAATTGAATTTTCTGTCTTCTTGATTCCTAGACTAATACTCTATTCATTGTACCAGTAGCAAGACTAATAATTGGTCCCTCAATTCTCAGGTGGTACCTGTATTTTCTACATATTTATTGCAAATAATATAATAAATTTTACCCTTCACAATTCCTCTTATTTCCTACAGTTGTAATACAGCATAATAACCAAGAGAATAGAACTTTAGATAAGAAGGATTGAGCCCTAATTCTAGTTCCAACACGTAGTCTCTCAGAATCTCAGTTTCCTTATCTATACAACAGGGATACCATTTGTACTCTTATCATAGTTTATCTCTATATGTATGTGTGCAAAGAATGTGTTACTAACTGCATAGTGCTTAACTAAGTTTTTTTTTTTATTCATTAACATATTAAGGTTTATGCTACCCCAAAACAACATCTGATGAACTCATTGCTTTTTATTGATTTTTCTATCCATAGCTGTGCCTACTTATATGAAAATGCTAAATATATTCAAAATATTATTAATAGCTTTTGAATAGGCAATTTATATTTGAATAAAATAGCAACCACAGGTGAAGGAAACTGCTTGTAATGGGATGGAAAAATACCTAGGACATCATATTTTAAGTAAACTACCTTTCATTTGTGCCCATCTTGTTTTGTGGCTTCCTTGTTTTATTTGTTTTTCAGAGAGGTAGAAGTGGGAAGGTCATTTATCTAACTTGCTAATAAAACATTTTAATTTAAGTAACTCCAGAATTACTTTAAAAAGTCATCTGGAAATGATTCTTTGGCTCTTGTGTTATATTGGGTGCAATATATATTTTCAAATTGAATTTATCAGGGGAAAGGCAAGAAAATGTTTGCTTGAAAAATGAAGCAACAAAACTTGTAAAGCCTTTGAACCTGGCATCAAAAGAAAATCTAATTGATGTATTATGTTTTTAAATAATAGAGAAATTGAGGGATTTGAAATAATGTTTGGCTTCTAAATATAATAATAATATTAATGGTGATGATGATGACCTCTAAAGTAAATGGTTATTTATCATGTTCATAAGAAATCCATGTGTGTTTCTTTGACATTGATGGGAATGATATAAAATGAATTATTGTTGTTTGTTTAATATTTTTATTGTGTCAAATTTAAGTCCAGTCATTCTTATGATTATGATAATACGATAGGTGGAAATGTTTCTTTTTTTAAAATTAATTTATTAGTTTAGTTTCAGTTAACAAGATTCAATTCCATAGTTCCTTGATTTTCAGATTTCCTTTGCTTCCCTTCCCCCATCCCCCACGACCGCATATATTCCAGTATAGGATCTGTAAATACATTCATATTAGAGATTGGTCCAATTACAAAGGCATATTTTATTATTGTCATAGTTGGTCATCACAATATGATGTGTCTGTGATTGGATACAAATTTCTTCTGATTCTACTCTTCTCTCTCAGCATCGGTTTGTATAAGCCTCTCCAGGTAAATATGAAATCCTGCTCCTCTTCATTTCTTATAGCACCATAATATTCCATTACATTCATATACCATAACTTGTTTAGCCATTCCCCAATTGATGGCCACCCCTTTAGTTTCCAATTCTTTGCAACCACAAAAAAGGCTGCTATAAATATTTTTGTACATATGGGTCTTCCTCCCACTTCTATGATCTCTTTGGGATATAACCCTAGAAGTGGTATTGTTGGGTCAAAGGGTATGAAATTATTTATAGTCCTTTGGGCATAATTCCAGATTGATCTCCAGAATCATTGGATAAGTTCACAACTCCACCACCAATGCATTAGTGTTCCAATTTGCCCACATCCTCTCCAGCATTTGTCATTTTCTTGTTTTGTCATTTTAGCCAATCTGAATGGAGAGATGTGATATCTCAGAGTTTTTTTGATTTGCATTTCTCTAATCACTAGTAATTTAGAGCATTTCTTCATATGCTTATAGATATCTTTAATTTCTTTCTCTGAAAAATGCATGTTCATATCCTTTGACCATTTATCAATTGGGGAATGACTTATATTCATATAGATTTGACTCAATTCTCTGTAAATTTTAGAAATGAGTCCTTTATCAGAGACATAAGTTGTAAAAATTCTTTCACAATTTCCCACCTCCTTCTTGATCTTGGTTACATTGGCTTTGTTTGTACAGAAGCCTTTCAATTTAATGTAATCAAAGTTATCCATTTTGCATTTTATAATGCTCTCTAATTCTTGTTTGGTCCTAAAGTCTTCCCCTCTCCACAAATCTGTCAGGTAAACTATTCCAGATTGCTTACAGTATCATCCTTTATACTGAGATCATGCACCCATTTTGACTTGATTTTGGTATATGGCATTAGGTAATGGTCTATGCCCAGTTTCTGCCATACTGTATTCCAGTTTTCCCAGCAGTTTTTGTCAAATAGTGCATTCTTATCCCAAAAGCTGGAGTCTTTGGGTTTATCGAACAATAGATTACTATATTTATTAACTGCTGTGTCTCCTGCACCCAATCTATTGCATTGATCCACTACTCTACTCCTCTGCCAGTACCAAGCAGTTTTGATGACTATTGCTGTATAATACAGATTAAGATTTGGCATAGCTAGTCCACCTTCCTTAGCATTTCTTGTCATTAATTCCCTTGATATTCTAGACTGTTTGTTTTTCCAAATAAATTTTGTTATTATTTTGTCTAACCCTAAAAAGTAGTTGTTTTGTAAATTGATTGGTATGGCACTAAATATATAGTTTAGTTTGGGTAAAATTGTCATTTTTATTATATTAGCTCAACCCAGCCACAAGCAATTGATATTTTTCCAATTAGTTAGATCTGATGTTATTTGTGTGAGAAGTGTTTTGTAGTTGTAATCATATAGATTCTGGGTTTGTTTTTGGCAGGTAGATTCCTAAATATTTTATAATGTCTACAGTGACTTTAAATGGGATTTCTCTTTCTATCTCTTGTTGTTGAGTTTCATTAGAGATATACAGGAATGCCGAGGATTTATGTGGGTTTATTTTATATCCTGCAACTTCTCAAAATTTATTTATTGTCTCAAGTAGTTTTTTACTTGATTCTCTAGGATGCTCTAAGTATATCATCAGATCATTTACAAAGAGTGATAGCTTGGTCTCTTCTTTGCCTAATTTGATTCCTTTGATTTCTTTTTGTTCTCTAATTGCTACTGCTAATGTTTCTAGTACCAGATTGAATAAGAGGGGTGATAGTGGACACCCTTGTTTCACTCCTGATCTTATTAGAAATGCTCCTAGTTTATCCCCATTGCATATAAAACTTGCTGATGGTTTTAAATAGATGCTATCAACTATTTTAAGGAAGGCTCCATTTAGTCCTATACTTTCTAGTGTTTTTTAATAGGAATGGATATTTTACTTTGTCAAAAGCCTTTTCTGCATCTCTTGAGATGATCATGTAGTTTCTTCTAGTTTTATTGTTGATATGCTCAATTATACTGATGGTTTTCCTAATACCAAACTATCCTTGCATTCCTTGAATAAATCCTACCTGATCAAAGTGCAGTATTTTTGTGATAAGTTGTTGGAGTCTTTTGGCTAATATTTTATTTTAAATTTTTACATCTAAATTCATGAGGGTAATTGGTCTATAATTTTCTTTCTCTGTTTTATCTCTTCATGATTTAGGAATCAGTACCATATTTGTGTCATAGAAAGAATTTGGTAAGACTCCTTCTTCACTTATTTCCCCAAATAGTTTGTAGTGTACTGGAATCAATTGTTCTTTAAATGTTTGATAAAATTCACTATTAAACCCATCTGACCCTGGAGATTTTTTCCTAGGGAGTTCATTGATGTCTTGTTTGGTTTCTTTTTCTGAGATGGGGTTATTTAGGTAATTCACTTCCTCTTCAGTTAATCTGGGCAGCTTGTAATTTTGTAGATATTCATCCATTGCACTAAGATTGTCACATTTATGTGCATACAATTGGGAAAGATAATTCCTCATTATTTTTTTTTAATTTCCTCTTCATTGGAGGTAGATTCACCCTTTTCAGTTTTGATACTCATAATTTGGTCTTCTTCTTTCTTTTTTTATAATATTTACTGAGGGTCTATCAATTTTATTGGTTTTTTCATAAAACCAGCTCTTAGTTTTATTTATTAATTCAATAGTTTTCTGAATTTCAATTTAATTAATCTCTCCTTTGGTTTTCAATATTTCTAATTTATTACTAAATTGGGGATTTTCAATTTGTTCTTTTTCTAGCTTTTTCAAATGCGTGTCCAATTCATTGACCTCCCTTCTCTCTGCTTTAATTAAGTATGCACTCAGGGATATAAAACTTCCCCTAAGAACTGCCTTTAGTGCATCCCACAGATTTTGGTATGTTGTCTCATTATTATCATTCTCTTCAAAGAAATTATTGATTGTTTCTATAATTTCTTGTTTGACCCACCTATTCTTTAGGATTAAATTGTTTAATTTCCAATTAGTTTTTAGTCTATCTTTCCATGGCCCTTTATTGCACATAATTTTTATTGCATCATGATCTGAGAATGATGCATTTAATATTTCTGCCTTTCTGCACTTGATTGTGACATTTTTATGCCCTAGTACATGGTCCATTTTTCCGTATGTACCATGCACTGATGTGAAGAAAGTAAATTTCTTTTTATCCCCATTATATTTTCTCCAAAGGTCCATCATATCTAGTCTCTCTAAAATTCTATTCACCTCCTTAACTTCTTTCTTGTTTATTTTGAGTTTAGATTTATCAAGTTCTGAAAGGGGGAGATTAAGGTCCCCCACTAGTATAGTTTTGCTATCTATTTCTTCCTCTACTTCCTTTAACTTCTCCTCTAGGAATTTGGATGCTATACCACTTGGTGCATATATATATATATATATATATAAAGTAATGATATTGCTTCTTTCTTGATGGTGCCTTTTAGCAGGATATAGTTTCCTTCTTTATCTCTTTTAATGAGATCTATTTTTGCTTTTGTTTGTCTTGCATAAGTATTGCTCCCACTGCTTTTTTTTTTACTTTAACTGAGGCTTCCTTCCTTCCCATTATGATTTCCAGTTTCTTAGTTTCTCAGGCTATGAGCTAAGGGCCTGGTTGTTGACTTTGAATGCTATAGCCTCTGGGTGCCTAGTTTGAGGCTAAGGCAGGAATGCCCTCTAAGAGGACTGTGGAGGTGAATTGATTCCTGCCTTTATACCCCTGGGCTATAAGCAGGCTTTTGTTGGTGAGGTGAGGTGGGGCTCACCCTCTCTTCTCTTCAGACTCCTGGTTTTCTCAGTTACACCCTTTCTTGGAGACTCCCAAGCCTGAGGTTATTTCCATTAACTTGGAATTTCAATCTGGGTGGGGGACTTATCTTTGGGTTTTCTACTTCATGAAGGAGGGATGGGAGGATCAGAGTGACTAGAATTTACTTCCCCATACTAGCCCCTGTATTATACAGGCAGGCAGTTTCTAAACTTCCAGGCTGGGGGCAGACTGCTGCAGGAGAAGCTTCTATCTTTGCTGGGGGCCCAACTCTCCTACCTGGCTTCAATGATTGCTCCTGTCCCCTAGTGAGATGAAGGCGAGATGACTGCGATTCCTCTTTGGAAAGTCTGCTGGCTAGGTCTTCTTTTCTCTCTGGTGTAGTCTGCTTGTCTGCTCTTAAGTCTGAGCTGTGCAGAGCCCATATGTTCTCTTACTTTGTCCTAGGCATGTCCGTGCTGATCACTCTGGAATTGCCACAGCCACTGGTGTTCTGGGGTCCCTCCAGCCAGCTGCTGCCCCGGCTGCCCTGGGTCTAAATCGGCGGCCCCCGTGGACCTGGGCTCCGCTTTCCACCTGCTGGGCTGTTGGCTCCCAGAGTGTCATGCTGGCCTTGCCTGCGGGCTGCTGGGCTGTCCTCAGCGGGAGGTTAGCTTCTCTGTGTTGTTCTGTGGGTGCTGGGGATCCAGAAGTTGTTCAGAGTCCCCTTTTACATGGTTTGGAGTTGATCTGGGTGGAGCGCACCTTGGACATGCTGTTTCTACTCCACCATTGATGAAAATGTTTCTGAAGTCAAAGGCATACATAAATGTGTGTATGTGTCTGTACACGTGTGTATCTGTGTGTGTGTATATAAGTGTGAATGTGTGTGTCTGTGTTTTTTTTTTTTTATTTTAATGTTCATGATTATATGAAGTAGAAAAGTAGAAAGTGCCCTTGAGGTGTATCAAGTGTCCTTTTTTAATGACTAACTGGCCAAAAAAGCAGTATGTGGGATGTCAGTGACAACAGCTGGGCCATAAAAAAAAGATGATAGGTAGCAGCTGTTACAAGAATAAAAAAGGAATAAAATGATGTTAAATGTACATTTACTAATTTCTTTGCTAAGGATAGTTTAAAACTAATGTTATTATGATTTTACTACTACATGTCTATAGTGCCTCAAGTGGAATGGCCAGGATTTCTAAATCCACTCAAAATAGAGTATAAAATAAATATATGTTTATACAGAATATAAAAGGAAAACATAGAATATGATTTTAAAGACATATTTCACCCTCAATTCTATAATCACAGAAACCAACCCACTTTTATCATATCCTTAATGTCTTTTCAAATATAAGTTTCTTACTTAGGATGAACAAGGATGCCAAGGATGCCCTTCAAAGGGCAGATGACCCATTGCACATATTCTTGACCTTAAAGCAAGTTAAATTAATAAGGGTCTTAAATGACCTTATAGGAAGCAAACTTTACATTCCTGCATTGTTTATGACAAGACTTTTATTTGTTTGTGGAATTTTGTCCTTTCCTTTTCCTTTCTTTCCCCTCTACCTCTCCTATTTTCCCTTTAAGAGAATAGATAGAAATATAGCTTAGTTTATGTATACTCCTTGTTCTACCACTTCCTATTTGTGTTACTTTAGGCAAGGCATTTTATTATAATGGGTCTCACTAAGAACTCTAAAAAGAGGCTGTTTAATCTGGTGGTCTCTAAGTTTCCTTCCATCGCTAAATTTATAAACCTATGGTTTTATTTATTGCTTCTTAAAAAGAAGTTATTCAAACTGTTAAGGAAGGGCAAAATGAAATTAAAGTCCTCAAAAGACAGATTACAAAAGAGAAGCAAATATGTTTAACTGAAGATTTCACTCTGTGAACCCCAAAGGAAAAGTACATGTTGGTAATCTGAAAAATGTTGACAGGTGAAGTAAAGATGTCTTTTTTGGATGCAGGGGTGTATGGGGAGAAAAGGGATGATATTGTTAAAATAGTGGCCATATGTTGGAGTAGAATTTGAAGTCCATTAGCACTTTTGACATATTTATTAATTATATTTTCTGTAGTTATACAGGATATATACTTGATATTTAATGAAGATATGTGAATGCTATGACCACCAAAAATGGCACTACTCATAGAGAAGATGATAAGGATTTGTTCCTGGAAAACATGAGAACTGGTGCATGTATGGACATACTGAGTTGATCTTTTGGAGCAGCTTTCTTACATTGGCTGTGTAGCCCAAAGTGGCTGACTTAAAAAAAAAAAAAAGTTACCAAAACAGAATTGCTTTTGTTTTTCCCTACATTTCTAGTAGGAGTGACTCTGTCGATCCAATCAGCCAATACCAGTTGGAAAATGTTGCTATTTCCTCCTCTTTATCCTCCTATTCTCCCTTCTTCCTCTTCCCTTCACTCTTCTCTCCCTCTGTCCACATGGGGTATCATACCCTCACATGTGGGTGCTCTTTCCAAAGGAATACCAATGTTGATTGCTTAAACTTGTAAAGTAATAGAATTTGAAGATCCTCATTGTATTGGGAAGCTAACAGGTATTTAGCACTAAGTTTCAAGTTCATAATTGTTTCAAGTATTAAGACCCAGAACTTGTGAATCCCACAGCGGGATGAACTTGCTGACTTGACAGGAAGGGAGGAGCAGGGAGGAGCTAATACCATATATAAAGAGAGGCTCAGGCCAGAGAGTGGAGAGATTTTGAGAACAGAACTTGTGGTAGCAGAACTCCTTCTGAGAGGCAACCAGAACTTCTGCTGAGGACTTCTGATCTGATGAAAAGTGCCAGGAATGAGAATTGCTGGGAGCCAGAACTTCTGGGGGTGAGCATAGTTCAGGCAGAGCAGCTACTGCTGGAGAAAGAGAGGGAGAAAGACAGAGACAGAGAGAGAGAGACAGAGAGAGAGAGAGAGAGAGAGAGAGAGAGAGAGAGAGAGAGAGAGAGAGAGAGAGAAATGATGGGAACAAGAATTGCTGAGAGAGAGTGAATGCCAGGAGACAGAATTGCTGAGAGGTAAAGAGAACTGCTAGGATCCCAAGGACTTCTGAGGACCATCCAGAGGTTATGAGGACCTCTAAGGCCAGTCAGATTTGCTGAAGATTTCCGAAGGTCAGCTGGAGCTGCCAAGACTATCTGAGCGCTACCCAGAGCTGCTGAAAAGTGAGGAGACATGACTGTGGTGCTGGTACTTTGTCTATTTTGCTTCTATGTTGGTTCTACAAGCAGAAAGTGAATTAATGTGGATGCCGGCAATGTGTGTGAGTATTGTTGTGGAGTTGTTGAGCTTTGTCTTCCCAGAAACAGAGACTGTGAGGGATTTGGGATGGACTGGACACTGTGATCTTCAATATCTAGCAGGGACTGCATGGAGAGCTGGACAAGGAACTGGGAACTGTCTGCCTTTGAACTCAGGTGGCAGTTGGTTAAAGTTGGAGAGGAGCTGGGACCATGGAAGAAGAACCATGGAAGCTGAAAGCCTGCCTTGAGTCAAGATGAAAAGACCTCTCCTTGGGTATTTAAAGCTGACTGATGAGATTTTAACTTATTTGTGACCTAGGGGTGGATGGCCTTTGTACTTTCCACTACCCCTTAAGAGGGTACTGAGTAGGGACTGATTTGTATCTTAATTGTGACCTAGGGATGGAGTACTTTGACCTTTTAATTTTTTGATTGACTAATGAATGTATTTTGCTTAAGAAAGAAGACTTTTTGATTGAAGAGATTAAGACAATATGACCTAGGGTGGACTTTGTGACTTACTAAATGAATGTATTTTGTTTAAAACTATGTGACCACTTTGGTTAAAACCATGTGGCCATTTCAGTGATAAGTTGTTATACCATAACATTGTGAGTGATGTACTTTGATTTCTGTGAATGTTTTGCCTTAATTTATTACTGAATAAATAGAGAAATCACCATACTGTGTTATCAGAAACTTGAAAGTGATTCACAGCAGCAGTCCTCTGGAATGCTGCTCATGCTTGGCTTTACAATTCTTCCCAAAGTACCCTAGCCTTTGGGAACTAGATTATTTTTCTTCCCAGTTAATTTATCTTATCATTGTTCCAAAAAACCTGGGACAATTAATCATTTGTCTCACATTAGAAAGGCCAAGGTCTCCCACTAGACCAGGGCCATCTCCAGTTATCTTGATCTATATCTTGCCTCTGGACCTATATCTTGCCACTTGATCTATATCTTGGCTCTGGCAGAGAGGATGAGACTGGTGAATTTACACAGTGCAGCCTCACTTAAATCCAATTCACCTGCAAGTCATGGTTCTTTTCATGAATTAAAGACAAGTGACAACAATTTGATATATGATTCCTAAAATATTTAACTCAAGTACTGAATGAAATTAAAATCCCGACAGGGAAAACCTTGTTAGTGAGAGAGTACTAAAGATGAAGAATATAACACATCTGATGCTGGAACAGAAGGGCCAAAATTAATATATAACACATCTAAACTCTATGCTTCTACTTTATTTCTCCCTGTTATCTTCATAGGATAAGATATTCTATCTACAATGATGGGAAATATTGAGACATAATACCATAAAATTAACTTGAGGCATGTTTATATATAACACAATGTAGTACATGTTTTGATGCCATTGTCACAATTATGCTAGCTGGTTGGTCTTGACTACATGGATTTAACTACCTTGTAAAATTTCCTCAAAGTAACTTCTGCATTTCTCTGAAAGTTGTAAGATAATCTCAGGCTTACCCCCATCCTTATTTGGATTGGGTGCTGTTTTTCTACAACGGCTAATGAATTTCCAGTGATGTGCTTTCCCAAGTAATTATCAATTCATATCAACTGCCCAAGTAGACTTCATAAGATTTTAGAAAAGGGAGATGCTTGAGAAGGTAATCAAGGAAAAGAAATCAAAAGGAACTTATCAAAGTTGGACTATTTACATTCCTACATGGAAAAAACAATAACTGTGTTTGATGAAACCTTTCTCATTATGAAAATAATTGAAGAAGGGTACATGGCATATGTTCACAGGTATACATGGATAGAGAGCACAGGTTGAATTTGATGGGAAGGGATGCTTCTTTTTTTTTGGAGGGCAATTTGGGTTGGGTGACTTGCCCGGGGTCGCACAGCTGGGTTTTTGTTTGTGTGTTGGGTGTCTGGGGCCAGATCTGAGCTCAGGTCCGTCTGGCTCTGGGGCCAGTGCTCTATTTGCTGCACCACCTAGCTGCCCCAAGGAAGGGATGATTCTTAAGGGGTGAAGTCAAGAGGTGAGAGAGGAAAGTGGTAAGAGGAGATGGAGAGAGACAGGGTAGGGTAAACTATCTCATGTAGAAGAGGCAAGGGGAAGTAGTTGCATGGGAGGGGAAGAACAGGAAGGCAAAAAGACAAAAGCATATTCTCATTGAAGTTGGCTCAAGGAGAAAATCACATACATACTAAATGGAATATCTTACCCTCTCTCTCTCCTGAGTAGGGGAAAGGGGGATGAGAGGGGGGATGATGGAGAGGAGGGCATTCTGAGGGGAGGGGAGGTTAGAAGTACCCACTATCAAAGAGGGACAGGATCAAAGTAAGGAATGGACCAGGTGGGAGGAGAGATGGGTGGGAGGGAAATAGAAGCAGTCTTTCACAATATATCTACTATGGTAATGTTTTGCATAGCTATACATGTACAACACATACTGAATTGCTTATCTTCTCAGAGGGAGTGGGTGACAAGGGAGGAAGGGAATGGGTCTGAAAATTGAAGTTTTAAAATTCAATGTTTCATAAGACTTCCAGCCAGTGGGGCTCAGAGATTCACCTTTCCCTAATGGCAAAGTCAAAGGGGGTATGGGAGAAAATATGGGAGAGAGCAGAATGGATGAGGGGATATCTAGTGGGACTGCTATTCTGGGGTGGTGGGTAGGGAAAAAAATGGGGGAAAAATGTAACTCATAATCTGGTGGAAATGAATGATGTAAACCAGAAGTTAATAAAGCATTTGTTTAATTAAAAAAGGGTAAAAAATGAACATTTGATCAAACAAATAGCATTACCCTGAACTGGAGGTACTTTGTCCTGTAAGTTCAAAGTTTAGGGGAAGTGAACTAAAGCTTAGGCAAGAACTGTGCCAATAGGATAACCACAGCTCATTAATATCCTTTTTACTAAACATGCTTTTCTTTCTTGAAGTCATTAAAGATTTCCCCATAGTTATGGAGCAGCATTTTTCTGGGCTCCTTGGAAAGTTTTGAAGCTATTTTTCCTCTGGGTATATAATTTGTCCTTAACCACCTTCATTGGATAGACACTGGCATCAGCTATTGCTATCCTGGGGATACTGCAAAAAAGTTTATGAATGGTATAAATTACTGACTCTTTAAACTTCATTAGGTACTTCTTTGATTATGGGAATGGAAATTTTTGCATGTTTGTTTATAGTTCTACTGTAGCAGGACTTCTGACCTCACAGTCCTTTTCCCGCTCTATGCCCCCAAAATAGGAGTCTAGGGTTGCATTTTTCTGTTTCCTTTGCCTTGCCATGTTGCCACTTAATTACTTGACTTTTGGGCTTGTTGCCACACTATGGCTTTAAGGCCAGATAGAGGAATTTTCATCCCGCACATGTGGGGGGCAACTTCCGTTTCTGGCAAGCTGTAAACCCACCCACAACTTCCACCCTAGATCACAATCCAGATCCAGGGAGGTTAAAGCAAGAGCGATTACCCTCCAAGACTGATCGCTGGATCTCCCTACAATTCGAAGGCCAGGAGCTGGAGCTGCCTCTGAAAACTACAAAATGGCGTGTGTCCTCAGTGGCTTCTAGCCCCCAGGGGAGGGAGCCAATGCATTCCCCAAACACTGGTCCCAAAGTCCATAGGACACTAACCTCTCATTTTGTCCTAGGCATGTCTATATTGATAGTTCTGGAGTTGCCACAGCTGCTGGTGTTCTGGGGTCTCTCCAGCCTGCTGCTGGCCCTGCCGCCCTGGGGCTAAAACCTCAGTGCTCGGCTTGGCTCCCCGGGCTCTGTGCTGTGAGCTGCCGGCTCCCATACCAGACCACTGCACTGGTCCTTCCTGCAGGGCTGCTGGGCTGTCCTCAGCTGCAGGTTAGCTTCTCTGTGTCTTTCTGTGGGTGCTGGGGCTCCAAAAGTTGTTCAGAGTTCCCTTTTACATAGTTTGGGGGGAATCTGGGGGCAGAGTGGCTTGGATGAGCTGTTTCTACTCCGCCATCTTGGCTCTGCCCCCCAGCCCTCAGAAACTTAAGGCACACACAAACAAAAAAAGAACCTAGACATGTGACCTTGGGCAAGTTACTTAACCCCATTGTCTTCCAAAAAGCAAAAAAAACCAAAAGTTTCAGTGTAAACACAGATTGTTATTCAGGGTGAACTTGAACTGCCCATCACTAAATTAATTTAAATTTAAATTAAATCTGAGGAGTTAAAATTTAAAACAAACAAGTAAATGAACAAAACCAGAAACCTATACACTAAACATTCTTGTGTTGTAATCAGCATAGCTTCTTGACTAATTAGTAATGGAAAATTTAATTGCTAATAATGTATTAGTACTTAGGTGTTGTTGATGTAATTCACGTGGGTACCCCCCCATAACTCAGAATGCAATCCATTCATGCCTCCTTCCTCCACCCCCTTATTTTTTTTGAATACTTCATTTTTTCTTATTATTTTACTTTGCCTTTGTTTTAATTCCATGGAATATTATTCAATAAATATTTATTAAACACTTAGTTTGTTCTAGGCTTTGTAGGGGAGGCCTTTATTCCTAAGTTTTTATTTTTATTTTTTTTCATATGAAGTGGGCATAATATGGCAGCACCTGGAAACATACCAGGCACATGACATTGAATATTTCATTTTCCATTGCCCCTGAAATTCTCTTAATACTATAAATTGTGAGCAAATATCAGTCTGCATTAGTAGAGATCATATCCTCACTAGGAATTATGTATTTCTGTGAAATCAAACATCTTGTCTTAAAAAGTGATACACCAGGTTTATCTCTCAGCTCTAACTTGCTAAATCACCAGCTAATTGGATCCTATAGACATAATAATATCAATGTTTTAGTCAAAGTTTTGGATATTTCAGGTTTCTTATATTCACATTTTTGTGGTAAATATAGAAATTGCTCTTTTGGTTATTCTTTTTTTTTTCATTAAACAAATGCTTTATTAACTTCTGGTTTACTTAATTCATTTCCACCAAATTTTGAGTTACAATTTTTTACCCCAGAATAGCAGTCCCACTAGATATCCCCTCATCCAATCTGCTCTCTCCCATATCTTCTCCCATACCCCCTTCGACTTTGCCATTAGGAAAAGGTGATTCTCTGAGCCCCACTGGCTGGACATCTTATGAAACATGGAATTTTAAAACTTTGATTTTCAGATCCATTCCCTTCCTCCCTTGCCACCCACTCCCTCTGAGAAGATAAGCAATTCAGTATGTGTCGTACATGTATAGCTATGCAAAACATTACCATAGTAGATATATTGTAAAAGACTGCTTATATTTCCCTCCCACCCATCTCACCTCCCACCTGGTCCACTCCCTACTTTGATCCTGTCCCTCTTTTATAGTGGGTACTTCCAACCTCCCCTCCTCCCAGACTGCCCTCCCCTCAATCCTCCTCCCTCTCATGCCCCTTTCCCCTACTCTCTTGCAGGGTGAGATATCCCATTTAGTATGTATGTGATTCTCTGCTTGAGCCAACTTCAATGAGAATATGGTTTTGCTTTATTGGCTTCTTGTTCTTCCCCTCCCCTGCAACTACTTCCCCTTGCCTCTTCTACATGAGATACTTTACCCTACCCTGTCTCTCCTCATCTCCTCTTGCCACTTTCCTCTCTCACCTCTTGACTTCACCCCTTAAGAATCATCCCTTCCCGTCAAATTCAACCTGTGCCTTCTATCCATGTATACCTGTAAACATATGCCCATATACCGTCTTCAATTATTTTCATAATGAGAAAGGTTTCATCAGACACAGTTATTGTTGTTCCATGTAGGAAAGTAAATAGTTCAATTTGATAAGTTCCTTTTGATTTCTTTTCCTTGATTACCTTCTCAAGCATATCTTGCTTCTTGTGTCTGAATGTCAAAATTTCTATTCAACTCTGTTTTTTTCCTCAAGAATGCTTGAAAGTCCTCTATTCCACTGAATGATCACATTTTCCCCTGAAACAAGATACTCAATTTTGCTGGGTAGGTGACCCTTGACTTCAATGCCAGCTCTTTTGCCCTCTGGAATATTATATTCCCTGCCCTTTGATCCCTCAGTGTAGAAGCTGCCAGGTCCTGTGCTATTCTAATTGCGTTTCCACAGTATTGAAATTGTTCCTTCCTGGCTGCTTGTAGTATTTTCTCCTTGATCTGGGGATTCTGGAACCTGGCTATAATATTCCTGGTACTTTTCTTTTGGGGATCTTTTTCAGGAGGTGATCTGTGGATTCTTTCAACCTCTATTTCGCCCTCTGGATCTAAAACATCAGGGCAATTTACCTTGAGAATTTCTTTAAGGATGATTTCTAGGATCTTTCTTTGATCGTGGTTTTCAGGTAGTCCAATAATTTTTAAATTATCTCTCCTGGATCTATTTTCCATGTCAGCGATTTTTCCCATGAGATATTTCACATTGCCTTCTATTCTTTCATTTGTTTGGAACTGTGTAACAGCATCTTGATTTCTCATAATGTCGAATCTCCTCATTGAGCTTTTCAGATTCTTTTTTCGTCTGGCAAATTTGACTTTTTAAGGCATTCTTCTCCTCATTGCCTTTCTGAGTCTCTTTTGCTATTAGTCTATTTTTTAAGGTGTTATTTTCCTCAGTCAGGCTGTTTACTGTCTTTTCACACTTTTCTTGCATCTTTATCATTTCTCTTCCCAATTTTTCCCCCACTTCTCTTATCTGCTTCTAAAGGTCCTCTATGGCCTGTAGCCAGCTTGTATTTTTATTTGGGGCTTTTGGTGCAGGATTTCTGACCTCACAGTCCTCCTCCCTGCTTTGATCCTCTTTGCCCCTAAAATAGGAGTCCAATGTTGAATTTTTCTGTTTATTTTGTTTCATTTGCCTAGGCATGTTGCCACTTAATTACTTGATTTTTTGGCTTGTTGGCACAGTAGGACTCTGTGAGCAGACAGGAGAGCTTCTGTCCCAAACATGGGGTCTTCACAACTTCCACCAATTGGGTGGCCTCTGTAAAGCCTCCACCCGTTCTAGCAAATTGGATACCCACTCCAAACTTCCCCCCCAGACCACAATCCAGATCCAGGGAGTTTAAAGCAAGAATGATTAACCCCCAGACTGATTGCTGGATCTCCCTACATTTCGCAGACCAGGAGCTAGAGCCTCCAGTGATGCTGCAAAATTGCTTCTGTGCCTCATTTTTTTAGCAGCTTTTCGCCCCCCAGGGGAGGAAGCCTATGCATTCCCCAAATACTGGTCCCAAAGCCCATAGGGTATTAACCTCTCACTTTGTCCTAGGCATATCTGTGCTGATAATTCTGGAATGTCCACAGCTGCTGGTGTTCTGGGGTCCCTCTAGCCGCCTGCTGGCCTGGCCGCCCTTGGGCTACAACCGAGGCTCATGAGGGCCTGGCCTTAGCTCCCAGAGAGCTGTGTTGTTGGTTTCCAGCATGCTGTGCTGCCTACTCTCAGAGTGCTGCACTGGCCACTCCCTGCAGGGCTGCTGGCTGTCCTCAGCTGGAGGTTAGCTTCTCTGTGTAGTTCTGCGGGTGCCGGTGCTCCAGAAGTTGTTCTGATTCCCCTTTCACATTGTTTGGAGATGTTGTGTGGCAGAGCACCTTGGAAATGCTGTTTCTACTCTGCCATCTTGGCTCCGCCCCTCTTTTCATTATTCTTACCGTACTTTAAATCAGTTTGTATTTAAATTATGAATTGTACCAATTGATTAAATGAATTAAAGTAAAGGTAATTTAAAATAAAAAATTAAATAAAAATTAATGTATTAAATCAATCTAAAATTAGCCTATTAACAGTTTTACCTATTTATCCTAATCTGTCATATTCCTAATTATTTACAATGAAAAAAAATTATATTGCATTCAAATATTACATTTTTAAAAAATCCACAATCTGATTAGCACCTACTTGGTTTCTAGTTCATTCAGAAGTTTATCTAAAAATAATTTTCCACATATAGTCCTATTGCCTATGTTCCTTATTTTGTTGTGATACATGAATAATAGAAATATCATTGATTTAAAAGGCATATAAATCAAAATGACTTTTGGGATAAAGTTTCAAATTGTTTTCCAAATCAATTTATACCTCCATCAACGTCATTAGTGTGTAGTCTTCCCTAATCCCTTCAAAAATTGCTATTTTCCTCTTTTCTCATGTTTTCAAATATGTTAAGAGACAGATCAAACCTTGGAGTTCTTTTGATTTGTGTTTCTCTTATTGTGACTGAGTTAGAGCATTTTATCTTTTTTATAGTTTGCAATTTTTCATTTGAGACCTACCTGTTCATATTTTTATTTTATACACATACATACAACACATACACACTCATACAGATGTGTACATATTATCATATTTTATCAGATGAATTTATTATGCTCATTTTTCCAAATTAGCCATTTCTTTCTGATTCCAGCTATATATGGAAATATGGATTATAAAATTACGGTATTAGATTGATTCAGAACTTTTCGACGACCAGACTAAAAGAATAAAATATTAATGTTTTTATATCTATGTTCCAAGAAGTCTTTAGTGGAATATAACAAATTCTCTAAGTGAACCAATGCTGTTTAACACTTTTTCAACACATTGGATAAAATAATACTTTTTTATCAACAAACTGCATAAAAACAAGCATGGCATTTAAATCAAATTTTCAGATGACACTCAACTAAGTGTGAGTGCAAACACAGTGGATGATGGGATAAAAAGTATATTGACAGACTTAATGCTCATCTACTGCAGTTTATCTTTAAAGAGGGTATTCTTCCCCCCTAAAAAATGATTCACCTTTTTTTTAAGGATCTTCAAAGATAGAGAAAAAAACAATAACTTTCATGTCATTCAATTCCACTTTGGGACAATTCTAATTGTTAGGAAGTTTAACAATTTAATTGGTACACAAACCTGTTTTTAAAGTTTTAAAGTTCTTTCGTGTGGAGGAGTGGTTAGTACTGCTCTGTTTAGACATCATTAGGAGAACAATCTAAGCTTTATAGGAGGATAAACTTCCTAACAATTAGAATTGTCCCAAAGTGGAATTGACTGACAGGAAAGATACTGTTTTTTTTCTTCCTCTCTTTGAAGATCTTTAAAAACAAGCTTGATGATTTTTTTTGGGGGGGATACCCTTTTTAAAGATAAACTGCAGTAGAAGAGCATTAAGGAACTTCCCAACCATCAGATTCTGTGATTAATCAAACTGTACATTTTTTTCTATCATGATCATATGACTCATTCAAGGTTCAATATTTTTTTAAGCAATTGCGGTTAAATAACTTGCTCAAGGTTACACAGCCAGTCATTATTTATTATGTGGGTGCTCATTTTCTGAGGCCAGAACAGATCCCGGGTCCTCCCAACTCTGGGGCCAGTGCTCTTACTCACTTCGCCTAGCCATCCCCTCAATAATTTTTAATCAAAAATAAAACCTTTGCTCAATTCTCTTCCAAACATTATGGGAAACAATTTAAACCTGTACTTTAAAAAGGCAATAAATATATTTGCATCCTTTGTTTCAGAAATCCTATTACTTAATGTACCACAAAGCAATCAAATACAAAAGAAATTTCATTCGTGTGTGTGTGTATGTGTGTGTGTGTGTGTGTGTGTGTGTGTGTGTGTGTGTGTGTGTGTACCAAGGTATTCACAGAAGCATTCCCTTATAGGATCTTAGTGGCTCAGTTGATAGAGCGTTGAGCCTGGACTCAGAAAGATTCATATTCTTGACTGCAAATCTAGTCTCATAAACTTATTAACTTTGTGACACTAGAGAAGTCACTTAACTCTGTTTGCCTCAGTTTCCTCATCTACAAAATAAGTTGGAGAAGGATATGACATGCCACTCTAGGACTTGCCAGGAAAACCCTAAATAGGGTCATAAAGAGTAAGATATGACTGAAATGACTGAACAATAAGGCTATTCACAGCAGCACTTTGTGTGTTGGCAAGGATCTAAAAACAAGATAGATATCATTTATTGTTGATGCACAAATTGTGAAACATGAAAATAAAGGAATATTATATCATAAGAAAAATATATAAGTTCAGGGAAGGATAGGAGGAGTTTTTGAATAGTGAATCTAAGAAACTAAAATTCACAATTGCTAGACAATGAAAACAAATGAAAAGGAATGTGGAAATGAACTTCACTCCCTCTGTTGGGGAAGTGGGGACTGGGAGTAGGTTCTATGAAGTGGAGCACTGAATAAAGTACTAGAGTCAGTTGAAACAAAGTAGTTGTTTTGGGGGATATGATAGTTTCTTTGTTTTTATCTTATTTTTTCTTAATTAAAAATAAAATATTCACATATTCTCCAGGTTCCTTTCCTTGTCAACTTTTGATAAGATAAAAACAAAGAAATGAGGAAACTGAGGCAAACAGAGTTAAGTGACTTCCCTAGTGTCACAAAGCTAATAAGTTTATGAGACTAGATTTGCATTCACAAACACTCCATAGTTCTTTTACTTCTGCCTTGAGCCCCTGCCTTTCCACTATAATTGCTTTGAATATTTTCATCAATATCATCTTACTAGCCAATATCTCCCCCTGATTCTTTTAAATCTTATTAATTAGATAAAAATAATTATCCCCTCATCCCAAAGTTATTTTCTCCCTCTAATGCCATGATGCTATATGTTGTTTATCTTCCAAACTTTCTCATAGTCTTCTTTTCTACATTTCTGTATTTCTTCATTCACCCTCCTTCTACCCTGTGTCCTTCAAGAATTAGCTTTTCTGTGTCTTATCTTCCCAGGAAATCTCATCCATTGAAATGACTTAAACTCTCATGTGTATTCAAATCACTAGAAAATCTATGCATTTCCTCTTTCTTTCCTTGCACTCAAGTGCCAGTTAAATCTATCTAGTTTTCTCTTTATAGAAGATTGCATTTCCTTTATTTATTTTTTACATTTAATGCTTTTTTATTTTTCCCTAGTTAAATGTAAAGAAAAAATTAGCATTAATTTTCATAAGATTTTGACTTCCAAATATTTCTCCCCCCTTCTGAAAATGGTAGCTAGTTTGATAGAGTTTCTTTATGTGCTATGTAAAAATATTTCCACATTAGTCAAAGTTATGGGTAAAAAAAAAAAAAAACAAAAGAAAAAAAAAAACATGAGGAAAAAATAAAGTGAAAAAAGTATCCTTCAATCTGCATTCAAGAGTCCATCAGTTCTTTACCTAGCTATGGATAGTGTTTTCCTTCATGGGTCCTTTGTACTTGTCTTATAGCACTTTGTTGTTTAAAAGACCTGAGTCATTCATAGTTGATCATCACAGAATGTTGCTGATACTGGGTACAATACTTTCCAGGTTCTGCTCATTTCACTTTGCATCAGTTCATACAAGTCTTTCCAGGTTATTTTGAAATCTCCCTGCCCAAAATTTTATTAACAAAAAAAGTGTTTTATTTCATTCATATACCATAGTTTGCTCAGCCATTCTTCATTTGCTGGACATCCCCCCCAATTTCCAATATTTTACCACCACCAAAAGGGCAGCTATAAATATTTTGTATGTGTAGGTTCTTTACTCTTTTTTATGTTCTCTTTGGGATATAAGGCTAGTGGTGGTATTCCTGGATCAAAGAGTACTCACAAGTTTTATTGTTCTTTAGGCATAGATCCAAATTGCTTTGCAGAATGGTTGTATCAGTTAACAACACCAACAGTGAATCTCAATTTTCCTACATCCTCTCCAACATTAATCACTTTCCTTTCTTGTCATATTAGCCAATCCAATACATATGATATGGTATTTCAGAGTTGTTTTAATTTTAATTTCTCTAATCTATAGTAATTTTGAACTTGTAACTTCTATTTGTATTTTCTTTGAAGTTCTTACTTTAAGAGTGCTTACTTTTTCCTCTAGGTAAATGATATATATTTAATATAACTAAGATTGTTAACCCTTTTTGAGGTGCTTTCCTTTAGAAAAGTAGATCAAAGAACCTGTGCTAGCAGCCATACTGGGTATTCTAGATTGCTTGCTGCTACAAATGGTGTAGTCTGCAGGAGTTGCAAACTAAAATGAAAGTATGAGGACTGGGATAATTGTTTGTTTCCCAGTTGTGGTAGCTGTGATTCGGTGGAGGCATGGAGCAGGAGCAGAGTGCTGACTTTGTGGGTGAGAGTGGGAATGGATCAGTCCTGCATCAGGACTCTGGCAGAAGCCAGGAGCTCTCAGCTGCTGAGGAAGGAGGAGGAACCCAAGAATTCAGAATCCAACCCCAGGGCAAGATAAGGACTGCACAGCAAGGTGGGAGTGCTGAATGTGTTTTCTTGAGTTCCCCTGTGACAGTCTGGGATCCAGGAGGAGGGTGGAGTTGTCTGTGGTGGGTATAGGGAAGTCCTGTGGACCCACAAGGACCCCACCCTGTTGCTTTTGTTGTCCAGCTACCCCTGAGCACTTGAAAGCAGGGGCTGGAGCACTGTTAAGACTAGGACTTGGCTCAGTAGAGCCTGCACCTGAGAGTGCCAGGAGGTAACCTGCAAGAACAGTGTAGGGGGAAGGACTTATCCCCAAGAGAACTTTATGTGAACATTTTTATTTTGAATTGAGGTGATTATAATGCTATATACTCTGTGTTTGTTTAAGGCCATGTGGCCAGTCTGGTAATGTGTTGATATGTTATGTATCTTGCAAATGTGATGTATTTATATTGTGGGGATTATATTGTACTTAAGAGATATTGATGCTGATTCAGATATAAATTGCATATGTAATGGGAATGAAAGATCAGGGGACTAAATGGTAAGGGAATTTGAAGATCTTCCTTGCCCCTTAATAGGATTAAGGAATTTGAAGTTCTTCCCTGCCCCTTAATGGATCTCACTTGGAGCCCAACAAGAGAAGCTTGCTTAGGGTAGGCTTGTGTTTCAACACACTTTTTGTTACTTTGTAATTAGGAAGTGGGTTACAAAGGTTGTAATGTCTTCTGACCCTGGAGAAAGATATGAAAGAGTTGTATGATTTGACCAGATGAAACTCTGGGTAGCTATTGAGCCCTCCAGCTTTGGAAAAGAGGAGATGGTGCTCCTCTCTCTGGTAACTAACTATGTAGGTATATAATGGTCAGACAGCTAGAAGTCCTGTCTATTGGTCTGCTGAATTGTGTTATTTTCTCTGTTTATATCTTTTGTCTGCTTGTAACTTTTGTTTGTATTTTATTTGAAATTCATGTATATGAACTCATATATATTTGATTACTTTATCTGAAAACTGCCTATCCATACCTTTCAACAATTTATCAATTGAGGAATATCTCAGTTCTCTATATATTTGGGAAATGAGGTCTCAATTAGAAAAACTTGCTATAAATATTATCTCCCAGTTTTCTGCCTTCCTTCTAATATTGATTATATTGATTTTAACTGTAGAAAAGCTTTTTAATTTAATATAATCATAGTTATAGCTTTTATATTTCATAAAGCTCTCTATATCTTGTTTGGTAATACATTCTTACCTTCCCCATAGATCTGACAGGTAGACTATCCCTTGATCTTCTAATTTGCTTATGGTGTCACCCTTTATGTCTAGTTCATGCCATCATTTTGACCTTATCCTGGTAATATGGTGTGAGATATTGAACTGTACCTAGTTTGTGTCTTATTGTTCTTTAGTTTTTCTAACAGTTTTTGTAAAATAGTCCTTATTGCAAAGCTGGAGTCTTTGGGTTCATTAAACATGAGCTATCTACAGTCATTGATTACTATTTCTTGTGTCCCTAATCTATTCCACTGATCTATGACTTTATTTCATAAAAAGTACCAGATTGTTTTCGTGATTAGTGCTTTATAATATAGTTTGAGATTTGCTATTGCTAGGCCACCTTCTTTTTTAATTTTTTTCTTAATTCCCTTAATATTCAAGACCTTTTGTTCTTCCAGATGAATTTTGTTATTTTTTTCTAGCTCCATCAAATAATTTTTTTCATATTTTGATTGCAATGCCACTGAAAAACTAAATTAGCTTGGGCAGAATTGTCATTTTTATTATATTGACTCAGGCTACCCATGGACAATATTTTTCCAGTTATTTAGATCTGACTTTGTGTGAAAAAGTGTTTTGTAATTGTGTTCAGATTGTTCCTAGATTTGTCTTAACAGGTAGACTCCCAAGTATTTTATATTGTTTATAGTCATATTAAATAGAATATCTCTTGCTGCTGGGCTTTATTAGTCATATAAAGCAAATGATTTATGTGGGTTTATTTTATATCCTGCAACTTTGCTAAAGTTGTCAATTATTTTGATTGTTTTTTTTAGTTGATGCTCTAGAGTTCTCTAAGTATACCATCATATAATCTCCAAAGAGTGATAGTTTTGTTTCCTCATTGGTTATTCTAATTCCTTCAATTTATTTTCTTCTTTTATTGTCATAGCTAACATTTCTAGTTCTATATTGAATAATTTTGATGATAGTGGACAAATTTGTTTCACCCCTGATTTTATACAGGAGGCTTTTTACTCCTCTTCCATTACAGATAGTGTTTGTGGAAGGTTTTAGATAGATACTGATTATCACTTTCAGGAATGCTCCCCTTATTCCTATGCTCTCTAGTGTTTTTAATAGGAATGGGTGTTGTATTTTTTTAAAAGTTTTTTTCAGCATCTTTTGAGATTATTATATGATTTCTGCTGGCATTGCTATTGATATGGTCATGTATGTTGATAGTTTTCCTAATATTGAACCAACCTTGCATTCATAATATAAATCCTTCCTGGTTATAGTGTATTGTCATGCTGATAAATTGCTGTAATCACCTTGCTAGTACTTTGTTAAAATTTTTTCATAAATATTCATCATGGAAATTGATCTATAATTATCTTAATCTATTTTAGATTTTCCTGGTTTAGGTATCACCAAAATATTTGTGTTACAATTGGAGTTTGTTTGGACTCTTTTTGTCACCTTTTTTCCCCCCAAATAGTTCATATAGTATTGAAATTAGTTGTTCTTTAAATTTTTGATAGGATTTACTGGCTCTGAGGATTTTTTCCTAGGGAGTTCATTAATAGACTCTTTAATTTATTTTCAGAGATGGGGTTATTTTATTTCCTCTTCTTTTTAATCTGACCAATTAATATTCTTTCAAATATTCATCCATTTTGCTTTGGCTGTCAGATTTATTGGCATACAGTTGGGCAAAATAGAACCTAATCTTTTCATTAATTTCCTCTTCATTGATAGTAAATTTACTCTTTTCATGTTTTATAGTGAATATTTGGTTTTCTTCTTTATTTTTTAAATTAAATTAACTAATGACATCTATATTACTGTTTTCCCCCCAAAACAGAGCTCCTACAATGATTTATTATCTCAATAGCTTTTTTCTTACTTTAAATCTTATTAATCTCACCTTTGATTTTCAGAATTTCCAATTTTATACTCGATTAGAAATTTTAATTTGCTTTTTCTATACTTTTTGTTGTTCTTGTTGCATGCCACTTCGATGATCTGTTCTTTTCCGATTTTGTTGATGTAAGAACTTACAGAAATAAATTTTAGCCTGAGTTCTGCTTTGGCTATGTCTGGTATATTTTTTGTATGTTATTTCACCATTGTCATGGTCTTTAATGAAATTATTTATTGTTTTCCAGCTGCTTTTGACAATTCCACACAAAAAGTTTATGAAATGATTTTCTATCCACTAGTGAGCAAAAAATATACTACTATTCTCCATTGGCCCAAGAATACCTAAAGTGAGCTACCTTCAACAGTTATCACTTCAGATATACTTGCTGATGGAGGTCCTTGATATGATCTGATTATCCTGCCCAGGAAATCAGACATTTTTTTTCCTATCTTGACCTGATACAATCAGTAATCACCAAAGTAATCAAGGACCCAGGTTCCCTATAATTTAAAAAAAATTACTAAACATCAATGGAGGTGGTTTGAGAAAGAGATTTCATACCATTTGACAGCTGATGCCTCTATCTTACCTTTTGAAATATTAAGATTCTGTGGTATTTTGTCTACAGTTTAATGCTGCCTTCTGTATTGTACAATGAGCAGTGCTCACTCATTATCTGAGAAATTTGAATTTGGAATGTAGGTTAATTTGCCATGTTATATTATCTTACTTTCATATATCTATAATGTTTTAGCCTTTTGATTCACCACATCATTTTCTTCACTATTGATATTTGTCCCCATTTGGCAAAGATCTGCTTTGTCAACTTTTCACATCCTTCTGTGTCAATCCAGAGTTCTTTGATTATTTTATGAAAAGAAACACTTCCTTTCTCATGGGAACTTTAGTAAGTAGGTCATTACCACAATAGGAACATCCTTATTTAGTGTACCTGTCAAGTGAGAATAGTGCTAAAAATCTGCCAGTCTATCCAGAGGAGAATTGAAAAGCTTGTTGAATATCCAAACTTTATTTTTTATAACTTGAAATCTCAAAATTGAATTGTAAGCCTTAGAACTTTTTTTTTATTTTTTTGCAGAGAGAGAGAGAGGTTAAGGAGCAAAACAGGTTAATTGCTTCTTGATGAAAAACTGTCCAAGAAACCAAAATAGAGCAAATTAGAGAATTTTAGCCCATCTGTGAAATACAAGATCCAAACCTCCTTCCTCTTTTTAAAAAAATAATAGAAGTATTGTGGAAAAGTTTAAACTTTCTACCTAGACACATCTTGACATTTGGAAGTATAGAGAAGTTTTGTTTTGTTTTTGTTTTAACAAATATATTTTGAAATAAGTCTATCCCAGGTAGGGTGATTGTTATATATTTTACCATCCCAAAGCTCACCTGCCATCTATTAATATTACATGTTTTCACCTTCCCTCATAACAAATGATGTTTGTCCTTTTCAAAGTCAGAAGATATTTTAATGGTATAATAAAGGGACAATATTTCTTAATGATCCCTACTAGATTTGGGCCTATTTTTGACCTCAAAAGCCTTTTTTCCAATACCAACATTGATCTGCTATCCCTGCTTACACTTCCAGAAATAACATTTAGGTAACAGGTAACTCCTCCTTCCTGCTACCCAATTTTTATTTCCCCTTGTTTCTCATTAACCCTCTCCCTTTCATTGTCATTTTTTTCATTGCAATGAGAGAGAGAGAGAGAGAGAGAGAGAGAGAGAGAGAGAGAGAGAGAGAGTAAGAGGTAGTGAGAGATTTGTTTCTATGCTTATTTACTATATATATATACTTAGAAAAAAATGTCCCTATAAAAATGCATGCCAGAGGAGTCTAGGTTTCTTTACAGTTCCCAAGCTCAAAATCACTTTGAGGGGCTCTGAAAACCAATGTTTGTAGGTTAATACCTTCATATTGGTAAAGAAAAATGCAATTTTGAAGGAACTCATAATTTTGATGAAAGTAGATCCTTGCTTATTCAGATATCGAAACATTTTAATCTTGGTGAGATTTAGTACAAATTAAATGTTGTTGTAAAGTAATATCTGTAAGCTGGTCATGTAATTCGGAAATGTGAAATGTTAATCATACATTTCTAGAAAAGACTTTGGATACCAGACCATTCCTTTGATTTCTTTATTATTCTATATCTAACATGATTGCCTCCCTAATTACCTAAGTAAATTTTAAAATGTGCTCTAGGCTAATTTCTTTTTTGTCGTTGGTGACATCTAGAAACATATACTGTTTCAAGATGTTGTCATATATATGGGGGGAAATAAGTAAAACTTCAGTTGCTATGAACAAGCTTCTTATGTAGATATGCATTATAGGTAAAATTACATCTCCCTTAGCCACTCCTAAATAACTACATAACAGCCATAAGTTTAACAAAAGACTATTAGTTCTGTTCCCTGAGATCAATGTTATAAAGAAATATCATTATGCTGGTGAAATTTTGCATCAGGTACAATAAAAGCACTCAAATAATTGGTTGAAAATTTTCTTTCATTTGGAAAATTTGGCCTTTTGTAGCCACAGTCATTCAAATAGTCTCTTGATCATTAGTGGCAAGATTTAATGATAGCCCAATTGCTATAATCCAACTCTTGTACCTGGGAAAGGGGGCTTAGTTCATTTCCACCTCATTCAAAGAAATCTAATATAGTAGCACTCAAATCCAGATGAAATAAAATACTGGCATTAACTGTTCTTGGAGACAAGGTTCTAAAAAAAGGTAAAGGCATTGCAAAAGACAAGAAATTGTAAACTGAAGTAATAAATATTATATAATATACATATATGTGTGTATGTGATTATAAACCATATGGAAAACACCTAGAAAAAAATACTTTTTCTTCTCCCAGTAGACTGAAAGCCTCTGCAAAGAGGGGTGGCTAGGTGGCACAGTGAGTAGAGCGCAGGCCTTGGAGTCAGAAGGACCTGAGTTCTGATCCGGCCTCAGACACTTCACACACAAACAAAATCTAGCCATGTGACCTTGGGCAACAAGATTAGTGTGGAACAAGTATTGTTAGCTTAGAAAAAAAATCAACATAAAAAACGATTACACATTTAAGTGAAATGTTTGATTACTGTCAAACAGATATTTCTAAAGCATGTCCTGAGATGGACATTCAGTCCTTCTTCCCTGCTCAAGCAACTTTAGTGATTCTATATTGCTTATAGCAGCTAGAAAAAAAAATGAATCTCTTTCTTAGGTCTTTTAAAACCCTTCATAATATAGCTTCAAGTTATGTTTTGATACTAATTTCAAATTATTCCCCTCGAAGCATTTTATGCTCCAGTAAAACTGGAAACCTAATTTTTAGGAAATTCTATTTTCTATCTCAGGCTACCCCACCTTTCCCATATCCATGTCTCTTCTTTTCTACCTACTAGAATCTTCAGGTCTCTTAAAGCTCATTTCATTTGCCTTTTACCATAAGAGATATTTCCTGATTACTGAAGCTGTTAAATGTTCCACCTCTACCCCCAACAACCACATTAAAATATTTTGTTTTTGTTTTTTTGCAGGGGGGAAGGGAGGGCATTTGGGGTTAAGTGATTTGCCCAAGGTCACATGGCTAGTGTGTGAGGCTGGATTTGAACTCAGGTATTGCTGAATCTAGGGCTGGTGCTCTATTCACTGTGCCACCTAGTCACCCCCACTTTGGGTATATATTTTAAAATACATTGTATACATTATCTGTGTACATGTCACTCCCTATCCCAAGGTAATGTAAACTCCCCTGAAGTACATTTCCTGTTTGATTTTGAAGAGGAGGAGAAGGAAGATGATAATTATGATGATATGATTGTGGTGATGGTGGTGGTGATTATATTCATATAGTGCTTAATGGTTTGCAAAGACCTGTACATATGTTAATTCATTTTTATCTTTTTATCATTGGCACCTAGACACTAAATTATACTTTCTGAATTGAATGTTGGAATTATGTAATTTCAGGGTCATAAAGAATTTCAATGATTCCCCTATCTGGGACAGTTGAATATATCATATAGAATACCTTATGATGCTTTCTGATTGGTCAATATTCTTTCTATCATGTGGCACTTATAACTAAACATATGACTCTGGATGTGCTTTGATCATAGCAAAGTACTAGAGAAAAATGGATTGTTATAATTCTTGTTTTGGGAATCTAGAGGACTAGCACCTCTGGTATAAGAGCTTGCTTAAGTCCTTTACAGGACTGTTTATCCAACTTTAGTGTCCACCTTTCACTCAACTCTCACTTGTGGCTACAAGAAGCTGTATCATGCATGGTGGGTTCAGCCCAGTAAAACTGTCTTGGTAAATAGGCTAAACTAGGCTAAAGGTAACTGACAGGCCTAACTGATGAGTTAAAGCCATATTTATCCCAAGCATGTGAAAACTTCCCTAGGTGGAATGGGTAGGTAAGAACAATTTGTTACAATAGCTATGAAGGCAGCTGTAGCAGATGCCGTGAAGTGCTTATTGCTTGGTCAGACAATTGGATCCTAGGCAATTACCAGTCATCCTGACTTTTGTCTTGCTATAGGACTTTGATGACTGTAAGAGAAAGTGAAGTTGATGACTGTACACCTCTGCCTCACTGTATTTACAGTGCCCATGATCACAATAAAGACTGACTATAAATATCATATGACATTCAATCACAAAATATAACACTCTCCATATAGAAAACAGAACTGAAGCATTTATTTAGACACCAGAAAATTGAATCCCAAAACGAGTAAGCTAATTCCATCATAATAGTAAAGAAATTAACAAGCCATAACAACACAGAGAGTCATGTCATGCTCCAGCCTTGCCACAAACCAATATAAGATCTCCTTATCTGAGCTCCTCTCTCTCCCACTGTCTTGCTAGCTCTGGTTCCCAGATTCCTGTGGGCTCTGCTTTCCTCAAGCAAACTTCTCCCACCACAGGCTCCATGTGATAACATCCAGCCTTCTAGGGGGCAGAATTTACTTTCAAAGCAGGTGATGTCTTCAAACTCTCCCCTATTTCTATTAAGGGGCAGGGAAGATCTTCAAATTCCTATTCCAATTACACTCACCATCACTCCATGATGTGATGGGCCCTTTTGAAAAATAAAGATGGAGAAACAGTATAACCTTAGGTAAATGTATCTTCCAAGTCACAGTGCTAGCCTATGTTGAGCACCCAGAGTACTAAAACCATAGCTTAACACCATGAGAACTGATCTCTTGATATATATCTTCTATGACCTAATCATAGTATTATTTTTCTCCAAGAATTAGACTTTGTATTTCTCTATATCAAAGTGTTCAAATGATATAATGTTGACCTTCTTGGATGATCACTCATTCACTAAGTGCTTTCAAATTATCTCTTTAATAATATACTCTATAATTTCCCCAGAAATTAGTGATAAACTCTGTAATAATTTGAAGACTGTCTACTTTTCCCATTCAAAAATAGGAAGAAATGTTCCAATATGGCATCCTATAGAATCAAAGAATCTTGAAACTGAAGGCTATTTCAGAATCATTTTAATTAGACATATAGTTGACCAACAGTTTATTTATAATGTACCTGAAGAGTAGTTGCTTAAACATTGTTTAAAGAACTTTAGTGAAAAGAAAAGACTACTCTTTGGAATAACTCTAATTGTTTGGGATTTGTTTTTCCTTACTTTATCTTGAAACTGTGCCCCTGGAAGATGGTGGAGTAGAAACAGCTCGTCCAAGCAACTCTGCCCCTAGATTTCCTCCAAACTATGTAAAAGGGTACTCTGAACAACTTCTGGAGCCCCAGCACCCACAGAACAACACAGAGAAGCTAACTATGAAAGCCATGATCAAAGAAACAACCTAGAAATCACCCTTCAAGAAATTCTCAAGGAAAATTGCCCTGATGTTTTAGATCCAGAGGGCAAAATAGAGGTTGAAAGAATCTACCGATCACCTCCTGAAAAAGATCCCAAAAAGAAAACTCGTAGGAATATTATAGCCAGGTTCCAGAATCCCCAGATCAAGGAGAAAATACTACAAGCAGCCAGGAAGAAACAATTTCAGTATTGTGGAAACACAAGCAGAATGGCCCAGGACCTGGCAGCTTCTACACTGAGGGATAGAGGGGCATGGAATATGATATTCCAGAGGGCAAAAGAACTGGGAATGAACCCAAGGCTCACCTACCCAGCAAAACTGAGTAGTTTGTTTCAGGGGAAAATATGGTCATTCAGTGGAATAGAAGACTTTCAAGCATTCTTGAGGAAAAAAACAGAATTGAATAGAAAATTTGACATCCAGATGCAAGAAGCAAGAGATGCCTGAGAAGGTAATCAGAGAAAAAAAATCAAAAGGAACTTATCAAAGTTGAATTATTTACATTTCTATATGGAAAAACAATAACTGTGACTGATGTAATCTTTCTCAGTATGAAAATAATGGAAGAAGGGTATATGGCCATATGAATACATATGTGAATGTGTGTACCTATGTTTACAGTTATATATGGATAGAGGGCATAGGTTGAATTTGTTGGGAAGGGAGGATACTCAAGGGGTGAAGTTGTGAGGTGAGAGAAGAAAGTGGCAGGAGGAGATGGGGAGAGACAGGGTGGGGTAAACTATCTCATGTAGAGGAAGCAGGGGGAAGTGGTTGCAGGGGAGGGGAAGAATAGGAAGGCAAAAAGGCGAAACCACATTCTCATTGAATTTGGTTCAGGGAGAGAATGACATACATACTAGGTGGGACATCTCAACCTATAGCAGAATGGGGGGAAGGGGGATGAGGGGAGGGATGATGGATGGGAGGGCATCCTTGGGGTGAGGGGAAGTTGGAGGTACCCACTATGGAAGAGGACAGGATCAAGTGGGGAATGGACCAGATGGGGCGTGGGATGAGTGGGAGGGAATTATAAGCAGCCTTGTACAATATATCCACTATGATAATGTTTTGCATAGCTAGCCATGTACAACATATACTGAATTACTTATTTCCCCAGAGGGAATGGGTGACAAGGGAGGAAGGAAATGGATCTGAAATTCAAGGTCATAAGATTAAATGTTTCAAATATATAAATACTATTATTAATGCTCTTTTGCTTGTAATTGGGAGATAAGATGTGCAGGCATTGGGACACAAAGATTCACCTTCCTCTAATGGAGAGATCGAAGGGGGTATGGGAGAAGATATGGGAGAGAGCAGATTGGAGGAAGCGATATCTTGGGGGCTGCTGTTCTGGGAGGGTGGGTAGGGAAAAAACGGGGGGGAAATGATTGTAACTCAAAATCTGGCGGAAATGAATGATGTAAAACAGAAGTTAATAAAGCATTTGTTTAAATAAAAAAAAAAACACAAAACTGTGCCTCTGAAGCTTCTAGCCATTAGTCCCTTTGAGATAAAGCAGAACAAGTCAAATCATTCTCCCTTATGTGTAGCTTCATATTATTAAAGCCATCTCTAATAACTCTCAGAGGCATTCTCTTATCCAATTTTAACATTAAATTCAGTTCAATAAAGATTTAAGCACCTAGTTTGCGCTAGGCTAGATGTTAAGGATACAAAGTTGAAAATGAAATTGTTTATGCCATATTTCTGTGCTTGAAATTTTTTCATCAAATAGTAATAACAATAGTTAATAGTTATAGAGGGCTTTAAAATTTGAAAGTACTTTAAAAGCTTTAACTCGTTTGATCCCCATAACAATACTGTGAATAATCCACAGTTTACTCATAGCAAGACTGAGGATGAGGTAATTTACAAGACTTACCAGGGTCATAAAGGGAGAAAGAATTAGAGGAAAAATTCAAAATCAAGCTTTCCTTATTTTCAAACCAACATTCTCTGCCCACTTCAAATTTTAAATATTCCTTCCTTCCTTCCTTCCTTCCTTCCTTCCTTCCTTCCTTCCTTCCTTCCTTCCTTCCTTCCTTCCTTCCCTCCCTCCCTTTCTTCTTCTTCTTCTTCTTCTTCTTCTTCTTCTTCTTCTTCTTCTTCTTCTTCTTCTTCTTCTTCTTCTTCTTCTTCTTCTTCTCTCTCTCTCTCTCTCTCTCTCTCTCTCTCTCTCTCTCTCTCTCTCTCTCTCTATCTCTCT